>CM075854.1:15685867-16120867 GCA_037975125.1 Latrodectus hesperus
AGCTCGATTCTCACTTCGGACAGAGAAGCAGGCAATGGTTAGAGATTGAAAAATACTTTTAATACAAAAAGATCAAATCATATTTATTTTGAGTGAAAAAAATGCTTTTTACAATTAGTTTTTACAATTAGTTTCGAGTTATGTACCACATAAAACAAAATCAACTAATGTTCAATTAGATATTTTGTTAAAAAGTAATGAGCCTATATCTCATCAACCCCATAGATTACCATTTTCAGAGAAAAATTAATTTTTAATTAGTAATTAATTTTTATTTTTATAATTCTTCCTGGCGATTTGTTGTTGCACCATCATGCTTCCCTGTACCAAGCCCCGAGTTAGGCTCTACAACTTAGAAGCAACCGGGTGGGAGTACTTGACCTGCCACCCCCTAATGCATCAGTTCACATAGAGGACATTGCGACCACGATCGATTTAACGTGCCACAGTCGCCACTGGCAAACATGACGGAATTTTGGCTTGGTGGGGATTCGAAGTCACTATCCTCCAAAGACGAGAACAAACGCCCTGACTAACCAGGCTCCCTCTCCCTAACCCTGTGATTAATCGAAACAAAGTATTGCTTGTTTGCCTGTTAGTGTGTGTGTGTGTGTGTTCATGATTACTTTTTTTTTACACGAGAGGCTCAACCAGGGATTTACACAATTTAAAGTAGATTCCAGATCACATTTATTCATGCAGTACTAGAATATTTTTCTATGATAAACTTTTGTATGTTTATAGTTTGTACTACAAATTATAAAATTAAGTTCAAATTTTTGAAATCTAATAATAGGAAATATAAATATATATTTCTTATAGAGAGAAGAGTTATTTTGAATGTTTTATATATTTATTACAATTTACAATTCTATTAATTTTTTTATTTAGGAAAGTTGATATGTAGACAAGTACATAAATTCCTTATGTGTTTCCTTTTCATAGATCTGGATATAAAGAAAGGTAAAAATATTTTCTTTCTTATAATTTGTTTTAAATTTTATATAACTATCTCTATTTATACCATTCTTGAAAACCTTTAATTAACACAATTTTTATTTCTTAGATGATTTTGAAATGAAGTAAATAAAAAGTTAATAAATGTTAAAATAAAAATAAAGTAAAAAAAATGTTTTCTTTAATAAAAGAAATTGTTTTTAATGAGAGTGAAATATTTGTTTTATGAATTATATTTTACGTAATTTTCAAGGAAAAATCCCTTACAGTATTTAAGACTTATAACAATATGACTTGAATCTGAATTTACAAAATTTTAAAATTCTTTTAAATGACAAAAATGGTCCAAATCCTCTATATCCGTCAAAATGTTTCAAAAATTGTGTATAAGGATAATCTAATTTTTTAAAAATAATTTCATATTTAAAAAGGAAAAAAATTTTATACTTACACAATTTCTTACTTCAAGAAACTTATTGTAATTAAATAGTTTATATTAAATAGTTTATTTAGAAATATTGTTTAAAGTATCACTTCAAGATCATATTCTCAGAATCAAATTGGTTAAAAGAATTTGTAACTTTCGATTCTGATTAGATAGAAGAACCTGATAAATGGGATACTTTTTTTAGTAGTGCAGACTCTAGGATTTTATACGGACTGTTGTCATGGATGTACCATAAGATGCTTGAAAACTGTCGCTGCCTGGGTAAGTTATTGGTGTCAATATTTCTTAAATGGTCAAAGTTCAGTGGATCAAAGTTTATTCAACCTTTAAAAGTGAACAGATGAATTACACTTCAGCAAACTATCTACCAATTCAAATTTGGTGCACTACAATGTTCAAATAAACACATTATATGAAATAATCTTTTCATAATAGGGTAAGGACGTCATCAACCAACGAGTAACATAGGAAATGTATACATGAGCATGAAGACGTTACTAATGAAAAATCAAATTGAATTACAAAGTGTGTGAAAAAATAATACCTGGTAAAATGAGTAGAAATTCAACTTATTTACATATGGACAGAACAGTATGCACATAACATAAATCGAATAAAGTGGTAAATGTGGTTTGTAATTCTATAAAGGGAATAAATTTATTTGACTTTATAAAGTGAAAGTGACTTTATAAAGGGAAAAAATGACTTTCATAAAGTGAATCGATTTATAAATTTATAAAATGAATATAATTACAAATCGGCATTTCAAACTCATGAAGTTAGCATTCTCCTCTAAGAAGACGAGAAAGGGAACAAATGATATGATTAATATTACTTCTTATAGACACAATTTACCAGGTATCCTTGATGACCATCCCATTCTTTGAATTTTACTCTCATTTCATGCCTTCTCTTGCAACACAAAAATGCACATGCATTTGGTCTCAGATTGGTGGAAGAAGTCTCTCAAATCAGCACGTTTTCTTGGCCGTCTACGTTCGGGTGTGAATGTTTACAAAAAGGTTTGACGTCCATTTTTAACTGTAGGTAAAGGTTCAATTAGCTAGCTGTCTAGTGCAAGAAATGACTGCAAATATAGCAAGCAAATGAAATCTACCTATCGATATTTTTGGACCTCAGCTCCTCAAATGCTGTAACTGAACATACGTGATGCAATTTTAGTATTCGAGGCTTATAAATTTTTCTTTCTAAAATTTCTGAATTATGAGATTCCTGAAACTGGATATGCGTGTCATCTCATCACTTTCTGCCTTATGGAATCTATTCCATGACAAATAACAGTCGTAGTGGAAGGAATTGTTGCGCTTAAGTAGACATGTATCCTTAATTTACTTTTAAATATGTGTTTATTAAATGCAATTAGAGGTATTAGAAATGGAATACCACATTAAAATATTAGTTTCCTACCCCTGTTTAAAATCAAAAATGGATTTCTGAGTGACTTGCAATAAACTTTAAATGCATAAAACTAGATAAAATCATGCATAATGTAGACATATATTCGTGCATTTTCTGGTGAAATTAAAGCTTTTGGACATTATGCAGATATTATCAAGAAACTTCAATGCAATAAAATTCAAAAATATCTTCAGAAAGTGATTTTATATATCAAGTTACAAACCGTGCTGATACACCATCACTTTCATCAGAAATGTTCAGTGAATTCTGTGTAATTTTATTGTTTTCCAGTTTTACCAAATAATGAACTATGATAAGAATGTTTAATATTTTTTTACTTGATGTAATGTGAAAAATACTGTCGATATTCAAATTTTCTTTTAATATCTTATTGAAATATTACAGAATTGATATAACATTTGAGCATGATTGATGCATTCAGGTTAAAGAAACAATTTTAGATTGTTGAATCTTGGATATCTATATATCATCTGGAGAATGAATTGTGCAGCGTTGCATTTTATAACATTTATTACATATGAAATGTCAAAATACATAAAACAAACCACAAAAATACTTTACAAGAACAAGTTCACTGTTCTGTTTATCTGGAATAAACAAAACAGGGGTGTTAGGAACACGTGTGAATGAAGGCTGAAAACGTGAGTTGCAGTAATATCTGCCAGGCCCTTGGCCAAGGCAACGACCTAAAATGAAGTTAAACGTTGGTAACGAAAAGAAAAAAGAGGTCCTTCTTTAAAATTAATATAATCAGAGTTGTTGCATCATCACAAACACTTTCCTTTGTCAATACTGAAAACTCATGAATGTTATCTTAACGTCATATCTTAAATTATTGAGAGAATAATATATACAACAATTCGACTTTAAATTATAGCATTTTAAATCATCTGATCTTTCATGATTCAATGTATTTTCAAATTTTAATTAATAAATCAATTACATAACAATGTTCTTTTTTTTACAAAATCAGTAATTAAATAAGCAGCTCGATAGAAAAAGAAAAAACTAGCGTCTTGATGATTATGTTCTAACTGTAAAGTCCCAAATGCATAATACCTAAATTTTATGTTTGTATATCATATAAATGTAACTAAAATCTGTTGTTGGAAATTCACTGTATTATGGCACATCGACTTCGCAATGACATTGCAGCAAATACACAGACAATATCTCTTGTACGTTTTTAGGTAATATAAAAAAGTCATTAATTTCAATTTATTTAACTTGAATAAATTTTTAAGCCGTGGTAGTTTAGCAAACTAACATTTTGCCTGAATCTATTGCCATTTTTAAAAGCTTTGCATTTATAACATATATCTTTTATGACATATATTAAAAAGAGTTAGTAATTTATTAAAGTACATTACTGGCCATTAAAATTTCTACACCAAGAAGGAATGCAAATAACAGAACGATATTTATTGGACACATACATTATAGTGGAAAGAACAAGTGATTAGATTTACAGGAAATTAGGATGTATAGATCTTGAGAAATCAGTACCCAGAGCAGCCACCTCTGGCTGCAATAACAGCATTTATCCACCTAGGCATGGAGTCAAACAGAGATTATATGGCATGTACCGGGATCTCAGTCCATGCAGCTTCAACACTATGCCACAGTTCATAGACAGTAGTGGATGGTGAGTGATGGCGTGCAAATTGCTCGGCAACCATTCACTACACGTTCTCAATTGGTGACAGATCAGGAGAACGTGCTGGCCAGGGTAGCAGTCGAACCTGTTCTGTATCAAGGAAGTTCAGAGCAGTACGGGCAACATGCGGTCCTGCATTATCCTGTTGAAACAAAGCATTAGGGAGGAATCGAATATAGGGCAGAGCCACGGGCCTTAACACATCGGAAATGTAACGGTTGCTGTTCAAAGTGCCGATAATGCGAACAAGAAGTGATCGAGACGTGTAACCAATGGCACCCCATACCATCACTCCAGCAGATGGGCCAGTATGGCGATGTCCAATGCAAGCTGGCAATGCACGTTCTCCACGATGCCTCCAAACACGGATGCGGCCATCATGGTTCTGTATACAGAACCGAGATTTATCTGTAAAGATGACGTGATGCCATTCCCGCGTCCAGGTTCGTCGCTGATCACACCACTGAAGGCGCTCCTGTCTGCGACGCAGCGTCAATGGTAGCCGAAGCCATGGTCGCTGTGCAGACAATCCATGCTGCTGCAAACGCCGTCGAACTGTTCGAGCAGAAACTTGTTGCCTTGCAAATGACTCCATTTCTCGACTCACGGTTCGTGACGTGGCTGTACGATCCCTTGTGACCATGCGGATAAGATGTCTGTCTTCTCTGCTGTTAGTGATTGGGGGTCGCTGAGATCCTGCATGACGTTCCGTATGATTGTCCTGAACCCATCGATTCCAGATTCTGCTAACAGTCATGGGGTCTCGACCGACGCGAGCAGCAGTATTGCGGTACGATAAACCGCAATACCGGTAGGCTATAATTCTTCGTCGATCAAAGTCAGACACGTGCTGATAGGCATTTCTTCTTCTTACACAAGGCATTACAATAACTTTCTTTGCCGAAAACAACGTTGAAATAGAAATTGAGTACGAGAAAACTGCTGTCAAATCTCTGGTTTTATACACATTTTAGATGTCGCTACTGTCGCCTGATTTGTATGAATGCGCTGAAAATCTAATCATTTGCATATCACAGCAAGTTCTACTTGTCATGCAAATTTCACGCGTGTGGTGTGCCGATTTCCTGGTGTAGCAATTTTAATAGCCAGTAGTGTATTTTAGAGATTTTTTAATTTTGTACAGGGTGCAGCAAGTAACTTCCTTATTTCGAATTGCAATAACACAAAAAGTAGTAAAGAAAATCAGGTTGGTGTGGTCTCGTTTCAGAGAGATCATAAAGTTGTGCGACATTGTGCTTCAGTTGCCATCATACGTTGGAGTAATAAATACAGTGCATTTGTTATAGAGACCTATTTTTCTAAGTGCCTCATTTCAATGAGAAACGATTTGGAGTTGCCAGCACATTCTCCCGATTTGGTCCTATGTAATTTCTTTTTAAGGGGATATTTAAAGTCACGTGCCTATACTGACCGCCCACAAGAAGGTCTGAAAAGAAACATTCAAATAGAACATACCTGCCAATATGCTGGTGAGAGTGATGAAAACGCAGAATAAAGTTCACCCAGTATATCGCCAATGGTGGGCCTCACTTATCCTACATGATATTTAAAACTATGTAAACTAAAATTTCTAATATGTAATTTTTGAATGCAAAAATAAATAAAATTATATCTTCAATACTTTTTTTGTTATTGCAATACAAAATAAGGAAACTGTCTTGCCATACCCTGTATATTTTATCTTCATGTTGCTGTCTCTTAAACTTTTTGTAACTACTGCTTACTCATTCACTAAACATAACTGATACAGCAGAATTCACATTCATTTATTTGAAATCTGCTACGTAACGTTAATTGAATGGCACATGCCACTATATATCCATATACATAAGCTTACCAAAAATGAAATGGTGAGAAAATACTTTAAATCATTACACAAGAAATAAAATTATTTTCTGCTTTATGTTTTCAATTCATTATGTTAAAATAAAATATCAAATCCAAAAATTCACAATGGAGACAAAAATAAAAAGACAATTCGTTCAAATTACCAAGACAATCAACGAAAATATTGTTTTGTTGTATTTATGGTTGTCATCCACACATATTACAATCCGGAAACAAATGTTTTTCAACAAATCAAAATGTTTTAATCATGTCGGGGTTAATAAAACAATTGCCTTTCTTTATTTTAACCATAGTTTACTATGTATGTAATAAAATTTGACTTTACTAATAAGAATATTATACAATGAATTTCTTGTTAGTCTTTAAATGAAATTGTGCAAGTAAAACATTCAACATGGAATAATTTAACACCATATCATATTTTATTTTCTTTCATTTTAATTTTGAAGAAAAGTTCATTTTAATATGAAATATTTGAAATTGATCGGATGTTTTCAGTTTGTGTGTGTGTGTGTGAATCTATAAATTTTTTTTAAGTAGAAAAATATTCTTTAACTTTGGATGGATTTCTACAGAAGATTAACGTTTCAATTCCCATTTTAAATAGAAACTAAGGAATACCACCAAAGCTGTAACTTATTTTTCGGATGCAGGTACTTAGAGAAATATTACTATGTTTTTTATATTTATTTGTATACAATAAATTCCAGCATCTAAGCCTGTTTATTATAAACCAGTTCAAGAGCAGCTAACATTTTTTTATTCAAGTGATGTTATTAATTCGATAGTATAAGAAAATAATTAATTATTAAGCTTTTTGTTTTGTCATAAATGTTATAAGTTCATTTCTTGTTGTCTTTTTTTATTTCGAAAAATCGTTGATAAATGTTCTTACTGTCTTCCAGGATCTGATTGCCTCATTACTGTGCGTAAAATGTCCAGTCATCTGACACATGGTATAAGAAAGTGTATGTATACAGAATTTATGCTAATATTTTACTACTTTTTAGTTTTATTTAAGGCATACTTAACTAATTAAAGTGACGATGAATAATTTGAGCAGATGAAACCTTCTTTAATAAACAAACATAAGAATTTTTGTTTACCGTAGAGAATCTGGCTTACATCCATAAAGAATTCACTTTACAAATTATTGTATTTCAAATAATGCGACTAAGTGCTTAAGCGTATTGCACTTCAAAAATATTAATATATTGTTCTTTATCTCGTGAAAATGGATGAAATATGAAATTACATCATAAATCTTGAATAAAAGTTATTGAAACGAATTAGTGTGAAATAATTTATTACATTGATCTAAGCATACCTCAACTTATCAAAATGATTTTAATAAAGTTAACAATTTTTTAAAGGAAATTTTATATTAAACTTATTGAAATGAATTTTTAATAATATTTAACATTTTTTCATCAAGGAAAAAATAATAACCAAAAACTTAATATATTTCTTTTGGAAAAAGCAAATCCATATGCATTAAAACGTATAATTAATTTTCACTTCTAAATAATTAAAGATCTTTTCAGGTTTACTTATTTAATTGAATCCTGTACAGGTTTAATATAAGGGGAAAGAATTGAAATTGTTATATATATATATATATATATTTGAGTTTTAATCAATGTTCTATGTTGAACAGCAAGTTATTTTCATTTTTGATTATTCATCTGCATTTTTATTTTCCACGTGTTGAATGAATTCTATAAAACACGTTTAGTTTTTATAAAAATGCTTTTCGTTACTGTAATTACCACCAGATGTCGTGGTGCTTATCTGGAATATCTTGATTCCTTCCTCTACTATTTTGTAATATTGATAGAAAACTTACTGAAGCGTTACTTGTACAACTGACTACGAGAAAATGGGATAAAAAATAAATAAATAAACTACTGAATAAATATTTTAGCATAAAAATATTCGAAATTATTAAGCAAATCAGTGTCAGTTTATATAAATAATAAGATTAAAGTAAAAATTAGAATAATTATTAAATACTTACAGAATATTTAGTATTGTGTACGAATCTTATACTTCACTAAGCACTATTTAATATAGAAATTTAGCTCTTTTCAATGATTTTTTGCGCAATATTTAATGTTTTGTCTTTAATTTATAAATTCACATTTTGTTGACATACCTAAGAAAATTAATGAATTTCTCACTGAAAGTTTGTTAAAATAAGGAAGCAAAAACTTTTCCACTGTGGCTGCAAGAAAAGGATTTACATAAGTATTAGGAAATTAATTTAACGTTGTATACATGTGTAGATATGCTTACATGCTAATAAGATTATAAAGTTCAAAATTCTGTGATACTTTTTAGATGGCATTGTCAAGAATCAACGTTCCAGTCTGTACATTTGCTTATAATCTTGATTTCTAAACTAAGCAATTAAGATAAATATATTTATTTAAATATTGGTAAGGAATTTGTATCTTAATTTGATATAATCTTTTAATTTGAACATATTAAAGTTCAGTTAATATACATTACTGAAATTTTCTCATTTCCCGATGTTATAGAGTTTAATTTCTGAATGCATTTTCTTACATAATATATATTATTAAGAGCGTATCCTTTATATAAAATTGTCAATAGCTGAAACTCAATGCTTTCTTAAATCAATGATAAAAAAGGGTTTGTTTTTTTAAGCCATATGAGTAATTTATTGCATATACTTATTTCAATGTTTCACACGCGAGAAATAAATGTGTTATGGGCATTTTTCTTAAAAAGAAATGTTACTGTGAAGATAACGAGATATTATTCTCTTTATTGCAGACATCAACAAACTATATAGACACACATGAAAATTTGCTTCAATTATAAGCTGCTTTATTATCGATATTCGCTAATTACATCTGATTAATGTTAACATACTTTAAATTTTCACTCATACAAACCTGCACATTAAGCTATTAATAATTAATTTTATGGATCTGCTGTTCATTAGTTGCAATGTTTTTTAAGTTACTTTTACAAATGATATTTTTTTCTTTGATAAATTGCTTGTACTATTTCTGAAAAATAGAAACAACTGAACATTAATCTTTTTTAGCTGAGAAATATATATATGAAATTCGGAATCTTTTATAATATTTTTATAACTCACAGAAACTCGTTAATTATAAAATTGAAATTGATAATCCGGGTTATGACTGTCCAATTTAATTATCTGAAAAATTGCATGATAATATCAATTTCGTAAGAAAAAAATTAACAACAATGTCATACGGCTTAAGTTGCGAATACTTCGCACTCATCCTTTGTATATTTTTCTACACTTGATTTTTTTATACAATTGTCCTTATCGCTCAATACTTATCAATTATAATGAATGACTGAAAAATATGTGAAGAGAACTAAAACATTTTTATTAGGGAAGGAAAAAATTTTTATAACAGATTTGACAGATATTCAATAAATTAGGAAAATATGCGGAATAATGGTTCTAAGATTTTGAGTATTTATAGTAATAGTATTATAGAATCAATGTATTTTAGTAATTAGAGAACAAACTTTCAAATCATTTGTTATTCAATGAATGTAATTAACTAATAATTAAATATTTGTAAGAATTCTGTGATTTCTGCATAATTTTAAAGTTTTACCATGAAAAGTCACACATTTGAATGTTCTAATATTGTCTACATAGTATATATGAATTTCCCTTTCTAGTTTCTTACTGATCCAGAATTAGCTTACTTTTTTGCTATTCATCTAACAAGTTTTATATGGAAAAAGAAACTAGCTCACGAATACTCTTTTCATCATTTGATGATGTTATGTTTATATGTGTGTGCTTGTTTAAGATCTTTGGGATAGGATTTCTATTTTCAATTTTACAGGAAAACAATCCCCTGCACCTTTCAAACTTTATACTTTAAAGATATGATCAGAAGACTTCATTTTTCATAAAAAAATTTCATAAATTCCCTAGAAGGGGAACAATATTTAATGTTAAATTGAGAACAGGCCACTTCGGTGGCATGAAAATGAATGTCGACAGAACAAGGACAGATGTAAAACGTAGAAATTGTTCTGACGAAGAATTCTCTCCAAGCCATATTTTCAATTGTCCAGCAATACTAGCATCCCTCCAGAACTTTGAAGAATACCCATTTGTTAGCGATCTCTACACAGGTTTGGTTTGTTTGTCGCTCAACGGTCATTTTTGCACTCGAATCTCTACACAGAGAATATAGTCAAGCTGGGTAAAGCCACCATTGGCAGTCAGTTACGGATCCATTTGATCTCCCAGACACGACACCAAGCAACCATATTTAATATTTTTAAGCTAAATTAAATATAAGGATATAAATTTAAAATAGTTTCAATCATCTATAAAACTTATTATAAAGCATGTTGCGTATGTCACCTTTCTTTTTCTGAAGTCAAGTGAAATAAAATTTCTGCTTTCGCGATTGTAGCAATTGGAGAATCGAGAGGAATCTTACCGACACGTTGGTATATCACAGTCAATTTCCAAAAATTTACTTTCGTTATTAAGAATAGCAATGACTTTGAAGTAACCGTTAATTTTCCCTCAATCTTGAACTAATACCTTGATGTCTTACTTCATGTAATAATATTGCTCACAAAGCTATTTTTATCATTTAGTGCCATATTTTCGGGTAAATAAGATATGATAACCTCTTGTAGATTATTGCAGTTTAATAAAAGTTGATCTAATTGCTTTCAAGTCGAAGCAAAACGAGAAAAATTCAACTATTAAAAACCTGCTATGGTGTGAATTTTTTGGAGATCATTCTAATTTTTTAAATTACATAACAGTTGTTTGCATCTTTTAGTATTTGTTTCAATTTATATTTTTCCTGAAACATATATAACAAATAAAGCATAATATTTTATTTAAAAAAGTCCCATTTTGTAAAAGGATATAGTTTTGCACTATCAGCAAAAGTTTGTTTTAAAATTCAAATCGTATTTTCTACATAAATCACTTTTAATCCTTGAATTTTAATTTTACATCTCTAAATTATTTCTTTGTTTTTAGGATCAAGACGACTGAACAAGTTTCCGGTTCTATGACACAGATATTGTTATCCCGATAATGAACTCATAATTTTTGAAAGCTGTGATACTGGAAAAAATGGAGACTTCATTTACGAATTACGAAGAATCTATCAACAATGCAGTTAGAAAATTATCTCACACCAAATCAAGTTTAAAAAAAGGAGCAGCAAATTCCAAGACACCACTTTTGAATAGGTAAAATGAATGAAAATATGATGTTCATGCATATATTTAAGTTTAAAGCTTATTGTTGAAACTTTTACCCACACGAAAATTGAATTGGGAATCGAATTGTTTTCGCCTTTTAGTTTTACATTCAAGTTCATTTGCTTATTCTATATTCTCATTATCAATCATGTTATATCATCAGCATGGATATTATATTTTGAATCAAAGCATTAATATCAGAACTACGTGTATTAAGATCAAATTAATTTGAAGTTCAATGCACGTTTAGCACATGATCAACGTAATATACGAGGTAAATGATGATGATGACGATACAATTAATTTTTTGGAATGAAGTGATACATTAATAATGAATTAATAACTTAAAAAACTTTTCTAATGTAAGATTTCGAAATAGGGCGAAGTTATTAAAAAATTTGTGTTTCAATTTCCCCACAAAATATTATAAAAATTGAATCCATTAAGTTTTCCAAAAAATATTTGTTATTAAAGATGTAAATGATTATCAAAAAATGGAAAAGGTGTCAACACCTGATTGCTTATGAAAGGATTTCATTTGCATGTGTGTCTATGGGATTAATGTATTTATGTTCATACAGTTTTGTCATTATAAAGCCATTCTTTGCACATGAATGCTAATTTGATTGGAATCAATACTTTAAACATCTCGAACCACTCCTGAATACAAATCAACGACTGAAGAGGAAAATGGTAACCTCGAACTACTAAAACCCAGAATGACATTTAACTCTGTAGTTTGAATATGTTCATATATAGGATAATTAAGAATAACTATATTATCATTTAATAGTTCTGAGTGTTTCGCAATACTGATAGTAAAATCTCTCAAACTTACAAAAATGTTTATTATTTAGAGTTTATTTGGCACAATAAACCGAAGCTCAAAACTCTTATGGTTCTATCACCGAGCTGGTAGCCGAATGGTTTGCGCTCTTGCCTTTGATTCTCCTTAGAAAATTGTTGAAATGAATGTAAAGACAGATTTCGATCATCTTTCATATCAATGACTGAATATTAAAGAAAATAGTTTAGACGATAACATATAAAAAGTTAATCTTCATAACATTATAAAAAATTTAATACCTCTATTTAAAGGATTAATTTGTAAAAATAATGTTTTATGTATATCACACTATCTTTCCTTTACGCAAGGCATTGTAAATACTGTGATTACGCTCTTTTTGCAATATATATTGCTTTGAAAAATTTATGTTATGCAATGTATCATTTTCAAAATTATTCTCAGCAATTATGGAGTCAATATATACATTGTGAATGGAGTTTTACAATATTTCAGAATACATTTTGAACAGCAAACCTTGTCAAGTTAACCTTCCTATATAAAACATGATGTCTCATATGCTACAGAGCAGCCACTTTATTCTCCAATTATATATAAATGACTTAAAACATAAATGGTATAGCAACCTCAACACACAAGAGGTCGTGCGAGCACATATTTCAAGCGGTAAACATTCTACAATGATTTAAACTGTTATTTTGTGGAATTGTAAAGTTGGTAGTCTCACTATATATAGAATACAACCAACACCAAATATACAGCGAATATTCTTTTTATCTTAAACAAAATGCATTACACAATATATACCTATAAAATCCATAATAATTAATTGTATTCAAGAATATATGTAAGAATATGAAATGGAATTTCTATTCTCTTAATTACAGTAACTAAATAATAGGGATTTAGAGATCAAGATATCTATGTACTTCATCAATATCATGATCTCCAGATCGATATTGCTTTTAGCTACTTTAATTTTACTATACACAGCATGTAATCTAAATCCTCTTCCGTTATTTCTGGACGTCAATATTTTTTTTTATCAGAAATAGCTTAATTTTATTTTAAAACATTCATTATTTACTATTTAAAAACAGTATTCAAAGCATTATATTCTTGAATAGTATAAAGCTTTTGTTAATCAAGCATTGTTTTTATTATTTTAATAAGCTGGTTTCTAATAATTTATTTAAGAAATTATTATTAGTTTAGCTTCTAATTTTTGTTAAGATTAAAAATCTTACTCTAATTTTAAAATCTCTCTTATTCCATTTTTAAAACATAATATTAATTTAGAATGGATCAAAATTTATTTTAAAATGCTTATATTTAGAATTTTACCTAGAGTCTGTTGTATGTAAGAACATTACTCTAAAACAAAGGTTTTTAAAATATGTTTCGTGACCCTCTACTTTTTTATAAGCTGATATAAGGAGAGTCTTGAAAAAATTCGATTTTAAATGTAAAAGTACCATAAGTATTTGGTAATAAGTAATGAAGGCAGATATTCTTTCCCATGAGTATTGCATTTTAGTCTGATATGTTTTAAGAATTGCTGTTATTATTTTTAAATGTTATTTAATATTCATGTATTATTGACTTTAAAATATATTAATTATTACATCAGTTTATTTCAAAGAGATGTGAAAAAAAGAGTTGAAAAAATTCTTGAATAATTAAGTAGCAGTGTAATTGGAAGACATTTACAAAACAATAGCTAATCTATTATAATTCAATAACAATTGAAACAAGTGTAAAATAAGTACAGTTCTTTGTCTCTGCTTAGCATGTTTAAATTATCTGCCTTATACTTAAACTACAAAAATGTTGTCTGCCTTTTATTCATTATGTCTGCTAATTTGATTTTCAGTACTCACAAAATTAAATCATATTGAATTTCTATCAAACATTAGGGTCTAAGTTTGTATAAACACAATAATTTGCTAAAAAAAAATTAAGTTGAAATTATTAATTAATATTTTTGAGAACTATAATAATAAACTGTTTAATGCATGTACACAATTTTTCTTTAAAGGACAGAAGGTACTTTAAATTATATTGATTATCTTGAAAATGTACGAACTATTTCACACATCTGGAAATTGTTGAGTTTATTAAGGTCGATAAATGTTAATTTTTGTGATCGCCAGTATTTTTGCTACGCAGTTAATATCATTAAACAGGGAGCAATATTGGACCATTAATCTTACATGTTGACACCATAGCTCTATAGCCATTACAGCTATATTAAAAATTTGATAACGTTTGGATGATATAGTACTGGAGGATATTTAAAAGGTATTGTTAACTGATAAGCTATCTCGAATATTAGATATGTGCTTGTTCAAAAATTATTCTAGTGTTTTAAAGTCAGAAAGATGTCACAGAAACTCATTAAAACTCTTAACAGTTAGGGTGTGAATTGAGTTTTCAAAATTATCATTTTAAAACTTTTTATAGCCTTTTTTTTACCTTTCTAAGAGTAATCTACTTTTTGTTGTTCTTAACTGAGGTGGAATTGTAATATTGGATGCTTTTAAACAACTATTTTCTTCTTCGTAAGATTAGCAGATTTTCTTTATAGATAATATAAATTAAGTTTAATAGTAATAATCATATTTATCATAATCATATTGTATTTTTTAGTAATCTATATATGAAAGTGCCAGGGCAGTAATCCCAACCAAACCATCTTTTACAGAAATTGTTATTAATCTTGTGATGGCGTCTAAGCGGCAACTTTTGTAATCGCAAATCATTCATAATCATGCCATGGGCGTAAAATTATGCTGAATTTTATTTCTATGCTGAAAATTCAGGAGAGTTGGTGCCTGTAGAGAGGTATAAATTAATAATATAAATGTAATAGATAATTAATACAATTTGCTTAATAGAGAAAGTTATTTATCAGTCCTTGTTATACTGGTGTAAAGGTTGTTTTCTTTAACAGAAAAGTCACTGCCAGTTATTATGAGTGTAAATGTAATTATTCAGCAGTATGTTGCTGTCATCAAACTGTTATTTGAATTACGTTTCTTGGCATAGATATTTTCTATGCATTTTGAGTCATTCCAGATTATATCTAAAATTTATGAATCCTTGAATTGTCTGTAGACTCCTTTTCCATGTTTTTAATAATATTCTTTTACCAGTTAATCAGATCGAAAATTTTGTAAATCAAATGCTTATGGGATATAATATATTTTTAGGTGAGAATTTTAAGATTTCCATAATTTGGAGGAGCCGTTAGATGAATTTGGGCTTCTTTGTACCATTTTTTAGATATAAGCAAAAAGGAAAACATGTCTATCTTGATGATTTTATACATTAATTATTAGAACAGCCAACGTGCAATTATTTATTCATAATGAATTGCACAGTATTTATAATTACTTTAAAACCTATTCATTTTAACTACATTTAATAGTAAAAAAGCAATAATTTCCTCTATAGAAGTGAGTAGTAAAATGTTATTTCCAGAAGTGTGTGACAATGCATGAATTTCATGTTTTTAAATGCAAACATTAATGTTTTGGAGTCAATCTTAGAATAAAATTAAACAAATCAAAATGAAATTTTTAAATGAAGGAAAACAAAATTTTTGAAATATGATTAGTTTTACATATGACTTGAGATTTTCCATATACCATGTCATATTAGGTTTTGTCATTTATGGGCAAAAATGATATATTTATTGTTAATATAAAATTATTAACAATTTAATAAAGATTGTTTTATTTTTATTAACAATATAATAAAACAATCTCATTAAAAGTAAAATTGTTTTATTTTTATATTGTAATTAAAGCAGTTGCTGAAACACAATATAAAAAAAGACTTCCTAATAAATAATGCAGTAAATAACATATTTCCTTAATATTATGTTGATTTAGCATTTCTAATTATGAAAAGAATTCACTGCGTAAATTCTGTACAATAAATTGATTTAAATCAAACCAATTTAACAGATATTCTGCGATTAAAAAATTCACTGCAAAAATTCTTTTAAGAACTAAACAATGTAGGCACAAATTTCAGCCAAATTATCTTTATTTAACAGCAATGTCTTTTCTAGTGAAGGAAAAACAAGATGAATGACAAGATATCATTTGACCACTCGTAAAATCTATTAAAATCGCCTTTCTACACACTTATTAAATTCAGCTTTCATAGCTAAGCAAAAAACGATTTCGAAGAATGATATCATTTAATTTAAAATCTCTTTCATTACTTTTAATCGATTTAACCTTTGTCAAATGGTTTATTCGAGTACTGAAAGAGCAGCTCAAGAAAATTAATAATAATAGATCTAAACAAAAATAGTTGACTGTTGTCTCTTATTTTTTTCTTGATTTTTTAAAATATTTTTTATAGTTTTGTTGAATTGGTTCTCCGAATGAAACATAGAGAAAAATGTGAAACCCAAAAACTCTTGATACAGAAATGTTCAGTGGGAATATGTTTTGGCGATTAAGATGGTCAGGAAAAATACGTCTGTCTTACGTCTTTCAGATTAATTCTTTTAACGGTAACATCGTAAATGCAAAAACAATTTCTTATTTAGAAGAAAATAGTTAGGAAACCTTAAGAAAAGATACTTTTATTAAATGTTTGTCAAAGAGTTGATGGTTACTAATATATAAAATAAATTAATGGTTATCTATATACCTTCTGGTTACCTTCATTTGGGATTAATGATATTTCATACATTAAAGGTTTTATTCAAATCCACATAATCACTATTTGCATAAAAAGTATCAAATGAATGAACTAAAATAAAACTAACATAATCAAAATGGTACTTTATAATTTCAGATAAACGTTTATTATGAATTTGGGAAAATGAGACATTTTTCAGTTTTCATTACAATCTTTTTATGTAAATGTTTTTTAAAAATTAGTTTAACAAATTTGTACAGAAAAAGTGTAATTTATTTTTAAAATAATAATAATAATTATGGACTATTAAAATATTTATAATATAGAAAGATGGCTCACTTAATTAAGAATCAGATGGGTTGTCTTCAAAGATTTGATTGTACGTAATTTTACAACAAAATAATAAATACGAAGAATTTATATTGAATTGAAACTTTCTATTTTAGTAAATGAAACCAATTAATATGACTATTTTGGTACATTAGCTTGATTTTTGAAGCAACAATGGGGAATTTTTTCCTCTTTTTTATGCCATGTATTTATGACTAGAACTTAAATATTTTAATTTATGTGAAAATACTTCTTTAACAAACGAAAGGCTATGAGGTTTGCATAACTTATAGAAATGGTACCGATCAAGTCATAGCATTGATTATTTACGCACTATCTAAATTGTTTCAACCATTAACATTTTGATCTGACAAAATAAATATAAACTTTGTAGGGATAAAATATAAGTAACAATATAAAATAGGGAATAAAAATATAAATATAAACATTTTACCATATCTGACAGTTTAAATTCTGTTGCTTTTCAATAAAAGTTGTGAAATGAAAACAGCAATGCATTTAATTTTATAATTAAAGACGTCAACATTCATCTAAAACTCCTCATTGCTTAGTTTATAAATATAAGAATGATGGTCCATAGCTTATCAGTTTAAGCGTTCCTAATAATTGAACTCTATTTTAAAGACATGCCATTGTCATTAAATGCTCTCCCATGCTACAAGTTTTTAAAGATCGGAAAAACGGTGTTTAATTTTTAAAATATGAACATATTTATCAAACACATACATTACTTATGGAAATTATAAATCTAGATACATAAAAATTCTTACATGAACTAAAATCACAATCCTGTCACTTATTTAGTTTAGGTATCGCACACCTATAATCTGATAACATATTTATTATCTGTCAATCAGCCTCATTTTTTAGTCATATACAATGATACATAATACAATGTGTATGGCATTCCTATACACCATTTTTATGAATTGGTAATGCTCAAACTCATAAATTAATGTTTTTGTAAATTCAAAAGATGCACTATTATAAATTATATTTTACTTCTCTATACATACACTAAAGTTTAATTCATAAATCCAAACTAACTTCCCTTTGTTTATATTTTATATCGAATTCTATGTTTGAGTGTTTTAAAAACGAGATAATTACCCTTATATCGCAATCTGGAAGGCAAAAATATTTTGCCCATTAGAATGTAAAAGAAGAAAATAAATAAACTTTATTAGATATATATCCCTCATGATAAATCATGAGGGATATACATCTAATAAAGTTTATTTATTTTCTTCTTATTTATATTCTAATCTTTCTAATCTTTATTTATTTTCTAATTATATGAAAATGGATAAAATCACTTGCTAAAATTACTTCCATACATAAAAATTTTCAATAAAATTAGTGACTATTATTTTACATTCTTACAAAATTTTGAGGATGTGTCATGCCACATACGGGAGTTTAAATTCTATTTGACTTGCTGTGTTCAAGAATATTCTCATGAAATTCTTATTTAAATC
The DNA here is from genome assembly GCA_037975125.1 of Latrodectus hesperus. NCBI lineage: Eukaryota > Metazoa > Arthropoda > Arachnida > Araneae > Theridiidae > Latrodectus > Latrodectus hesperus. The sequence goes on from CM075854.1 coordinate 15,704,797, forward strand.
GTGATAAATTTTGAAGTTTATCAAATAAACACCGAGTTCATAGAGTTGATGCTAGTGTTCCAGATAAGAGAAATCCATCCTCAGAAGTAATGAAACTATTCAAAGAATGTGGTAGATACATCAAAATTTTCCTTTGGTTGGCTCTAAAAAATGAATATTCGATAAGAAGTTCAATTTAACCCTACTTATCAAACCTGAAGTTAACCAAGGAAGTTGATTTGAGCTGCCTTGAGAAAAGTTGGTAATTTTTTATCGGCTTTATTGAAAATAAAAACGAGATACACCTAGAAAATATAATATGAAAAGAATAAATTAATTAATTTCTCTATCATTAGTAACCAGAAGATTTGGTAAATTTACCAATAACATATGCAAACATGAATAATAATACAAAATATTTAGTAACATATAAAAATACGAGCATAGTATACATATTAATGCACTTAAAACATTTATTACTCTTCCACAGTTTGAAATGCTTATAAGAAATATTATATATTTACAGTAAAATTGCTTATATATATATATATATATATATATATATATATATATATATATATATATATATATATATATATATATATATATATATATATATATATATATACATATATATATATATATTATATATATATATATATATATATATATATGTGTATATATATATATATATATATATATATATATATATATATATATATATATACCATATTTTCCTTATTTATATTAATTTTACAGATTAATTTAGATCTTTTCTAATTACATTATTTTCAGCAGCATTGATATTGTAGTTGGAGAAATACATAGCAGTTTTATTTAGATGTCACTATATTTGCTTTCAAGTATCACTTACATAAGCGCAAGCAAGTATTTTGTATATTTTTAATGTAGTGTTACTATAAAAATGTTCGGGGTGATTTCACCTAAAAAAGCAATACTTTCTTTTACATTAATTCACCATATTTTACCGCAAACCAGCCTTCTCTTTTCACCATAACTTTACATATAAGATTCGTCATTCTTCATTTTTTATATCATTTTGCATTTAATTTTTTTTACTGTAAATGAAATTATCCATATATTTATAATTTGTTTCTGAGGATACGTCACTGAATTAAAAGCAGCTTATGCTTGCAAGTGTTTTAGGTATATAAATTCATTTTATCTGATTTCTCTATGTGAGAAAAAGCTGTTATGATAAGATATTTTACAAAGATTGATAAATTCTCAAAATGAATTTTAGCAATTTCTATTATGACAACTTAATTTATAAAAGGTAATTTGATATATCTTTTTTGTAGATTTCGTATTAGGCAAGCATATTTTTCCAAAGTTAAATAAAATATATCATACAAAGTTTAACATGCACGAAACAATTTTTTTACTTTGCATCATTCGATTATCAATTGAAAAACTAAAATATTGTACACTTGAATCTATCAAAATCATTATGGATAAAGTAAAAATGCTTAATAATTAAGTTTTAATGAAGTTTAAATTTTTAAAAATCAATATTTGATCGAAAAAGCAAACTAATGTTAAAAACATGAATTGTGTGAGTATTACCATTAAAATACCTATGAGATATTTAGGCGAAAATTTACAATTTCTTTTGTTACTTCTTAGATTTAAGCAGTTTATTTATAGTTCTATTTATTGGCAAAATAGAAACCTCTACTTGTTTGAAAAAGATGCGAGCTTGAATCTTTACGTTATCACAGGATTAGCTTATAGAGCCTACTTCAAATAATACCAAGATAATAGCTGATACAATTTAAAAATAAATTTTAAATACTTTCCAGATTAAAAAGAGTAAAAATAACACCAGAAATGTTTTAGGTTAGAAAGTCTCGTAAAACATGAAACGTGTTTGTATACATTATCGTTCCTGTGTGCAATCTTTTGAAGACTTGAACGCGTTATGATTTGTTCTTTGAAATGTGTGGGCTGATTTCATGGTGACTTTGAAGAGTTTTCCTAAGAATTTGCATTCATATTTTAGATTTTCTTATCTTAATCCTATTAACAATCACTGAATTTAAGGGGATTAAGAAAGTAATCTTAGCATGTTACGCCTCACAAAATGTGTGTAAAAATAAAGTTTGTCATAAATTTTGAAAAACACGCATGTTATGTCAGTCGCATTTGTAAAACTATTATTTAACTTGTTTTTAGAAAATATTTTTCGAAAGCTTTCGACAAACGTTTTCTTTAAGAACGGAAATACTGTATTATACAATTGTTTTTAATCAATCAAATAATAAGTTTTGTAATTGTATATTTATTTTATTGGTTTTGCCTAATATATTCATCTATTGCATTTCAACAGTTAGATAATACATAATTTAATTTTTAAAATTTACATAATTTCATTCATTCAAATTACTTATAATTTTAGTTTTTTAATTAACTTTCAGTTCTTTAATTTTGATTTCTTAATTTATCATCAAACCATGTGGTTCAGTTTTCTCAAACACCATCGGCCATATTTTTAGGTTTTCTGATATGACTCTGAGATAGATTATTGGAAAATTAGTTTCGACAAGTATTGAAATTATTAAATCATTTGCGCGAAAAAAGAAACTAAAGAAAATAGAGAATATTAGAAGACTACGATAAAAAGGTAACGACATTGGAAACAACATAAAACATTGATAAAATCTAAGTAAATAAAAAAGATTGAAAATCATTTTCTAGAACTAGTTGATATTTTAAAACACCCAAAGATTTCAATTTCTTGTACTCTTACAGTAATTCCAATAAATGTAAATCAAAGAAATGGTGAAACAAATTGAGCTGGGATTTAATTCTAAAATTAATTCTTTACAACTTACAATCTTCATGAGAATCTATTTTTCAAAACTTTTAAAATGAGTTTAAAACGTTTCGAAGAAAATTCTTGTAAAAAATAGATAAAATAAGCACAAAGGGATTCTAGCAAAATTCAGGAATTTCAAATTATGCTAAACTTAATTACTCTTCAAATAAGATTAAAGAAGGACAGCCCTTTCAGTCTGGCCGTCTCTCAACTACCTAATAGTAATGTAGAACCCAACTCAATACAGTGCTGCTTGAATCCTGCAGAAGGACTCCCCAGTGTTTACTTTCACTTTAACTTAAATACTCATGTTAATAAGAAAGACTACATTCCAGAACATCTTAGACCACTGACCTTGGGAAACCTTAGCCACATTCCTAACAATGCCATCAAAATCTTCACTGACGGTAGTAAAATTGATATTCTAGCAGGTAGTGGCATATATATTGAAACCCCTCAAACCAATTTGACTCTTTCTCATCGTAATCCCAATCACTGCTCTGTCTTCAGAAGTGAATTGATTGCAATAGACCTGGGACTAGAAGCTATTCTTTCTGAAGAGGATTATGGTGACCTATGGATCTTGTCTGACAGCCGTAGTTCTCTCCACCATCTTAGTAATTGGCTTCTTGTAGGCGACAAGATCAGCAACTCTATCCTGCTTAAATTAAAACTCATTTCACTTAATCATGATGTTCACTTGTAATGGATACCTTCACATGTGAATCTCCACGGGAATGAAATGGCCGATAATCTTGCTAAGGAGGGTTGCAGGATTTCAAATACTCCCTCTTCCACACTTACTTTTCTGGAGTTATACTCCCGGGAAAAATCAAAAATCTCGGAGGAGTGGAAAACACCCCCACCCATAATTGGTACAAGGGATCAAAACCGGGTTTGTCCCTTGACCTCCCGTGTGACAGACGTACCCGGACTGTTCTCTCAAGACTTGCTAGCGGTCATATTAAGTGCCTCACTTTCAACGAGGGCAGGAAAACTTTCGTCACCTGCACCAAGTGCCAAAATCATCAGGCTTCTCCTGAGCATCTTTTGGATTGCATGGGTCTCTCTAGGGAGGATCTCTTTAGCAATCCTCTTTTAGTCTTCGACTTCCTTACAGTCAACGAACTTGTGGATCTAGTCTGACTCCGTCAGACATGGAGGATAAGCAACAACAACATCAACAACTCTTCAAATTGTTCCATTAAATACCATGAAGTGATCTGAAAAGTTTTAAATATAAGACATCTTTAACTTATAGACTACCTTAAAAAAATATCACTTAAATAACTGATTAAATTACAAAAAGTCATAAATAGCATCGCAATTTGAGAAATAATAAATCATTTCAATTACATAACTAAACGAATAATAAAATAAAAAAAATCTGATATCACAATTATAGTCACTCAGTAAAGAGGAATTTCTTATTTATATAACAAAAAAAATTCAAAATCAAGGTACATAAATTAATTAGAAGACGTTCATTTTAGATGTTTGTATTAGAGGAGTGATTAAAGCATCAAAGGTGTTCCCATATAATTCTTCTCATTTCCTACTAGGAAGATGAGAATGACTAATAATGGTTATGTAAAGGTGATTCATATATTTATATCCATATTGTTAGCCTGACAAGGAATTCAATTTTAAGATTTACGCCAAACAGGGATTCTTCAATTCATTAAGTAAAAAAAAATTTCAAAATTATAATGATAGAGAAAAGATCTTTTGTGCAGTAACATTAAATGCAATAAGGAATAAAGGTATACATTTAAGATTTTTAAAGCATTAAGTACACCATTTTCCATTACCTGAAAGATACTTTAGAGCATTATTGCTGTCTCACAATTAGCTCTTATCCCACAGAAAATCGTATGAACGTATCGACCTGTCGCATATTTCACAGTTCTGCAAAGATATTCTTTGATATCATTTTAAGAAATGACTTTGGCGTTACTTTAGAGTGAGAAATTTAAGGATTAAAGTTTGGTTTGCTGAAGTGGCGAAGAAATGGTGAAGTCTAATGTTGAAAAATTAATGTGTACTTTCTTGTATAATCTAAATTTGCATCCTCATACTGCAGTAATTAAATACATTGAAAGAGTTTGAATAACCCAACAAAAGTTTATTTCAAATATTTGTAAAATACTTTTTGTTAGCAAACAGTTATTCAACAAAATTAATTTAGTTGTTAAAAAACAAGTTTTTATAAAATCCATGAATAACTTGAAGTATCTAGCCACATGCATCAAATACAAGTGCTAACAAAATTATCAAACTATCTATATTCACCTACACAGCCTGATCCATCAAAATTCTTTTTAAAAATATACGTTACTTGTCATTAAGATCAGGGAGGGGGAGAAATATCTGAAATATAATAGGTATATTGGAAAAGTTTCTTAAACTGCTATGTATTCATGTATTATTAGATTGTTGTTGGATAATTGCATTGAAAACCACCTGAGACGATAGAATCGTATTTCTTACACTGTTCAACACAGGCAGGTAGAAATACTGATTTATTTAAGCAGACAGTTTTCGTATTTGGAATTGGTATTCATGTGATAAATTTCCAATACATGTAAAAGTTTTTGTCATTGTAATAAACGGTGATAGGTATAGTTTCTTACTTTTCAACTTGCAATTGAAAACATTTTTAATTGATAGGTTCAAGAAAAAGCTTATTCTAAGTCATATAAAAATGTATTCGATTGAAAACTAGAATAAAATTTATAGTTGATTAATACTGTTTAAATTTCATAGCTTACTGAATGAATTTCCTACGTACTGAAACCAATGAAATTAAATTCCATTGAGTACAACTGAACTGTTACTGAAAAAAGCTTTCGAAACCATCCTTTTCCAAATAATAGTCTTAGAATATAGAATTTTAAGAGGTATGGATCGGTAAAAGTAAATGATTCTTGGAATATTTTTAAATGTAAACAATAAGATACAAATTACTTTTATTAATATATTGTATGATAATGAATGTAATGATGCTCAAAATGCAGGAGATTTGTAAAGCTAGCCGAATTTCTTAAAAATGAGGAAGAAAAAGTAAACTAATATTTCATTCGAAAATGTGTAAATACATAATTTAGTGTTAATCACGTTGGAGAACTTACATATATTATAAGTCTATATAAAAGAATAGTATTAAAATAATTGCATGGGTTGATTTTATACGTTTCCTTTTCCAATGTAGTCAAACTTCGTTTTGTTTCAAGTAACCAACAATTCTTGTGTAAAGAAATGAAATATTGCTAATTATAGCGTCCCAATCTGTGTGTATGTGTGTGAAGTGCATATTGCTGGAAAATTTATTCATTATTGTGTGAAAGTTTTGAGATTAGCTAAATAGGATCAGATGTGTAGTGTAAGGTCATCTGAAAGCCATGATCTATGATCAAGATTTTAATGTCAGTTCAGCGAAAATAACTGATATCGTAGCAAAGTGGTTTGAGAGAGCGTGACTAATGGACTGATAGTCTATTCGATGTTTGACAGAGTTTATGTGACTGTTATGGCGTAATGAGATCTAAAGGTCATGTTTATTTTTTTTGGTAACACACTATGCTATGATTTAAATTTTATGGAAAGCAACTCCCACACACACATATACATAAGATTATTTTGAACGACTGTCAATTTCACAGCAGAGAATTTTTCATCAAATCTCTATTTAAACCTTAACAAATGTCTATGATATGTTTAAGCCAAAAATTCTGATCAACCATCTTGCTTTAGGTTATCCAGAATATGAGAATTGTATTGTTGTAGAGTAATTGTAATAGTACGTTTGACGGTAAAATGCCTCGGTGCATTATTCTTTGTGCATCATTTATATTCTTATTTATATGTATATATATATATATATATATATATATATATATATATATATATATATATATATATATATTCGTGCATTAATGCTATATAAGATTAATTCTTTGTGCATTAATGCACAAAGAATATAACTAAAAATATACCATACTTTTATTCATTTATAACTTTATTTCATCCTGTACCATTTATTTCATCTTATAACACCATTTTTAAACGTTTTCAAATAAATGTCACATATTCATTTGAATGTAATTTGAAAATTGTCTTTCTTTTAAATTGATTTGATTTTGTTTGAACTGTTGAAAATTGATTCAAATGTCATTTGAAAACATTGTAGATTTTGTATATTATTTCCATATTTATCTTCCATCGTTTACTTATTTTTCATAAAACTTGCTTAATACACTTGGAAATATGATCAATATTAAAGAATAAAAATTCTCTTAATTTTTTAATATTATAATTGAATTTTTTTTTTATTTTACATATGACCATATTTAAAATACTGAGTTTAATCATATTTCAAATTTACTTAAAAAATATTGGTATGAAAGACTAGAAGTTTGATAGTGCTATTGAATATATGTGAAGTGATGACAATTTGTCTGATTAAACATATAAGTAAATTTAAAACTGTATCAATTAGGGACGCAGTTTTTACTCTTTATTATACATGGTTTTGAGGACTACTCAGATTGTATGAAATGTATTAACATTTCAATACCACCATTGTGTAAGTTCTTGGTTTAACCATATGTACAAAAATAATTATTCGTATTTTGATTATCCTTAAGGTAAAAGTCGTTTATCTAAACAATCGGTATATAACTGACTTCAGACTTGATCAAGATATGTTCAGCAAGTTCATTTTTTCTTCCAACAGTCGTAAAAGTACAAAAGCAAATTTCTCATCAGATCACTGTGCGGTGTGGAACAAAATATGGTGGCTTTATATTCAATATAGTTTACAATCAAAAAGCTATTAGCCTTTGCACACGCAACTTCCTTAACTTAATTCTAGAAATAGAATTTACAAGTATCAAAATTTATTTATAAAGTGCGTGCTTAAAATTTTTTGAAATTTCTGTAAGGCATAAATATTTTGAAAAAATTTTTGTTGCTAAAACAATTGAAATATAGTAATTCCACCACTTTTTAACTGTTTTTAGACACTGTAATAATGCGAGCACTTTATAAATAACTTCATGTGAAAATATTTCACTGAATAAGTATATCATTTATTTTATACATATTTATCAAATTTGACTCAACAAAAAACTATATTATTTGTAAAGTTTTTCTTCAATTTATTTCAAATTTGCAAATGTTTCTTAAGTAATTTCTAAGCCACTTTGAGGTACATGAAATATTTTGACACGTTGAATGCGAAAAACATCTACGTCATTATCTCAAAACATTTTGTCTCAAAGCATTATTTACGAATATGAGTATTTCACAATTTTTATGTTAAAATGAAGGTTAACAATTCATCATCAAAGTGAATTTAATGTCTCTTAAGAAACTGCCTTTTTCAAGTCATTGAAAGCTATCTACTCGAGATTATCAGAGTGACATTTTCATTCGCTCCCTTGTGAAATAAAATTTATGCTTTGCTTTTCACCATTTTTCCATTTGCAACAAAAATATAAAATTCATTGGAAATAGCATCTCTACTGAGATTCTGTAGGATTATTTAAGTATGGTCACGTATTACATTCGGCATAGAAAATAATGAATTCTAGATTTTTACTTAAATCTAGAAAATATTGTTTATTTTGTTCTCTCTGCTCAAATATTTCCCTTTTTATTGTTTGAAAAATAGCTTAAAACCTTAAAATTTTATTTTATCAGGCTTATTAAACATGAAAAAGTAAAAACCAATTTTTCATTCAAAATAGTTCTTAATTATGCTTTTATTAGGATAAGGGAGGAATATATGTTTATTTGACAGTTTAATTTAATGAACTATTTAATAAATTTTTTTTCGTAAAAAAGGAAATAGCATAAAGGAATCATTAGAACTAAATGAAACTTAATTTACAAATAATGTATTATAAAACAAATTCATTAATATTTTTCCATTACAAATTTAAATTTAAATTTTTCGTACCAATTTTTTGTACCTATTTGTAAACTCTTTTGTTGTACCATTCATTGTTAAAGGCACCCAAAATTTCCTAGCAACTGAGATCATCCATGATATACAAGCATACTCTTGACCATAACTCTTGGTGGTCATCCATTATGATATTTAATAATGCCCTCAAGATAGAGTTCACCAACTGATCACCTGACAGAAATACGTCCATCATGGTGCTACAAAATAAAGCTGGCTTCATCAGGAAAAAACCACTTGTTGAAAAACTGCATGATATTCTTTATGCTGATAAGCACATTGCAACCGAAAACTTGGATTATTTTCTGATACTGAATATTGTATACCAAGTTCTCTTGCGGGCTGGTCCCGGTGCAGCAGATATCGACGAATTGACCAAGTAAATTAATGTATTTTTTTCAATGGACCAGTGTGTTGTTAAATGTCTGTATGAAGCTGTACACTTATATCACTTTTTGGCATTCATGCCTGGGTTTTCAAGTTGTCTATTTATACTTCTTCTTCTTCTTCTTCTTAGAATTGGGTTTGTATGTCATTGGGCACCTCTGCTTTTATCAGCATTTTGTACCATTAACTCCAAACCCAATGTTTCCTAGTTCCAGTTGCTCGGGTCACCCACTTTATTAATAAAGTCCGATAACCCTTTAATGGAGTCTAGGTGTAACTCTCTAGTATGGTTGATGCCTAAAGAAGTTAATCTAGGGAGGGCAAGAGCCTCGCATTAATAAATGATATGCTCTGCCGTTTCCTCTTGCGTATGACATTTCCAGCAGATAGGGTCTTGCTGAAACAGTCCCATCTGGTCAGAGAGTCAGTCATACTAGGGATAGCTTCTATTTATTATTAATCTGCTTTTTACAAACAGGCATCACTACTTTTCTGTTATGTTATACACAAACTTCGGGACATATGCTTCGCACCCCAGGGCCCTCGGTCATGAAAACAGTTATGGGCACTGTAGGCCTTGGCCCACATGGGCTGTCGTGCCATGGAGTTTAGTTTTTTATACACAAACTGCTCTGGTAAATTCTCTTTCACGAAGACTGATGTGTCCCTCTTCATTCAAATTTCGTATGCTATTGAAATGTTGCCTTCTCTCGTCGAATAACAACGTATCATTTACCATTAGAAGATAACAATATTCCATCTTCAGCATCCTACTTCAGATTCTACCTGTATGGTTTCAGCAGTAGCTCAGAAGGAAATTTTCAGATCTCATATGTATGGTGATAATGAAATTTTAATCATTTTTATAAGAAAATTTCATCTCATAGCATCAGTATTTCATAACATTGCACTTTTTACAAACTGAAATTCATTAAATTTGTTTATCAACAAACCATTCCTTAAATAGCTATATTTTATCAAGGCTATAAAAAAAGAAAGTTTGAATAGCTTTTAAACATTTTGAGGGATAGCATACACAATGAAAGAAAACTAATATTAATCATCCTAATTTAATTGCACCCTATTACTTTGAACAGAGTAAGTATAAAGATTCAACAGCTAAATTTAACTTTATTGTTTCCAGTTTTCTTCATTTACTTATTAAGTACAGAATACTGTTCTTTTTAACATAATGAACTATTACTTACAGCGCTAAAGTAATCTTATATTTTCTATGAACTTCTTACGATGCTAACTACTTGCTTATTAAAAAAATTACTTAATTAAAAAATAATTTTGTTGATGAAATAAATTTCGGAGATTGATTGATAATTTTTATTGTTTAATTACTTAAAATTTATATTTAGTGAATTTTAAATATTTCATTTGAGATTGTCATAGTACACCAATATCACTTAAATTTTTAATAAACGGTACAAAAATTTATTCAAACTACTAATAGAAAAATAATGCAAACTTTGACTAACAAACTTATTTTCTTAATTAAAATATGAATTCATTTTCGCTTTCTTCGACAACGATATTTTAATTCCGACAAAAAAATTCATTTGGAAAACTATTGCAAATACATTTTTCCAGACTAAATGAAATAATTTCATTATTAATATTCTAAATGATGATTATGTAAAACATATTAAACTTTTGACGTTGTTGAAGTCTGTTATTTAGTTACTTTAGACGGCGAAGGAGTATATATTGTATAATGAATAAAAAAAATTCGTTTCTAAGTTCATTAATGTATATTAATTCATTTTGGATGCAGGAACAATTTGTTTAATTTATTATAATCATTTGCATTTAATCTTTATTAACATTGTAAAACAAGTGTATTAAATATCGAGTTCTTTTTTTAAAGATTTCATTCATTGGAATTATTTACCCATGAATATTGTATAGATCACAAGAACCAGTTATGCGCTATAGAGATATGCTCTTTAAAGATGTGCAGAGAAGTCTATACTAGAATGCTGAGGTGTGTTTCTATTCATATCCAATAGCGGAAGAAAGCAGGAAAAAGTAATGAACACATTTCGACAAATCTATCTGATAAGTGAAAGTACGTCATGCGTATTAACGCTAGACTTGTTGGAATGGATGATGCAACACCTCGGATATCCTAGAGAATATTCGAATATATATAAATAATTATTCTTTTATTGCCTTATTAGGAATTTAATTAGAAATAAATCAAAACTTTATTAGCATTCGTAGGACTTGATTTGTACATGATTCCTGATTTTTTATATAACGCTGTAAATTTTAACATGAGATGAACCAGTGCATTCATAAGAACAACTAATAAGTTGTCAATTATGAAAGAATTATGGGACAATCTTAATTATCATAAAATTTCATTTCTCTGTTTATAAAACAATTCATGACCATCAAATATAGCTGTTTTAAATTCCTTGTTTTAAGTTTAAAAATGGTGGGCTCTCTTATGACTTTAGACAATCTGATAAGCTTTCACAGTATCATTGCAGTTACTCTTTACTGTCGCTAAATGCACCAACTAATCGCTTTTGTACTGCTTTTGCAATGTCCAAAACTTACGCTTTTGATAAAGATAACTTTCTTATTATCCACTTTTATCGGGTCTATCAAAGTTTCCGGTTTTTCTCGATTCAAAAATGTGGCTTTGTTTGAAGTAATTAAATTTCGTATTACCTTCACTCCAACCACACACACACACATTTAAAAAAACTGACGTTATCATACTATAAATTTAGATAAAAGAAAGGAATGACGTATTTTATTTCTGTGCATATTTATACAACTGGAGATAGTAATTTATTGTAGAATCAAAATGTTTGCGTAATGTGAATTTCAATTTCTATTTGCAAATATTGGATTTCATATAAAATTTAAAGTTGTTTGCAGCCTCTAATCTTGAAGCCTATTTTAAAGTCCTTATTCTATTCTTTGACGCACAAGGGTATTTACTTTTCTTTTTACTTGCAAATGTAATAGCTGCCTAAACTTTTAAAGGAAAAGTACTCAACAATACATATTTTCTACAGTGTTATGCTCATACATATAACAAAACTCAAAAATATACGAAACGCACTTGATTTTGGATTTCAGGTTTTTTTGTCTCATCATAAATGTTGCAAAAACGCTAATCTTCATACAAATTACAATTTCTATTTATGAGATTCGAATAACGTTAAAATACTAAAAGGTCTTAATCAAAATTTATGAAAAAGTGATTGCACAATTTCATAATGAATTTCCATATTGATGTGGTTGGTTACTTACAATAGTGGGGATTTGTGGCCAAACTCAGCTAATCATTGACTGGAAATTATTAATTAGTTACTTGGAGATCATTTAATATCAATGATAGGACTTCATGTATCACAATAATGACGGAACTTTCCAAAATGACACAATCATATCATCAGATTAAAATTGTTCACGACTGATTTTGTTATGTTCTGGGCAATTCCAATGAGTAATTTAGTGATCTAAATATGTTTTCCTTTGAACATTCATGAAACATCGAAATCATTTCGAGCACAAATTTCTGGGCCGATAAGATTTTCTCAACTAGAGACGACAAATATAAGAGCCAGTGATATCTATTTTTTCAGCAGATTTAGGAAAATTTGTTGAGTCAATAACAAGCTCATATCCTTCATTAAATTTGACAAACATATTTCCCAAAGGACATGAAATATGAACAATTTACGTATGGATCTTCAGTTGTTGTTGTCTTGTGCCAGCCAGGTTGGCACTATGCGCTGCTCCACTATTCCAACTGAACCGTAATTTGGTGAGGATTTCGACTTCCTCAGTACACACATGCCACGGGTAACAGTTTACAGATTAGGCAACCATTCACAACCCTTTCATACAAGGAAAGGACAAAGATAGGAGAGAGAAAGTGCATACATGCCCGAACCGGGGATCGAACCCAGGACCTCTATATCCCCAGTCGTGGGTGGTGAATACAGGGTGGGTGGTGAATCTTTAGTTAATAAAATGATTATGATAAATGGAATCAGCTATGAATAATTTTTTCTTTCTATATTTCAATAGCAAATTATGTTTAAAAAAAACTTTTCCCTTTTAAATTTATTATTTTTGTAAAGACAAATTTTACAAATTTTGAAAATATTTCCCCACGTATATACATGACTTGTTTTGGACTATTTATGAAGATAAAAGTTGAAAATATTTAAAAATAGATTCTTTTTTATTTTAAACTTCAATTTTATATAATATATTCGTTTTTATGCTGTTAATTTTATAAATCTTAATTTGTAATGGAATTTGAAATTTAGCCCTGGTTGAAGGAATCTTACAGCTAATCAAGCATCGTGTATCTTATCCAATCTAATGAGCTGAGCACCAAAAAGTGTAGCGATTATGCCAACTTCAAGCATGAATTCTGAATGGTATTCCTACACAAAGAGTTTTTCCTCTTAGTGACAAGACAACAGGTTAAGATCCAAGACATCTTTGCAGTTAATGGAAACAGTATTTTTTTCTATACTCAGTAGTATAAGATTTTCTGGTTGTTTCTTAAGTTAATATATTTGTCCTCCTTTTAAACACTAGCGAATGTAACCATTTAATATTGAGTTTTCTAAAAACTGATTTATAACATTTCCCCATCTTAACAGAATAAAAAAAAATTAAAATTATAACAAATATTGAAAATCCTTAGACAAATTTCTTATATTTTTAATCGTGTAAATTCTATTTAGTGAAAATCAAATTCAAATTTGAAAATATTAGTTTCTTAAAAATACTTTTTAATAAATAACATAATCTGATATTATATTCAGGAAAACTGAGCTTATTTCATATAAATAATTTCTTTGGTAATTTTAAGCATAAAAGTTTGCTACACCCCAACTACAGCTTACTTAATTATATACTGATCTTGAACTTAATAAGTTTCGAGCATTATAGATTGATAATAGCGTTTTTGAAAGGAAACATGGCAAATGAATCAGCCATTTTATCTTAATCAGAAATATTCCTTTATAAATCAATTAAAATAATTTTTATTTTTTAATTACTTTTTTACGAAATTACATGCCGACCAACTTGTCTGGTGGTCAGCGTGCCTGACTACGGATAAGGAGGTCCTGGGTTTGAATCCCGGTTCGGGTATGGATGTACTATCTATCCTGTCTTTGTCCTTTCCTTGTATGAATGAGGTGTGAATGGTTGCCTACCCTATAAACATTGGGAACATACACCCACGATTTCTAGTTGCGGCAAAGGTATAGTTTATTAATGAGTATATGGAAAAAATTGCTTGAGACGCCTAAGTCTGACAAACTTCTAGAACAGCGGATAAAATAAAGAGCTTACCGATGTTAATTGCTCAGAATGTTCCATCGTTAGTTTTACTATAAGACTGGACTCAATTAAAACGTTTATGACTAAAGTTGTTGAAATTGTTGTTCTACTACAGATGCAGCACCCTATCTGTGTAAAATCAGGTCACTCTGAAATGAGTGAAAAATGGCCTCTAAAAAGTACTCTGGCGCAATGACGAAATTCTCCCATAACAGTACTTGTGGCGACATCAATAGCAATTTAATGACTTTAAACAGCAGCTTTCTGTACCGTCTTCCTTATCAACAGTGGAACACTGTGGGTAGATGATATCAGACAGTTCAAATCTGCAGCATTCTAAAAAGAGAAGATTCTCTTTGAAGTACTACCGAAAGAAAATGTAATAATCACGTCAATCAAATGACATAAGGGATATTCCCTACCGAACAAAAGTTTGTTTGAAATAAAATTTAAATCCGATTTAGGGCTTGGAATTTTATTAAATAATTTTAAAATATAGATTTATGGATATTTGCATCTCTTTGTGAATGTTACCAGAATTATTTATTTAGTAAGTGAACTGACTTATTTGTTGAGTAGTGCTTGATTAATAAAATAAAGTAATTAATTTAATAAAGAATTTTCATTTCAAATAAATGTGAATGCATGATGAAAGCGAAATTTTATATTAACTTAATTTTTAAAGGCAATTTAAAACTTATCAATACATGACAAAAAAAAAACTAATTCAAAATAGAAAATGAAGGCTAAATGAGTAAGATAATTGAAATTAACATAACTGCTAAAAATTAAATGTATAAAAATCAGGAATAAGATACTCAAATCATCATGCAAAGAATATAAAAAAAATATTAACCGCAACTCATTAAAATTTCATCATTAAAAATTGTGGATTAAAAATAAACAGCACAATTTTATAAAGTATTTGTAAATTTTGTTGAAAATCACACTATACACACACTATCTTAAGATTTCTATCTTGCTTTATTTGATTTGTTTCATTATAGATCATTCATACTATTCAAAATTCTACTTAAAATTTATATAAACTTACTTTGATTTATTTGATCATTTTTATGGTTAACATTATTACAGTTTTTATAGATACTTCACAATTTAAGTTTACATGAATGAAGTATTTCATTGTCGTTTTACCTTTTTTTTTAAATAAAATGTGTGGGAAAAATAGAAGTGTTTTAAAGCAAAAAACAGTGTAGGGATGGAAAAGAACTTTTGTTTTTTGCCAAGCCCTTATGTTACGTCATTTTTAAGACATAACATAAAGAGTAGACCTAATTTACTTGTCATTAAGAAACTCCATTCTGCAACTACACCTTACGAAATATCTTGAATTATTATCATTATATAAATGTATGCTTCCCTTTTAAAACTTCAAATTTTATTTGATTCATGACATATGCATGGAATAGTTAGAAAATTAACTATTTTTGAATCATAATATTGTATATGAGTTTTTAGTTTTCCTTATAGCAAAATTTAAATTTTTTTCAGGTTCTTTTGTTTCAACTAATAAATGATAAATTATATAAATTTAATTAAATTTAATATAAGTTCACATACACACATATATATGTATACATATGTAAAAGTATGTTTATATATTTATGTATGTATGTATATCTCTTCAGCACTGAACAAATAAAATCTTTCATTACTGAAATTAATAATAGGAATTAGTACAAAAAATTGCATATTTCTTATGCAGATTAAATTAATGTTATTTTATTGAAGAATCTCTTGAAATTTATTGCTAAATGAAACAACTATTGCATTATTAATTATTACTCTAATTACATATACTTTTAAAATCATAAAATTTTTATGGAAATTTTGCTCGATTTACACTGTTTTATATTTCTGAATTACAAGGGATGAAATTAAATATATATATATATATATATATATATATATATATATATATATATATATATATATATATATATATATATATGTGTGTGTGTGTGTGTGTGTGTGTGTGTGTGTGTGTGTGTGTGTGTATACATACATATATATATATATATATATATATATATATATATATATTATGATATTAAAAGCCAATGTGCATCTATATATAATTACAACGCAGTCACCAAACGTATTTTAACAATTTTGTATATATAATGAGACAATTCGGATTTTCCTTCAAAAACCGAATTTCAATACTTTTTTCAATATTTTAAAGAATGGAATCACAAAAGCAATTTAAACTTTATATTAAAATGTGATACGCTATATTTATTTAAAAAATTTAATTTAGTAAAACTGGAACAAACAAAGGTATTAAAATTCCTATAAAATAGTTTGAATATAACACCTGAGTATTTGTAAGCAATTCCAGGAGGCTGGATAAATTGAAACGATAAAGGAATATTTTGCAATTTAGTTTCGACCTAGAAAAAAGGGGTGTGAAAGAGTTATAAGCAGCGCATTTGCAGTCCTGGTTGCTTTCAGATGTGTTGATTTCCGCGCGGAAATTAGTTGGGATGATGCCGCGATCAGACGGTGAAATTGCACCGACTTTCAGCTGTCAGATTCGCGAGACAAGCCAGAAAATAAATACGATGTAGATGGCGATCCGCGCCAAGGCAGGGGAGTCGAGGTGGGGAGCAGGGGGGATTGAATGAAGAGAGCGAGTGCGGCGCTCTTTCTGCGAGCTACGAAGATCGATCGCGCTTGTACTGCGTCCACATAGAAGCACATGGCATTTAAGAGCGGGTGGACCCACTGAGAATTGCATTTCGTTTCCTTCCGTCGACAATCCCAGTAACATCTCTCTTTTCCTTTTCGGGCATGATGGCTGTCAGCTGTGAGGGCATCGTGGAGCAGAACCCCCTGTCAAACCTCTCCGCAGAAGCCAACGGAGTCTCAAATGGCAACAATGTTTCTCCGCCACCGGAAAAGAAAAAAGAGAAGAAAAGTGCAAATATGACTCCAAAGAAAATTAAAATTTTAGCCGCAGTTTTTTACGGAAATTTATTTCTTGGAAGTTGTTATTCTCTGATGGCCCCCATATATCCAGCGGAGGTAAGAATCTTTTATTCGTCATACCTTTATTGAATACATTGACTTTGTTTGCTACATATTAATCCAATTAAGTATCTGTTTCTGTTTTTTTCTGCAATTTAAGCTATAAATTTAAGGAAATTTGTCCAGTTACGATTTTTAGTTTAGAGTTATACTAGTTGTTTATTCTGTTCTTATTCTAAGAATATTTCTCCGTTTACTAAGTATTCGCTAAAAGCTCATGCAGTTACACACTGTTAAGCAATTTTTTAAAGCATTTAGGAAAAATATAACATTTAAAACAAGTTAGAAGCATACTTTTCATTTTAATGATTATTTCACTTATTTTATATTATTACAAAACTATATTTCTTCGTTCTTTTGTTATTAATCAAAGATTAAATTTAGTTTTCATTTTTATGGATAAGTATTAGTAATCCTTATTAAAATTGTTTTCATATCATATTTATTTTGTAAAAGATTTTACCCAAGATCACATTTCTGTATGTATATAGAAATATGAATATTGAGGAATTATTATGCATTTTTCTTTCCTTAAGATCTATTATAATTATGTACTTCATTTTTTCCGATTTATAACGGATTTATTTCTATATGTTATTTTCCATGCAAATTTTATCGATGCATCAGTAATTGAATATTTCGTAAAACTTTGCGATTTATTCCGGTTACATAGAAATGTAATCTTTATTTTGATTACGTCAAATATTATACGGAAAAATAAAAGGACAGAACACATTCTAGAATATTTTAGATCTCTTTCAAAACCTAATTTATAGCTGTATATGGGTTTTGTTTTTTGGTGTCGCCTGCTTTATGGAGTAATGTCATAAAACATTCTATTTTTTTAAGAGCAAATCAATCGTTATACAATTTTATGAACGGTTTGACCGTCACTTGCAGGTATCCAAATAAACAAACTTTCATGACTCATTATTTGAGGAAGCAATCATTAAATCTAATAAAAAAGATAAAATATTTTTTTTCTAGAACACTAGTTTATAAAATTTGAATTGCTATTGAGTTGGAGCAAAATGCGAAATAATTCAGTTTATATGCCCGTGTTATAATGAATTTTCAATATTTTAAATTCTTTTGGATTAAATAAAAGTACAATAATTTGTAAAAGAAAAACCCCTAAGCCCTTCTCGGAAAAAGATATTAAACTCAGTCTTTATTGCAACATATACAATTATCTACATATAGATTATAGATTAAGAATGCATGTGTAATGTATCCATGATAATTATATATGATGATATGCAAGAATAAAAATAATGTATCTTTAAATATAAAGTGAAAATTTTTTGATAAACTAAAAGATTGTGAAACATTACATATCATTTGAAGAACACTTAGGGAATTAAATTATGAATTGAATTATATTTCTTAAAAGTTATGAAAATAAATGAAGCAAAAACAAGAAAAAATAAATAGTTTTGATATACTAAGCTTAGTGAATTCACACACACACAAATGAGTCATATTTATTTCACTTTCCATCCTAAGAATCTGTCATATTGGATCGGAACTTCTGAGAAAATATTTGCAAGCAGAAAAGTAAATGCCACCTCCTGAACTTCTGAATGGAAACGTTTAGTTTCATTCAAACGATTATTTTGGTGATAACAAAACAAATGTTCAACCCATATTAAAAATAATACTATTGCACAAAATTTAATGTCAGTTTGATTAATATCAAGTATATTTTTACAAAACTTTCAAAAAGCAATTGAGGAGTTTCTAGCTTGTAAAAACCTCACTTAATATTGAGTGCATGTATTGTTGAATCTTAATGCAATACTGTTAGTTTTTAAGTTGCCCTAACAAGGAATTCAATTACTTTTATTAATTGAAATGCACGTTAATGCATCGAAATGATTGTAAACTTCGCGAAATTCAAAGTAAAATTTCTAGTGTTCCAGTTTTAAAAAGCAAGATCTGACTACATAAATAAAGTTGGAGATAAGGAAATTTATCTTCGTTTTTACAACATTCAAAGTAAGATTCAACTGAAAGATACATGAAATATATGCTTTTATAAAATGTCTTTCTAATTGGCGAAAAAGCATGTTTAATTTCATTATTTATAAAGGAAAAATATTTACTTACATTGTGTTAATTAAATATATTACTTAAAAAGTTGGATTACTACTATCTTATATGACTTATATAAACTTTTAACCATAATGACGGTATTATTATTTTAAATTTATATCTTTTAATTAATTGAAAATTTCCATCTATCTAGATAAATATTTATAAGCATGAACGAATAAATTATCAAAACTATCAATTTATCGACGTGTTTCAAAAATTTATTTGTGCATATGTACATTCGTCAAAAACAATATACATAATTTTTGGTGTTTTCAATAATATAGAACAACTTATTAATGAAAAATTACGAAATGCTTTTTATAAATATGAAACTTATATAATTAGTTTTATTCATAGAAAATGTTGTTAGAAATTTACTGAACAAGGGTTAATTTTGATTATTTTGTAGCATATGTAGTTTAAAAATTACTCAGCTTAACGAATTAAATGGTTTCGTTATTAACTCAGATTGTTTTAGCATATTTTTGTTCGTCGTATAACTTTTTGTGTTTTTCCCCAAAGCGATGTTTTGGTTATTGTCGAGTTATTCAACTTTTGTCCACTTAAAATCATTAAAAATTTGAAGTAACTGGGATAACTTCAACCAAGTCATTAGCAAGGTTATTTTACCATGGAGAATATGATTTAATCAAAGCGCAATTCTTTAAACATTTACTAAAAAATTAATTAGAGGAACATTACGGATTAAAAATTTTTAATAATATTAAATATTTTTAGCGTAAGAATTTACTTTATTTTGTATAAAAATTTATTTTATTTTTAGTGTAAAAAGCATTTGAAACAAAACGTTGTTAGATTATTTTTAAAAGATAAGAGGAAAGGTATGTTTGTACGATTAAAGATACAAACGATAAACCCAAACTAAAATAAGAGCAGGTCAGTTGCAAATTATCTTTCATAGCGAAAGCACCTGGCTTAAGTTTCGGAGCCTATTTAATCTGGAGTAAAATATAATAATAGGCATCAAAGCGAACGCCTCAATGCTAGAGCGCTGAGTTTTCCAGATAACGCATAAAACTGTAAGCCCCTTGCATATGCCCTGTGGTGTTGAGGGGGCCGACACCGGGATAGGCGCTCCCATGTAATCACACGAAACCTGTTTACGGAACAGATTCGAATTATTTTTATTACGGTCCTTGTCATCCGAAGTGAAGATGATTTAAAAGAGGAGATTCCATAATTACTGTTTGTAAGAACCTAATGTTAAAAGGTCAAAAGTCTGCGTACCTGTCTGCAATACATAATGAGGCGGGTTCATTCCCCTTGCAGAGTGAAGATTAGGTGAGTGGCGGCACACCTTTATTAAAGATTCTTAAAATGTTTCTTGTTTTGACATGCTTAAAAGGACTGATATGCAGAAGACGAAGGAATGGATGGAAATTAAAAAAGAGAATATGGACATACATCACTTTTCTAGATTTGTAACAGTTTTCGAAAAATAAAATTTTATTCTTTGTTTTAAATGTAGAATTTTGCTCATATTTTTTCATAAAGTACATACTCATAAAGTATATTTTTAGGGCGAGTACCAATGAAAATATTGATCAGTTTTTTCCGTTTCATTTTGCAGACATTTCTTCTGAGAAAAAGAAATTTTTAATATTCTGGTCATGTGTTTTTGAAATGCAGATTAATAATGAATACATATATAATATACATTTAATATATTATATTAATATTCTTGTAAGAATATTATATTAAGCATTTGTGCGTTAAAAGGAATTAATTTTAGGATGTACATATTACATACTTTAATTCCAATATACCACGAAATTATATGTACAGCATGTTTTATTACCATTAAATAATGAGGTAAAATTATCATCGCTTCAAAATGAATGCCATTCCACCATTTATTTTTACTCTGTTAAAGATATATTATTTACTTATATATTATATATTTTATTTTTTTGTATTTTAAAGTTATATCATTACATCCTTCAAATGATGTATTTTACACTTTAAGAGACATTCGTAAGAAATAAATAATAACGAGGAATGATTTAATTATGTTCGTTTTCAAATTTACAGATGTACTTTTTTTATATAACTATTCAAATGTTTTCTTCTTTGAATTGAAACAAAAGAATTGAAATCTTTTGGGATTTTGATATCCCGGTTGATAGAATTCACGGTAACTCAATTGAAAACATAATAGTCATTAATGCAAAATTCACCCGACTATTGCACAAGTCTTAAAAGGATATTTTCACAGTTATGATCTGTTTTAAGAACATTTACATTGCGAAAAATGAAACTACTATGTAAACAATACATTCCTAGAAAAATTTAACGTTGAGAACCGTTACATTAAGTTTTCAAGGATATCACGGAAACGATGTATTGAAAAATATTCAAGCTCTTCAATTCAGTTCTCAGTAATTTCGTAGATCCTCTTAATTTTAGATTTCTATTTTTTCTGTGAATTTGAAGTAATTCAAATTGTTTAATGTGGAATATGTTTCATATCACTTATTATTTCTAAGTTGTGAATATTTGTTTAAATAACCAGATTCTTTAAGAGTACCTTTTGTATTAAAAACTTGGTGGAAGATAAAATATCGAGGTGAATTGTGTGTTTTTTTTTATAA
Source organism: Latrodectus hesperus (assembly GCA_037975125.1). Classification (NCBI taxonomy): domain Eukaryota; kingdom Metazoa; phylum Arthropoda; class Arachnida; order Araneae; family Theridiidae; genus Latrodectus; species Latrodectus hesperus. The sequence continues at coordinate 15,727,067 of CM075854.1, forward strand.
AAGCCAACCTTGGAATATGACTGAGAACCAGAAGGTCAAAAAAGAAATTTATAACCAATAAATTCCAGAGTTTACTTCGAATAGGGCTCACTGCATCCTTCAAATAATGCCTTTTTATAACCACATGTGCGTTTTTTTAGGTAATATTTATTATTATATCGATTATTCAGTAGTTTTTTCCTTCTAAATTAATTTTCAAGTTGAATTTTATATTTTAAACAATTTAATTTTTGAATATCTGGTTTTAAGAAATAATATAAAGTATTTCTCTTTTTATTAGTATATGCATAATTTTATAAACTGCTTCTTCTCGAGAAGTTAGATAAAGATATTTAGTTAATTATTTTTACTTGTATTCAACTATAATTTTAAAACTTTTCCGGGGAATTTAAAGTGAGATTTTGTAAGAGAAAAAATTTAAAAATATTTCTTTTTTTGTTTGTCGTTCTATTTTAAAAAATCTAATTCTTAGGCAATGAAAGACACACAAAAATCATTGTTTAAAAAACTGATAGTTAATAAATTATTGTAAAAAAATTTTTTTGAAAAATGTTTCGCAAAAAGTTAATGAAAATTCCTAGCGCATTTAGTAATTTAACAACAGCTTGAAGGAAAGGTCGCATTTGCCAGGTTAGCCCTTGAGGAGGTCTTGATTTGTTGTTGTTGGACCAGTAGATGTAACAGGTCGCTCTAAGGTTTCTTTGCTATGAGAAGAATTTTGACCCCAGAAAAGAAACAAACAAATTGGACTGAGAAGTTTTAGCGAAAAATATAAGGAATACTTACTATAATGGATATTATGATAGTAACTATAGTAACTGTTATTAAATTTCTTGACTTGTGCATTTTTCGCAATTTCATAATTTCTGTTTCCTTTTATTCTATGCAGATAAACTTCTTGGATTATATTATTTTCTAGAGTAAGATAAAATTGGAGAAAACATTAAATAATTGTCATTCTATAAATCCAAAAAAATACATACAGTCATTCTTATCTTTTGAAGGTCTAAAAAGATTCACGTACTTTGGATTATAAAAATTTTTTTAATCGTAATAAATATGTATGCACGTATTTTGTCCTTAAAAAATAAAAGTTTGTATACTTCTAACTTTGGTTTAAAAAACACACCGAAGTATGATAGAGAGTAAATTTGTTTAAAAACAGTAGTGTTACTATATTTATAAATTTCTTAGTTAGAAAATGAGATTTTATTATTTGTTGTTACAGCTGATTGCGTTAATTCTTGAGTTCTTTTTGTCTATATTTACAAAATAATGTTTAAATAGGCTGTAATAACAGCGAAATTCAACTCAATATTCAAGCATTACTATGAATAAAGTATCACATTTTGTGTCTTATTTTCAAATTAAATACAACTCACACAATAATTATTTATAAAATATATAATACTACTTACTATTATATCACTATAATTATTTATAAAATAGCTTAACATTTCTGATGTAAAACACATATCTTAATATAGAGGGCAACTATAATTATTGTAAGTATTTATGTTAAATTTCAATGTGTATATATCATAGATAAAATGAGGTTAAATACAAGGGAAATTAAGTCAATGAAATAATTAATCCTTTACAAATTTAGACATCATTAATAATAAAAAATTAGTTCTAATCAAAACTAATTTTACATCCGCATTTTAATTCCAAACTTATTTTTTTCTAATGGAATAAGTTGAGTAAAAAAATATTATCACAAGTACATATAATAGATTCTCTCAAACACGTATGACCACTTTTAATAATTTAAAATGATTAAAATATTTATCAAATACTATTAAGATGTTATTCATAAATTTTGTAATATCACGTTAAGTGAAAATATTTATCTATATAACCTTTTTGATTCTTTAATTGTGTGTTAATATTCCTTTTCTGAGAATGAAACACTCAAACTAATCTTTTATTTGCACATTGCTTTATCAGGTTTACGTAAAAACATATCAATTAAAAATGGATTTATATTGCACACATGAGGAATTCCTGTAATAGGAACAAAGGCTGCTCGTATAATTTTTCTTAATAATTGTGTTTTTTTAATTTTAATCTCATTGTATTTTATGATGTAAAATAACTATGCAATCTTCTATGGATTCTTCGGTTTTATGTTTAAATACAATATATATTATGCAATAGCTTGAATAGTTTTCATAATTTTTTAAATGGTATTTTTCGTAAGTTCAAAATTGCAAAATATTACGAAAGCTTTATAACTTTAATTCTTTTGTTCTGATCAAAGTGCTGCATATTAATACTGATGAAAAAAATGGCAATAAAAACTGATGAAAACTCAAATTTTACCGAATTTGAATCTATCCCTAAAACAGTAGAAAGCTTAAATATTTTTCAAATGTTATGTGTAATTTCGATGAATAAAATTAACTGATTGAGGAAAGGATTGTCTGCGTTTAAGAGTAATAATCTCTAACTAAAAGTTTAAAATAAGATTATATTACATAAAATGTAATTAAAACACAATTTCTAATAATAAATTTCTATTTTATTTAAAAGAAATTAATTTGAAATATGATTTAGAATTATTAAAATAAATTCCTTTTTATTCCATTCAACAAAATTCCATTTTTAGAGAAAATATTGCAAAAATTACTTTGACGCGATATTTATTATATCGTGAAGTTTTTCTAAATTATTGATTTAAAACACCCATATAAAACTGGAGTTTGTTCTGGAAAACCCAGCCCCTAACTACTAATAGTTCTCTCACATTGGTATCGAGAGTATTGAAACTAGGTGGCACCCAGCCAGAAAAGAGGGAATCTATAGAGAGAGCTCTCAAATGTCACCTATAATTTTTGAATATTCAGTCGTAAATATGTACAACCAACCGGAATGTTATTTTGAATAGGGTGGATATTTTATTTGAGTTCAAGTGGAAAAATATAATTTAAAATGTAGGAAATCATAATTTATATACTCTATACAGTTCCCTTTTGATACTGAGAAGTAATTTTCCAACTTTTCAATTTTGCGACTCTATAAAATCTTTAGTAAATTTTTTTTCAACAGCCAAGGAAATATTTTACAAAATTTTCTCTCTAAATATTTTTAGCAAATCGTATCATTTACACTCAATTGTTATTTTCCTTATTTAGACAATATTTAATGAGAAAGTACAACAAAATCATTAGTGGAAATTCGAGCTTTATTGTGATTTTTGATTTTTAATAGAAGCCTTAATTCACAAAATGCAGTCTAAAAATATTTTAAATTATAATTTCTAAGAATATTTTATGCTAATTATCTCACATGTATGATTTTACTATAAATAATTATCTTGCTGTAGGATTGTTACTATGGAATTATTCTAATTTTTGATTAAAAACTGGAGTTTGTTAAGGAAAATCCTACCCCTAACTACTATAAAATAGGAAATACATTTATAATTGAACCGCTAATATTATAAACAATACTATGAACATTCATGATTATGTTGATAATGTTTATATTAAAGAAATGTTTTTAGAACTATAAAATATTTATAGATTGCAAATTAAATCATAAATAATTTATCTTATGTATATAATAACTAATATTAGGTAATATATATAAATTCTCTGTTATATAAAAAAGTTGTAACTTATATACATTACGTGCATATTTTCGAAAAGCTTAATGTAAATTTTTAGCTGAATATTTGTTTAATTTTTTCTTGGATTTTGATTACAACTTAGAAAATTCAATTGATTTGACACTTTTTAAACAAATTATTTAATTATTTACGCAGGTAAATCGTTAAGTTTTGAATTATTATGCCGCAAATCAGAACATACAATTTTTGTAAGTCTTATTCTGTTAATCAGAAAATTTAATATTTTTGAATTTTGTGCAGTATGAAAGAGAAGAAAACAAAAGACATTTTTTTAAAGAAAAAATCGTAGTTTTAAATTTAGAATTCATAAATATTTAAAGAATAAGTTAGTATTAATCTCTTAAATGTGTGGGTGTGCAACTCTTTAAATCTTCACATTTGAACTCCATTATGTCGTTGTACCACTGAAAGATCTAAAAATGTGATTTCTGGCTTTCTGAATCTGAATTTGCCGTGCTCGATATAATTTTTGACTGTTAGAAGTATGTAGTACTTTATATACTTTTATGACATTTATATATAATGAATTCATTTATTCAAAATACAAAAGTAAATATTTATTACTTCTTAGAAATTTATAACTTAAGTTTTTGATATTGAATTCTTCTAAAAATATACGAGAATATCAAATCTGTTTCTCTGTATAGTAATGAAAAACATTATTCCATAAATCTATAATTTAACATTTTTTGTTGCCAATTTAGGTTCATTATTATTGATTAAATAGGTATTTAGAATCATTAGTACGCATATGATTCTGCTGATACTTAAAACAAATGTTAGCTTATATATATTGCATCATATTGCTTTTCTTACTTGTTTACTTTTTTTTATCAAAATAGTCACGTTTTCAAATATCAATATGATTACGAATGGTACTTTTCCAAGCGCGTTTCTCTCACGTGGTATTTACGCTGTTTTATTAAGGGTAAAACAAACACCATTCTTACTGTAATACTTCTAGCACGTTATTAATCTCAATTGAAAAATAATATAAAAGAGTAAATAATAAATATGAAAAAGCAAATAATAGGAAAGAGTAAATTTGAAACACACTCTTGTAAAATAATTTTAATTTTAACAATGCCCATTATTTTAGCTTTTATTAACGTTTCACTATAATTTATGATGATGCGCTCTTCATCTTTGTATTGAGGTCTTATCTAAATAATGGGGTGTAAAACATTTATTGTACCATGTAGATTTTACGAGATATCTTTGAAGATTAAGTGAATATAAGAGTCATATTGAATTCTGGATACTTTATCTCTAATTTTTGTTCTATAATTTTCCCCCAACTTTCCATTCTCTTTCGCGAATAATACATGTGGAAAAAATTTCAAAATGTTATTTTCCCATAAATCACAAAAATTTTAACTTCTAGAAACAACACAACAATAAATTATATGAAAGATGAAGGATGTAAAATATTATGTCTAACTTCAATGATGAAAATGGCTATCATATTTATATAATAAAGATAATAATTCTATTTTAAAATGAATGGTGAAGATTTAACAAACTCATTGAACCTATATGTAATAAAATAACATATTTTTAAAATAAAATTACCTTAATTATTGTCTAAAAGAAATTAATTCCCTGGTCTATTTATGGTATGATAGTACTTTTATTTTAAAATGTCATGAAATGTTATCGCATTTATCACAACATAAGATAGCATTCTAAGTGGTCAAATATTGTTATGAAACCAACCACTCATATGTTTTCATTGAAATAAGGTCTTTTTCCAAACCATAAGGAAGGAAATTCAAAGCTATAATTACTTTAAAAGTTTTCTGAAATTTCAAGTGCAAAATTGTTTAAGAGCTCGGAGCATTTTTAAAAGTTTGTCTATTTTTATTGCACTAAAGCTTCTCAGTAGGCTGTTGGCGACAGGCAACATTTTTAGGACTTAAGTTACTCATGTTTCTGATTTCAAATGAGCTTTACCTTAATTAAAGTGGATTTGATAGGCCTGTAGTTCAATTCTTTTTAAAATTACAAATGGATTTAGTTATTTTCTGTGTTTCCTCCTAACAAAGAATAGATAATTTGGCTAATTTAATCTGAAGGTATAAAATCTCATTTTTGTTTTAAGATAATGAAAATAATTACATTAATTACTATTCTTTCAAAATATTTTAACGCATCCATTCACACCAATATAAGAAAATTAATACAAAATGCATTATATAGTTTAAACTGTATATATTTAAAAATGGAACAATTAATCATGTAATTTACATTCACGCTTGTCTATAGTGACCTTTGTTTTGGTATTAGTTTGTGTTTTGTTTGCATTTTCATTTAAAAGTGTACTTTACAGAGAAAATCCAAACATTTAATAAATCTATCCCGTTTGTGTGAACAGAAGACAAGTAACTTGTACTTCGGCTCAAAAAATATCAGTGACATGATATATGTTCGTTTCGTACCTGTGGTTTAATGCCCCTCCGCAAATTTAGTATAGTAACTTTAAGAAGGTTTGAAATCCATAAACATATTTATTTTAATTAATTATCTTTTTCCTTGATTATTGTTTCATTTTTTAATTTACATTAATTGTCGTAATGTTCTACATTTTTGTACTTTTTCACATTCATTACATCTCTTTAGGAACAGTTTATTTGTGTATTGTTTATTTTCTGAAAACCTTACATAAATTAATTCGAAAAGCCTTGTCCTTATTCCTTAATTAATTCCTAATTAATAATAATATTAATTCCTAATTAATTACATAATTTTATTACATTATTTTTCTTGAATTTTTCCTCCTTAATATTTTTTCTTATTTCCTTTTCTGACAATTTATTTTTTTTACTCTTATATATATTTTTATTATTTTAAATGTTTTTCGTTAGTATTTTAATTCATCTTTCTTAATAAAAATTTTTAAATATTTCTCATAAAAAGTATTTTAATTCATATATGTATTTATTTGTTCTGTATTTAAATTTTTAAAAGAACTTACATCCTTGAATTGCATGGAGTACGCACTCAATTTTTATTATACTTAAGTCCAAAATTTATATGTACTGGGTGTGTCAAATAAAGTGTATACATATTTTGAACCATCATGGAAACAATATTTCTCGTGCTACAAGATTCAGTTTCTGGGAGAAAGTAATGCAATATATATAATAATGTAATTTGTATGCAAATGGACTTTTTGAGTCTTTCTTCTCTAAAGGTATTATAACAAAAGAAATGTACCAAATAATTCTTGCTGATTCCGTATTTCCCGACATTAGTACATTATACGGTAATATAATGTACTAATGTTAGGGTTTTATTTCCAACAGGAAGGTGTACAATCTTCTAGACTCGCGAGCATACCTTTATCAAAATTTGGCAGGTCAGTGAATAGAACGCAAGGGCCCAATCGAGTTTCCTTATCGCTCCCTTGTACTTTAATTCTGTACCTCTTTATTTCTTTTTATGGAGCACAGTGAAAGATTTTTACAAAAGCAAACACGTAACTTAGACACACTTTGGAATAGGATTCAGATATTGTGCACAGAAATTCCATTGGTGACTCGTTGGTCCGATGAACGGAATCTGTAGTGACTCGTACTCAGAAATGTATTGTTGCTGCTAGCCACCATATTTAACAGAATCACACTTACGTAAAAAAGTGTATTTAGGCTCTTCAAACTGGGCTTTAAGCTTTCTATTTGCAGCAATTGAACTTTGTAGAAAGGTACATGAATTTTCTATGACAGTACAAAGATTGCGTGTATTTTTTGAAACTCCCTGTACATACTATATAAAACGTTTCAAATGAGTGATTAATATAAACTGTTCTTAAAGCAATTATGTTAATTTAAAGTTCAAGACGTTCTTAAATATAATAATTATTTTTGATTTGTATAGTTAAAATTATTACAGTTTTTGAAAATGGATATTTATAAAATTTTAGAATTATAGAAGGGAAATGTAGATATTATCGTTAATTAGTTAAAATAACTCTTATTTTTGTTTCCTATGTCATTAAGATGAATTAATTTAATAAGTATTTATTGCTTCTTTGCGAGAAAATCAGAAAATTATATGGAACTTTAGCTGAAACACAAATTCCTTAATTACATTTTCTATGACAAATAAAAATGTTAAAATCATGACCTGTTTACAAAAAGCGTAACTCGAAGTTATTTTATGCCTTACCAAAGTATATTATTATAGTTCATATACATTAATTGGTTTAAATTCGATGTGTGTGTTTACCAATATATCTTTGAAGTCTTGAAAGAATGATATTATGAATTTGAAAATCTTCTAGAAATGTATAGGTGATTTAAAAGTTCCATACAAGTATATTTTGTTTCACTAGTGTATTAATTTGAACTTGTTTTTTTACCCCATTCATTCTGTTTGACTTCTTCACACTGCATGCAGTTTCCGTAAAAGCTTGTCAAATGTTTAACTAGCAATTTGAAGTAAATATTAGCAACCTCAGAATACTGCTCGTTTTTCAAAAAATTACTTAGAAACCCTTAATTTGGTATCTATCTCAATTTGGTATCAAATCTAAGAAAATCCCTTGCATACTCATGACATATAACATATTTTCCTTAGCTATATTTGTATGATGGATTTCTAAATGCTCAAGATGTAAGAATGAAAGTGAAATTTTATGTTAATAGTTATAAATACCCCCACTCTATATTACTGACCATATGAGGATTATATCGTGTTTTCTCCAGTTTTTTTTCAAAAGTCATATGATTAATTGACAGAAATTTTTATCTTTATCAACTACGTACGCACAAAAAAGTTTTCCAATTTCAACGATTGCACCTCCATCACGTGCCTGGATCTCTCCTCAGTAAGTATAGTTGATTTTGAAATTTTATATTGTTTACATAGTTGTAGAATGTGTCTATCAATATACCATTAAGACGTAGGGAACCAGACTTTAATTTCAATCTCTTTAATGTTATGTTTGAGTTATACCCATCGAGAGAGAGATGGGATAATCTAAATTTCTCACTTCTAAATTGCTGTTGTGTGCATGTGCTACGTTAGATTAATACTAATTTTAAGATAATAATACATTTCTAGCTATAAATTTGCTGTAATTACGAGATTGGCTCAGCCGAACAGCATTGTTGGCGCTGTAACATTCAGTTTATATTTGTTCACATTCCATTTTAAATTGTAATTTCCAATTAAATTTGACTTTATGTGCATAAAATAATCAAAAAGTGGCAAATAAACCAAGACTGTAAATTTTGATGATCAACTATTATTAAACCTTTCATATCTGCTTATTTTTATGATAGTTTTAATATTCCTGTAACCGCTTCTACAAAAAAGGAGTATTTTTGAACATTATGATTTTTTTTCAATTTAGCATATAGAATTTCCCTCTTAATTTTATGATTGGTTGCCCAGTTTTGTTTGAATAGCCCTACTACCACAAAACTCAATGACGCTGATAGCACTGACATTGCAGATATGACATCACTGAAGATCATCATTGAGGAAGAATAAAAGGAAGTGGTGTAAGCTGCGTATAAGAAACATAAAAAGATAACAGATAAGATGAATAGAAATTTAAGATTAAACTACGATGGCATATAGAAAACATCAAAATGTGAGCTATATCTCTTGCAATTTAATATTTATTATTGTAGAATGCTTTACCTTCGCTGTTGTGACGTAAGTATTACGCCAGTATTTTTTCAGTTGCTCTTACTCAACTGTTCCAAATGATTTTACGTTTACGTTGGTAATAAAGTTGAATGCCATAAGAAAACTCTGAATACAATAAAAATATTTGCTTCCTATAAGGTACACAAAAATCAGTCTGTTAAAATGTAATAAATTGTATTGAAGGTATGAAAAAGTGTCAACACAATAAAGAAGGTAAGGTTATTTGAAACATGTAAGTAGACAGATTTCAAAAAAAATTAACAAGTCAAAATCGTATTGACGTAGATTTTAAATTGGCAAACATATGAATTAGAGAACTGAATTGTAGATGATCAATTTGATAAAGTTTTTTCCTTTCGATGAATTTTTATATTACTTCTACAGTTAGAAGGAATCAAATAGTAAATGAATAATCAGAGATTTATATAGCGATTATTAATTTTTCAAGGTCATAGCTATTCGACAAAATTTATTCAAATTTATGATTTGTCATTTTGTATTCATAAGCATTTGTGGTTGTTGCTTTAAAAATTAACTCAAATTAAAACATCAATTCGATGATTAACTATTAGTTAAAGCACTGGCAATAAATAAGTAGGCATCATATTAAATGGTATTCTATTAATATGTTTTAGATAAAATAATCATTAAAAATAGCTTTTTTATTAGTGTTAAATATATTGATTCTTACTGCAATAAAACAATGCTCCTAAATTAATCATAAAATTATTTAGAGTTATTAATGTTAAAAAAATCCCTTTTACCTAAATTCGATAAATTGAAGCGTTTATTTAAAAGTAAAATAAAAAAAGAACTAAACGTATTCTCTATGTGGAGTGAAGATATTGACTAGCTTTACTTTTTGTCTAACTATTTGAGATTTGTTTGATTATAAGGAATAGTGCACAACTTCTGATTCATGCAACTTATAATCAATCTAGTAATTTTAGCACTGCAACGTCTGATTAATATCTGCGTCAACATCTGATTCATGCAGCTTTTACTCGATACACTAAATTTAGTACCACTTATATACATGAATCAAACAAATTGTTAAATTATCCAAAATCTGAAAATTATATTTTTAATCAAGCTAGCATTTCTGATAATCTTGTAATTTACTTCGATTTTGGGAGACCAAAATTATAAAATCTTATTTTAAAAAGTATATGCACTCTACCAATACAAAACTTTAAGCCAAACTTAAAACTTTCACAGAAATCATTTAAAAAGAATTTTGTGAAACGGATGACGCTTATTTATATAACTTGGCTTCAAAAAATCTAGTTTTAGTAGACCTTAAAAAACCCAAAAAACACACTAAACCAACTGAAACATCCCATATAAGCTTTAAAAAAATGTTCCTTACTTTTCTATTTGCGCTTTGTTATTACTTTTTGCGAGAAAAAAGCAATGAAGCAAAAGATGAACTCTAAGACATGAAAATCATTTTAAAAGAGTAGAAGCAAAAAACTATTTCTAAAAGTTTGCTTCAAGTGCCACATAAAACCACATCCCAGGCGAAGGTTATTCGATTTAAGATGCAAAAGTAATGTCAAAAACAGATGTTCTAATGTCTTCTTTAAATGATTAATATATAAGGTGCAACTTAAATATTTATTTAAGTAACTAATTTAGAAAATTTTTGGTATCTACTGTTTATTCGTTCATTGCTTTAAACAAACTGGTCTCAGTCTTTATTCAACTTTGTTCATAAATCTCTATGTACTTCTGATCAGATGTTTGATTCTGAATGAAATTTTTCTCGGCCTCAGTGGATGGCGACTCGTCTTTTTTCCCCTATTGTTTCCTTATCAATAAATTTTACATTGATGAAAACAGAAGACAGTAAATAAATCATCATTTCTAAAAAGTTTCTTTCATGATCAAGTCTTACTTGTCATCCCAGGTGGCACAAATACTTCACTTCAATTATCTGAACTCACTAAGATTGATGTCATTAGTTTTTTTCACTCAGAATTAGTATGATTATTACAATTATGGAAACGTTTTTCTACTACAAGTTCTTTTTATTGGAACATTTTTTATTACGTGGTTATATATATATATATATATATATATATATATATATATATATATATATATATATATATATATATATATATATATATATAATTTATACAAATTATACAACTGTTAGTGTAAAATGACAGAAATATAATTAGAAACAAACTTCGAGATTTTTCAAGTCTGTATATTCGCCAAAGAAAACAATTAAAAGCCTAGTTATTTAATTGTATTAATTTTATAGTCATGTGTATAATCAAAGGAAATTTAATTTGTGGATTTACTAACATACATCATATATACATGATCACAAAATTTGGTGGTGTAGGTACATAATTTTACGAATTGTACAATTTTTCGAATTGCTTGGATGCAATAAACTAGTTTTAAAATCAAATTTGAAAGAAATTATATATAGGAATATTAAAATTAAATTTACAAATGAAGTATCACAAAAAGGTTCTGTTAAAGGAAATTTATATAAGCCGTGCGTATTTCACACGCACACATCAAACCTGGATTAGTTTATTGTGAGGTCTAAAATATTTCTTTTCTAAAAAAATTAAGATAACTTTCGTATTTTTAGTTTATATCCAATGTTTCGCAGTTCTTGTCACATTTCATAATGCAATGTTCTTGCTTAAATATTTCACTTCTGCACAAAATTAATCTATTCTTTTAACATAATTAGATCTATTTAAAAAAAACGATAAAAAATTATATTTCAGATAACAAAACAAAATTAAAATACTTTTTCAATGCTTCAAACTCACACGAATTTTGTTTCATTTCTTTTAAAATTTTTAACATAAATTTTTCTTAATGTTTTATAAAATTTAACTGAAATGCTACCAACATTTACGAAACTACACAAAAATTTATAACTTGCGCTTATGTCTCTCAATCTGAAATAATTTTGAGTAAAATTTCAGTTTCAAGTTTTTCATTTGCATAAAAAAATGCATCAAATGTGTTTACACTTATTACTTATGAGCAATCTGCATTCATACTTTCTATAAATGTTAAAATTTTGATTTCATTTTTATCCTATTTCCCAACTTGGCAAATATATTTCATGCAATCGGTTTGCTATACCATGCCATTCGTATATAAATTGCTTAAAAAATCCACAATCCAAAAGAAGATTTTGATTTTTCATTGTAACAAAAATATTATTAAATACATTTTAGAATATAATGATATGATCACAGATCTTTAGCGTATTTTTATCTTTTGACTTATACAAGTTGGAAACTTTTTTTTTTATTTTCCTTCCATGAATTCTTTTCTTGGAACTTCTATTCCACGGCTAATTAGCTAAGTTCCCAATTACGTTTTCTTAGAACGAATAACGTAAGCTTCATAATGTCATTTATTTAAAAAACATATATATATTGCTAATGAAACGCGTTGAACGATTTTTTTTAAAAAAAATCACTTATCTAAGTTGCTATTAACATTAACTTTTAAAAGGCATTGTTGGGGAAATATTTAACCACAGGAAATTATTCTTTTAACATTATTTAAAAGAATAGAATTATTAGAAACACTGAGATTTTGGTATCGACTTATGTTTTTAAGTTATAAATATTATTAATTGTTACTTAATATAACCTTTTATTGAAGGACAAGAAAAGCTGTAAGCATAATTAACTTTTTCGTAACTAATTGTGTAAAAAAGAAAATTGATGGGGTTAATGTTACGTAAGAGTTATAATGGTTACTATGTTAAAAGCTTATTCGTGTGAAGGCTTAAATTTGCCCTCAAGTGCTTTGGTCATTATTTTCTCTTCTGCGAAAACATAACTTAAGAGGTAATGAAGTAATTAATTTAGGTATTTCGTTTTTTTACCTAAGAGAGAATCACTGTTCCTTACACTTAATGTTTGCAAGTTATAAAGTAGATTTTATCTACTTATTTTAGGGAGCTTTCATTGGAACTCAAATATCTTGTAATTTGCTGCATTTTTAAAGAGGATTGCAGCTATTTCTAGCGAAAAATAACTTTTAGAGTCCAATGAGATTACACATTAATAACATTTTGTTTAGTAGAATTACTTTAATCCTTATTTTACTTACTAAAATTGACTAACTTGCGTCACGTTTTCTACATGATATAATAAAAAAAGAGAGAATTGGGAACAAATACATAAATCCACCACCTTATTTGTAATTTTTGTCACAATAATGTATTTTCCTATGTTAATAGTAACTTTATAACTTAGTAAATTTTATAATTTTTATAAAATATTTAATTCTAATAAATAACTCAATTAATATTTAAGCATTTATCTTTTAAACTAAAGTTCACTTACTGTGATGTAATTTTACATTGCTTTTATGTTTTAGATGTTATTATTTTAAAGTTGAAGAATGCAATTTTTGTGAATTTTATTTAATTGCTTATGAATTAACTAGGCTTCATATTTACTACATTTTATTAATGATCTAATACATGGAAATGATATGTTTAATATTAATTGCCCTATTTTTTCAGATCAGTTAAGTATAACCATTTAATTCACCATCGTTCATTAAGAAAATGATATATTTCTAGCATTAATACCTTCAAAGAAGAAATTTTTTGATAACTAAATAACATAGTTGACTGTTATAAACTTATAATTATGTTATTCAAAGTTCATGGTAATTCATTAAAAAACCATTTTTATCTACACCCCAATTACAAAGAAAAGTTGTGAATATGAAAAATCAATTTTAAGAGCCTTATTTGGTCACGCATGTTTATAAGAAGATAAATTTGTCAAAGGGAGAGTCCTGAAACAAACGAGTGAAACAGATTTTGTGTGATTTTTTTTCTTCGACCTTCAAGGACGATAGAAAAAAGAAGTGTCAGTAGCTTTGATATAATTGGATTTTTAATGTATCGAAGCCATTTTGAAAGCAAAAGCATACAACTAACTTAAATTATTAAGAGAACTTCGAACTTAAAAAGGAGTTATTCAAATAATGACTAAATAAAAAATTCGCAACTATGTTTACATATAGCATCAAAGCGCTACCTTGGAGACAGTTGGTATTGATTGGATTTTAATAGTAACATTTTGGTAATGACGCAGTTTTAACCTAATCATTGTTACTACATTTTAGTAGTGGGATTGCATGTAGCTAAAAAGATGAGAGGAATATTAGAGCGCATTTCTACAGCAGTTTGTAGCTTTTTGTTTCTTACTAAAAGATTTTTGTCAACATAACCTATTTTCTATATCTCTTTATGAGGGCTGTTATTTTGAATTATTCCAATATAATTGAATCCATTAATATTCATTAGCACATAATAAAGTGATATCAGTAAAATATGCCATGTTTTGCGCATAACGAAATTAGATTTCCCTGCATCACCATTTTGACAGTGAATATACATATAATACATGCTCAATCTGACCTATTCATGAATATAAGATGATCGATGCTTTGACACAGCGTGTTGAATAGCCCAACAGCTAAATACTGCAGTAAAACTTTTGAACATTCTTTGCGTACTATTTTCCAACAGGACTTTTCGAAAACAGAATGTCTTATTCACAAGGGAAGAAATCGTAAAACTCTCCAAACACTCATCCTGACGGAAATACATGTATTGTTATTGTTGTAATTTATAATACTTGGACAAGCCAAGTTCCCTATGCCTACAGCTATGCGAATTCAAGTCAGTTGGGTACATCTTTCGTTTAACCAGAGCACCACAAAGGTGAAAGTACGACATTGCTCTAAACTCTTCCGATAGATGGCACCACCGAAGGATCTACTCCCTCAGTTTTGATATTGATCTGGAGGAGTAGGAAATTTTCTTCACACTATTACACCACCTATGGTAACTGCTCAACGATTGACCACAGGACTTTCGATTCCACAGATTTAACGAGCACGTATATCGCATGTACTCGGTGGCTCATTGGTGGCATTGGGAATTGAGCCCCGCCCTACTGGACTGAAGGCCGATGCCCTAACCACTTGGCTACAATGGCCTAAGGAAATACACGTAAAATGCTTATTTGACTTCCATTGCTTAACAATGACTGAGATAGAAAACCGGAACTTTCACTCCGAAAAGTGCAATCCTATTTTTCAGGGAGAGTATGCCTAAAGATGGATATTAGTATTTTTATTCCAGTATGCATCTTTGTCGAGATGAATAATTTCGAGTTTTCCGCGTTTTGTTTTTTTCTCCTAAGACAGTTGAATGTGGGCGTATTTTCTATCTTCCCTCAGGAACAAAGAAATCAATGGGTTTCCCAAAGAAGGTTATTGAGCTCTCTCTGTTTAGCTATCTTCTACTATGTAATCTGTAATTACATTAGGAACTTGTAAGAAATTAAAAAATTCAAACAAGAAGTTTTTTAGCATGGATATCTATTTATTTCTGACAATTTAATGAACGAATTCAATCTCAGAGTTTTCAAAGAAAATTTTCAACATTTAAATTCACAAAAAAGTTTTAGGTATTATAACACGTTTCTCAAATATGAATAATTGTAGACGAGTCATGCTTGTGAAAACACCCCATTAATTTTGCTTATATTTTGAAAAAGTGTGTCTATTTTTATAGCATAAAATAGTTAATATTAGTCTTTAAATATTTTCTTCAAAATGTTTATTTTCATTTCACTGATTAGATGCATTTTATTTTTTTAAATAATTGTCTTTTTTTTATTTTTATAATTTTATTTCAAATTCCTTTCATGAATTTTTCATTATTCTAACCAATGAAAAAATTAAATTTTCGTAACTTTTACAAAATGCTTCCTTTTATAATCGTGAACATTTGAATATAGTTTTATTCTCTCAATCACAATTATTTGAAAAACTTCAACTAATCATGGTACAGATACACAAAATACTGAAATTTAAAAACATTCATAAATAACTGAAAATCAAAAGGATGATGTTAACATTGAAACTAATAAAAAATTAATAACACTTACAAATTTAAGCAAATTAGCTAATTTTAAAAATAGTGAGCATAAAATAATGAAGTAAAATTTAATGGAATAGGGAGCTTAATTTGAACCATTTCCTTCAAATACCAAAAAATTTTATTTTCCAAAACTTAAATATATCTATATTTAAATAAAATTATATATTGAAATAAAAAAATTTCAAAACTCAATAAAAGTTGTTCTGTTCGAGAAACATTGATTGATTGATAATCAAAAACATGGAGATACAAGATTTCAGTGAGAGAACAATTTAGTAAATTGTATTGGGACTTTATGTCACAAAAATGATATCAGGAATAGGTACATACATAAGATGTCATCGTAGTAAGAGTTCAAAATTTTACTCATTAGCATTGAATTGAAACCTAAACTTCAATTCTTGTTGGCCATTTTCAAAAAAATTGAGAATTTCATTAGCTTTCCCGACACAAACGTGCAGTGACGTCTTCGCTTCGTTCGTTGTGCCTTACATCTGTCCACTTTATGTTGAAATTCTGTTCATTAGACAGAACGAAAGGCTTTAATAATGATTTTTGACTCAAGTCTCGACAAGTTATGTATCAACTTAAGTACTAGTTAATTTTGTATGGACTTAAACATTTTTATGAAGCGTAATTTATCGATTTCCGACAATTCTGAATAATATTTATTTATGGTCGATGTTGTCTCTCATTTCATTTAATTCTTAAAGCCGAATTTTGTGACACCCTTTATACATAGATAAATCTCTAAACTTTTCTTAATTTAGGTTAATCAATTTCATATTTCCTTATCAAAGAATCCGATAAAAAATATTCTTATTATATATATATATAAGATTAATATAAGATTTTGTAACGTTCTATGATTTTTCAAGAAACACTGCAACTCTCAATCTTTGTTTACTAATCTATTTTTATATTTAAACAAGGAAATATTTTAGATAAAAGAAAATCATTACTCGTTGAATTATTGTGCGTGTTTGTGTGTTAAATATTCATTTGTGAGTTTTGTATGTAACTTATTCAAAGTTTTGAAATAAACATTTATGAACTATCTGTCTTAAGCTTCATGGTTTCGGGAATAAGAAATAAAAGATAAACAAGGTATATTTAATTATTCATAAATTTTATAATTTAAAAAGTTTAAATTTTAAATTTAACCTGCTCTTATAATAAAGATTCTTAAAAGCATCTTATAATTAATAAAATAAACTAAATATTACATTAATTAATATTTTATCGAAAATTCAATAATTTCATTTTTAGGAAAAATGAGAATTATCAAAATTAATTAAAGAAAAAAAGTTATTTTTACTTATTTTCAGCAGAATGTGTAAATAAAAGGTATAAATAATGCATAAACATGTCTCTTTTCTGCGAGAAAAATTTTTAGTATCATATTAAATAGAAATTTACTGATACCGCGTGAAAAGATTCAATACTGCATTTTTAATGTATCTGGGAAACTTAAAATAAGTCTCAAAAACGCTTCCACCATCTAACATTTAATCTATATAAGTTGTAAGTCAGGTAAAAAGAATTTTTTTCTAAGAAAATAGAACTTTGATCGATGAAAATGTACCAAAAGATAAACTTCTTCCATTCTGCTTCCAGCTAAATATGTTTCCTATTTTCAGGCAGAAAGAAAACATGCTTCTGCTACTGCTTATGGACTAGTGTTTGGAGTCTACCAACTTGTTATGTTTCTGTCAGCACCTGTATACGGGAAAATTGTAAGTATTATTTTCTATTGAAATATCGAAAACCATTCTCCAGATCGTTTTTGTTAAAATTTTGTTGTATTGAACCCTTTTGAGATTGATATTTTTTTATTTTGTTTCCTCACACACACAGAACTGGAGCCGCAGGAATCGGTATTCTTTATAATAACTGCTTTGCTTTATAAGTAGAATTTCGATGACAGTTTTATTGATGTGATAAGTTTCATGATTGAATTAAAATAAATATTGAATATTTATAACATATAATTAGACACTTTAATTGATGTAAACGTTCTTTTAATTTTGCTTTTTTAAAGCAAATTAAATAATTTTTACATTTACTTAAGGATTTATGAATGTTGTTAACGTGAACTTTTTGCAAAATCATTGAAAATATAATTTAAAAAAATGCATTTTATGTGCTACATTCACACATAAACAAAAAAGAAATTAATTTCTGGCCCTTACTAAAAAATAGCTACTTTATATTTAGCTTAAAAATTGTTGATAAATTCTTTGTATAATGCTAGATAAATTCTAATTGGATAAAAAATTTTCTTTTGACTTTTATTTCTTATCTCAACAATCACATTTCTTTCGCATATAACAGAGCTATTTTAGTTAAAAGTAAGAATACATGCTAAACATTTGGATTTTTTTTTTTCATTTTTTTTTTGATGATATCAATATAAAAGGAACATTTTCATCTTATTTTTTATTATATTTATACAGTTTTCTATTTATATATAAAGTATATTGTTTCATCCTTAATATTTCTGTTACAACCTAATAAAATTATTCTTTTACTATTTATTTGCTCTTTTTAATATGGAATGAATAAATTGATAACTTACACCAATTTTTAATAAATTCCGTGTAATAAAAAATATATCTAATTCCAGGGTAAAAAAATAATTTAAATAATCTCCTTTATTTGTCTCAGTAAAAATTAACCAAACTTACCAGAATTGATAAATTACTTTTCTTGAAGAGTAAAGCACATTCTCTAATAAACATTTCAATTATTTGATATTATTATGCAGTGCGTATTGTGTCAAATTTTTTCATGTATAATAATTGATTCTAAAATTGTCGTGTCTGCAACATTTACTGAGAGGAAAAAAATACAAAAAATGTAATTTCAAATCATAATAACATAAAGCGCATCGATCTAATAAGAACTAAAGCTCTTCTTAAAAATAGTTTAAGGCTTATGCATAGTTATATAATTGTTGAGCTTTGACAAACGATGAAATATAAAGCCAACATCAAAGATGAAGATGCCTGTTAATTGACTCTTACCGAATTTTTATCTATACTTCAACAAAAATGTGAATCTATCTGTACTGAAATATTAATAAGGTCAGTATTGCGATGAGAAATTTTGGTCCATAAATGAAAAGTCGTATCGGAAGGTACTCACTACCCATGTCTCAAAGGTATGTAACAGCAGAAAGCTGTTAGATTATCTGAGGTAAAGTCTCAGTTAAGAAATACAATCTGCATAAGGCATCAGTAGCATTTTTAGGAACAGTTGAGAATTAAAATTGGTTAATTGTGTGTGTGTGTGTGTTGCAGTTCATTACAGTACATTACACTATTAAGTATTTTTTTTTCAAATTGTAAAAATAACGTTTCATAACTAAGTTATATTTTAAGGAAATTAAGTGAAAGACTTCATTATTCTTTGCAGGAATACCCTGTGAATGTGAACTCAAATTATTTTTTATAACTCAATTTCTTACAAAATTTTAAAAAAATGCTATTAAAGCTATTGAAGAATGGTTATAAGATACTTAGAAGCTTGTCAAGTCTGCTTAATGATGATAAAAATTCTTTTAAAACATGGATGGATTAATAAAATTTATGGAATGAATATTTAAACATAACTTTAGTCCTTCTCATATAAATAAATATAGTTAAAACAGTTAAAATAGAAAAGTGTTTTATTTAATTTTTTAAAAAAATAATAATTCATAAAACTATGAAATAAATTTTATTTCTCACAAAAAGCTTTTGCTAAAATAGTTGAAAATAAATAAATAGCTATAGTTAAAATTCATAACTGCTACCACATTCAAAAATACACTATTCTTCATAGTATCAACTGATGCTTCGTTTCTGTAAATCCCAGTTGGCCTTTCATAGTCTCTGCCACCAAACTTAAGCTTCATATTACACATACAATGTGTAATAATACGATGCCTCCCTTAGAGGCCTTAGTTGGGAGATTTCAAATTTTACGGAGGACAATATTTCAGATATTGACTTTGTTTTCCTATATCTTAATATATCAAATATATATTGTTAACATGCATTCAGCTGTAATAATATAAATAGTTATATTTTTTATTTTATAAATTAAACCTTAAAATAAAAAACAATAAAATAAAATTAAAAATTCGTATTCCTTTTGTTTATATATAATTAGAATTTACTCTCTTATTTCTCTCGATTTTCATCCACATTCAATAGAAATGCTTTTGAAATAGAAGATTAATTTATTTTTAATGAATACTTTATTCAAAAAAAAAAAAAATAGGATTTTATTCTCAGAATACAAAACTATTGTTTGAGCAGATGGATAAGGACTGCTCTGTGTTACACGTTCATTACGAAAGAAGAATACAGGAAAAGATTTCTTGAAATAATTGTGCAAAAACTTGAGCAATGTATTGTCATTGAACAAGCACCAGCTGGAATTTAAATGTTGTGTTAAATTTTAAAATTTCCAGATATTAGGTAACTAAGGAAATACATATAAAAATCAAAGTAATTTGTATAACTCAGAAACTTACCAAACATGTTATTTTAAATTTCAAACAATGCATTGCAAAATATAGAATAAATAAGTCAAAAACAGCTGGGAGTCCTTTAAAGAATTTCATGCTGCTATCATTAAAACAGTGTGTGAAATCCTATGATATTAATTATAATCAAGTCATTGTACAATAGAATTCAAGCTTTTCTTTTCCTCAAAAGCAAAATTCGTTTGTTGCATCACTGAGTTTATTTTATCGCTTTATTGCATGCAACAACAAATAAACTGAATTTTATTACTCATTTATGATTTCAAAAGCTAGCAAAATATATTTGGATTCCTAAAATACACCACGCATATTTAGACTTAGCATTTTATATTTAAAATAGAAAGTTATACTTTTTGTTTATAGTTAAACAGTGTTGTTTACTACCAAAACGTGGCCGAAAAGCTATTATGGTAATCTTGGAATTTATGAACATGATATTTTTAAGATGTACACATTAAATTTAAGTTTGTGAAGCTAAATGATTCGAAATCTACTTGTATTTTAACTATAGTTAAGTAACATATGAGAGTAGTTATTTTTTCACAAAAGTATTATCTTTATCGTAATTCCTAAAATATTCTTGGTGTGCAATTTCTAATTTCCACCTGAGAAAATGAAGCTAATCCTTACACAATTAAGTTTGATGATTTGATTACAACAATAGAAATTTCATTTTCATGAAGCCTTCTAACTTATTTTTTGCAGGCTTGTATAGAAAAAGGGTGATAGATAGGCCTATAGTTATGTTTCAGAATATAAATTTAAAAAATCAGTTATTGGTTTTGGTAAACAGAATTTTCAATATCTCATTAAATAAGAAAATAATTAATAAGTACTACATATCTATTGAAGAAGTCTATATAATAATTAGCAAATATTACATTTCAGAAATTAAAATCTTTGACTATGTATTTTTAGATTAGTGTGATATTTCTATTACTGTTTTTGTATTGTAAGTGAAAAGTTCATAAAATTTCGATTAGTTTGTTTTCAAAAAAAGGCACTTAATTTGGTTCTATTACTAGTGTATTATTTAAGAAATAGATACTTGTAGCGCGCGCGACTACTTCCTTACACACTTAAATAATATTTGAACTGAACTGAACTGAACTGAATTCACAATGTTTTAAATATCTTTGAAATGAACTAGTGATTTGCACTTAAAAATTAAAAGTGAGTGGTCATTTACGCTTGTTGTTGCTTGTATTTAATAAAATGTTTACTACTTTAATCCTCAATTTAATTTATAAGCACTTACAGCACAACGTCAAAAAGGGAAAACAACAGTGTGTTATAATATACAAAACCGACTTACCATTTCCATAGTTAGTGATTTCTCCATCGGTTCAATATTTCGTGAATTTGCTTCCCTCCATTCCTTTCTAAAATTGACTTGAATTAATTAAACAATAATAGGAATCCAATAACAATAAAATTTTAACTATAATTGCATTATTTAACAAATAAGAATTCGACTTCTATTTGAAAATTTTTAATATCAATATACTATTGAATTTTTTAAGTAGTTGAAAATAAAAATTTTTCAGAAAGCATTCATTATAAAGAAAATCGCCAGTTATATTTGAGTTTTTCATATAAATGATTTATATTCATATAAATCATAAAATAATAAATCATTTCTGTTTTAAACGAATGTGGTTTTCCCAAAAATTTTCAATTTCTTCTTAACAGATGCATAAACATTTTATTGTTATATAGTTTACTGTTTTTTTTCTCACGGTTAATGCTTTTTTGAGAGAAACGAATACCTATTTTTTATTTTTCCATTGTCATTTTAAAAAAAATTCTGCTTGTCTTTAATATTCTCATTGAAGAGAGAAAAAGAAAGAAGCCATGAAATCTTAATCTTTGTAAGGATCAATCGCTGTCGATATCTGCGGAGTCATCGTACATAACTAATGTCAAAATTCTTATATATATTTTGTTCAGCTGTTTTCACTGCACTATCTGAAATTCTAGTAATTTCGAAGTAGTGTTAGCAGAAAAATTAATTACTTGAAAGCTTCCAACACACACACACTTGATTATAGGACAAACAATTACCTAGAAACGATTACATCTTTCCTCCATTTCAGAATTATTTTCACTTAAATATCTAGATCATCTTTTGTAGTTTCTTTTTCTCATTCATGTTTTTCAATTAATAATATGTTATTCAATTTTTTATGCTATATTGAAATTATGGTGGCTAGTTATTTCGTCTATCACTAGTATCGGCAATTTTTTTTAAGATTCACCCATTTTTGTAAAACTTTATGGTTCTATTATTATTTTTCTTAGGGAACTTAATACGTTTTAAAATAATTGTTTAGGCAAACTTGCGGAAAAGGGTTATTTCATTTATTTTTAAAATATTGCAAAGTTCACAAAAAATTTTTGAAATCAAAAGCGGACAGTTCTTTTTTGCATGTAATCACTGATAATTCTTAAATTTTTACATCCTTCTTTTAAAGTTTATAGAATTGTTCTTGCTAAAAGGGTTTCCAAAAATTTATGTTTTTTTTTTTTTTTTTAAACTGATGTAGTTTGTACGAAATTTTTTGCTTAAGTGCTTCGAGTCTCCATTTTAAGAAAGAAACTTTAATTTCATTTTTTTCAATTCTAAACCTCTTCCTTTCTCGTAATCAAAATAAATTATGTTTCAACTTTTCTAGGTTTTGCATTGTTTTTTCTTAAATCGGTGATTACGTACTATTTATAATGTTATAGCTTAAGGCACACAAATTCAGCTTTTTCAGTATAACGTCCTTAAATAACACAAAAACATCTCTGCTTCAATAGAATTTTCTAACCTCAATACCTTTTTTTTTATCCTATTATTCATTCTAGTGTCTTTTAAAATACCTATTAAAAAATCAAATATAATAAATCACAATTTTTAATAAAATTTTTTTAGCTTTAGTAAGAAAGTTAATCATTTAAAGAAGAAATTCAATATAGCTACAATAATCACCCGACTTCAGGCGCAGATTGTTCTATTAGAAACGGATGCTTCTTTTATATATATATATATATATATATATATATATATATATATATATAATAGACAAAATAATATAACTACAAATAATTCATAAAAAAATAACTCCAAGGTAACCCCTTTTTGCACATTATGTGATTACGTTAATTTTTGATTAAGGACAAAATTTAATCATATGTTTCAAAAATTAAAAATTAATCATGTGATTAATTTCTGTTATGAAATCAATAAAGAGAAATATAATCCATAATTAATAAATAATAGGAGGAACAGCAAAAGAGATAAAAATTGGCAATTCTCTTCTTGTTTTTAATAGAGAATCGAAGTTTGTTATAAAGAATCCATTTTTTTCATTTGACATTTGATAACTTTTCGCCGTATCAAGCACAATTTTGGGTTAAAATTTTCGCATCAATCCTATATTTTGGTATTATTTACAACTTTAAAGAACCCAACAATTAGTTTCCTATTAAGGAATTTCATCTTAACGTGCTACTTAATACCAACGTTTTTGACACCATTTCAACACCTTTCATAGTTATTCTTCTTAAATTAAGAAGAAATTCATTAATCAAATTAAGTTAAGAATTAACATAAATCAAATTAAGAAGAAATTAAGAAGAATTAAGAAGAAATTCAAAGTTTAAGAAGAAAATTTTCATATTCTTCTTAAACTTTGTCTGCTTAATTGTTTGTTTATATATCTGTTATCATTCTCAATGTTGAGCATATATATACAAAGAGAGGGAGAGAGAGATTTGCTTTGAGTATTAGTACCCTAGCTAAAAGCAAACAAATATTTAAATTAAAACAGCTAATTTTTTATTAAAAACTTTCAAATGAAATTATGGTTCAAAAACTTTGGTTCGGTTGCAGAATATAGTATATACAGTTATCTGGAATATTAGTGTACATATAAACCTTAAAGCATTTTTAAGTTAGAGCGATGAGGTGGCCCTTTAGATCAGCAAAACTGTAGGAAGTCCACTTTGATATCCAAGATAATATAATTAATTGTTGTGCAAACAAGAATATGGAATTTATGAATTGAACTAAGTGTTTCGATATCACTTTTGCACAATATGTAAATATTCGTACTACATTATTAAACTTATTTAACCTTATTGTTACAAAATGGAAACACAAAATCATTTATTGAAAACTTTTATATCCGACACGCACATAAATTACAGAATCTTATTGATCATTTTATTATAGTTATACGTTTTATTTCATCATAAACAATGAATTTTGGCTCCTTTTGATTAATTTTGTTAGATAATTTTATTTCATTTTTATTAAAACTGAGGAGCAAAGAAGTAATTCTTACTTGATAGATAGATCGTCAGCACATGGTATTGTCAGTTGTTTTCTCACACCCAACCATCAAAGGATTTGTCTTTTTTTATCTCATTGTTAGATATTGTTAGAGATATCTTACAATATATAACATCGAAATATATTTAAAGCTTGCTTATAAGTAATTAATTGTTTAAAAACTTTCATTAGTTTTTGAAATTTGTTAAATTTCCCTTTAAGGAATATATGGTTTCCTTGTTATTGTTATAAAAGAAAGCAGTGAGAGAGAAACTTTATATGTAAAGAGCAATTCAATGATACATAAACGATATATGTTTCCCAGATTTCTGACATCAATTATTGTTAATACGATGTGTGTTTAGACTAAGTTAAGATAAATCAAATGAGTGTTTGTTTAGCTGAGATTTATAGCTTTTGCAGTTCATTTGAATCAATATGCATTGCAATAAAAATAATTACTTTATTGATAATTTGGTTTAGTTTTTTTATTTTTTTATTTTTATTTTTTTTTGTAAACTAATATTTTTAATTACTTAAAACTTACAAAATAACGTAACTTTGGAATTTTCTTGTATAATTTAATAAACTCCTATTAATTCGGCATGAAATTCTTTTTCTTATACAAGTTTTAGTGTTTGTAGTGGTTCGAAGGTTTACATTGAGTTAAGGATTAAGTTAATCTTTCAATTGCTTGTGTTAGATAAAACTTTAATCACTATAATTTACTTAAGTTAAATGTGATTTTTTTTAATGTTACTAACCTAGTGAACAACTAGTTCGATTCTTAAATTAGATTCAAAGCAAGAGTTAATATAACTCTATTTGTTCTTGTACCTTTGTGTTTTATAAATTCTCTCTCTGTTACACATTTCATTTCCCTTTCAAATTTTTATTCTACATTCACTGTTCTATTGAGAGATTCATCGGTTTTATTTTCACAAAAGTTCAGTAAAATGTACTTAACAATGTTTAAAACTTAGTGAAAAGAAAAATTGTACATTCTACATGATATTTTCAGAATAAGAATGGTTATAAAAATTCATACAATTTACATAATTTTGGCTTCTTGCCATTTCGTGGGAATAAATGTACTCAATACATTATTTAATCTCAAACCAGATGAATAAAATATCGAAAATAAAACATAAAAAGAGAAGCAGATGTCAAGTAGAAGAAAAGTAATGAGATAAATATAATAGTAAACTAGAAATAAGAGAATTTAGTTAGAAAAGAAAAAAACTTAACTATAGATTTTCCTTTCAAAGAAGTATTCTTTTCGTATTAAGCTTTTACTTTTTCTTAGACCCGAAATTGTTGTTTTTAGATATGTAGGAATAAAACTAACAAAAATAGTTAAATTGATATTTTTTATATTCGTTACAAACTATCCTTTGTTGTAATAAACAGTTATTCTTAAATACTTTTTAATATTTTGAGGTAACTATTTATAACTTCTAATACTAGCTTCATTAGAAATTGATCCTATAAAAAGAATATATAAGCTATATTAAGTGATAGTCACAGACACACACACATAAACTACGTGTGATTATTAGAATTCAAAAATTACAGATTC
The DNA here is from genome assembly GCA_037975125.1 of Latrodectus hesperus. Taxonomy (NCBI): domain Eukaryota; kingdom Metazoa; phylum Arthropoda; class Arachnida; order Araneae; family Theridiidae; genus Latrodectus; species Latrodectus hesperus. The sequence goes on from CM075854.1 coordinate 15,753,757, forward strand.
TAGCAAATTCTGCAAATGTTCTGAAATTCAAAAAGTATAAAAGTTTTTCTCTTTTAAAATTTAATATTAATTAAAAAGTTATTAATTTTTAAAATTATTAAAATTAGTATTAATTTTCTTTTAATTATTAAATTTTAAAAATTAATTTTAATAATTTTGAACATTATTTCATTAAAATTATTAAAATTAAATGTTAATAAAAATATGACAGATTATAAAAGTTTGCAAGAGAACTGTTTCTTTTCTGAAAACCTATCTTTATTTTGTAGTCTTGTCATACATGCCTAAAGAAGCAAAATATTTTTCTGCATTTCTGATGAAAAGGATTTTAAAGCTAAATAGCCAAAAAATTAAATATTTATTTCTATGGGTAGAAGAGCAAGGGGTCTAAAGTTTCAAACAAAATAAAAGATTCATTCATTGTCGTGTGCCAGCCAGGCTGGCAATAAGGGGTGCGCTGCTCCACTTTTTCAACTGAACCATATTTTGGTGTGGGGTCCGACTTCCTCAGTACACACATGCCATAGGGACCCGTTTATAGGGTAGGCAACTATTCACACCTCATTCATACAAGGAAAGGTCAAAGACAGGATAGATAGAGAGAGAAAATACATCCATGTCCGAACCGGGATTCGAACCCAAGACCTCGTTATCCACAGTCAGGTAAAATAAAAGGTAAAAAGAAAAATTAAAAGATAAGAAAATTTTCGTGAAAGATAAAAGGGAAGAATGAAGCATATATTTATAAAATATGTTCCCTTAAGAAGTAAATTATGAAACTGAAAAGCTTTTGAAATAAAATGTTCCAAGCAAATGTTAACAATGATTGATGGTTAGTGTGTCTACATTGAAATACCAATTTTTTGAAATTAGAGCTGCAAAGTGATATTTGTTTTCTTTTAGAAATGCATTTATATATATAAAAAAACTTCACCATCGAAATGGGCATTGTAAGACTTTTGAAATAAATTTTAGTGTATTGTATACTTATTAACTTTCCTGTGTCGCAGGAAGTTTGTATAACTTTTTTTTACTTAATCCGAAATTTATTTTCCCGATACTGACGTGAATAACTGATAAAGAGAGTGAAGTAAAGTTACAATTGACTGATATATCGGATTATTGTGTACTAAGCATTTTTGTGTTCAAATCCACCTATGCCTGCAATTTCACATCAAAATTAGTTATATTTCGATTGTGTAGAAAGAATTCTTTAAGTGTTATTATATTTGCTGGACGTATCGTGTACTAAATATATTTTTGCATTCAAATCAAACTATTATTTCTCAAAAATAGTAAGCTATTTTGGGATAAAATAAAACTCTGATAATTGCTACTTATTGTTAATTTTATCTTTAAAAGAGATAAAGGATGAATTTAAAACAAATGTAAATATATATATATATATATATATATATATATATATATATATATATATATATATATATATATACATATATATTGTTAAATTATTTTATTGTTTTTTATGGAATAAGTTGCCAATGCAAATGGATTATTGCGTACTTTTTATATAAATATATTTACAATCTTTCTACAAATTTTATTGATTTTTAACAATGAATTTTTTTTATGTTTGTAATATCTATATAATCCATTGAACTTAATATTCATAAATTATGATACATTTTCTGGTTTATGATTTGCAGAACATTCAGTTTTTTGGGATATGTCAAAATGTTATTTTTGATAAATGATATGTTATAATGTTATTTTTAATAAACATTTTAAATGTTCTTACAGATAATTATTCTGAAGCCTGGTTTCTTAATGAAAGCAGGCATGTTGGTGTCGGGAATTTGTGTTATACTTTTCAGGTAAGTTAGAACCTTATGTTGTGTTGATCCTATTTGTGTTGCTTTTATTTGTTTCAATACTTTCGATGTATTTAATTAAAACAATTAATTTTACATTATTTTATCTGAAAGTTTAGTTATTTTAAAAATTAAAATACAAACACACTATATGTTTGTATAAATATCTAAGATTTAATTTTATATTTTATTACATACGAATACTTAACATAATAAATCACATTATAAAATCACAACATATTTTAAATATGTAATAAATCAAATGCAGGGTCATATAAAAAAAGCAAGTTAAGAATACATGAATGTGTATGTGTGGTATATCCAATTAAAACTATCATTGGGTGTCCAGTTCAATGAAAGGATTAGTAGAAGAATATCAGAAGTAGAGAATTTATATTGAAAATCATACATCACTCCTATAAATTTACATAAGTTCTGAAAATTCCTTAAAATCATTAGCATTCTATAAAACTGAATATACACGTTAAGTGTTGTTACATTCAGAAGTTTTAGAACCTGTAGTTTTACTAGATAATTAAATTCTGAAAACTCTTTAAAATCATTAGCATTCTATAAAACTGAATATACACGTTAAGGGTTGTCACATTCAGAAGTTTTAGAATCTGTAGTTTTACTAGATAATTAAATTCTGAAAATTCTTTAAAATCACTAACATTCTATAAAACTGAATATACACGTTAACATTACATTCAGAAGTTTTAGAACCTGTAGTTTTACTAGATAATTAAATTATGAAAATTCTTTAAAATCATTAGCGTTATATAAAACTGAATATACACGTTAAGTGATGTTACATTCAGAAGTTTTAGAACCTGCAGTTTTACTAGATAATTAAATTCTGAAAATTCTTTAAAATCATTAGCATTATATAAAACTGAATATACACGTTAAGTGTTGTTACATTCAGAAGTTTTAGAACCTGTAGTTTTACTAGATAATTAAATTCTGAAAATTCTTTAAAATCATTAACATTCTATAAAACTGAATATACACGTTAAGTGTTGTTACATTCAGAAGTTTTAGAACCTGTAGTTTTACTAGATAAGCTGTTGGTTATATATTAAAAAAAACTTGACAACACTTGATTACCTTCAACTTCTGACATGAACAAGCATGCAGTTTATCTTCCTCAAAATACCAAACGCCATATAATAAAGCAGAAACAAACTAAAGCTAACAGAAGCACAACATCATTTCTTCTTGTCATTTTAAGCAAGAAAACAGCGCGATACACCAACACTACCTATAGTTAAAACTTTGATTATATGCTGTATGTTAAATATGAGTTGAATTGATGTATGTTAAAACTTTGATTTCTTACATTTCTCTCTCTCTCTCTCTGAAAAATCTGACATGCATAAAAGGTAAACCATAACCAGTTTATCAATTTATTAATTTTGGTTACATTTTAAAGCCATAAAATTCTTCGAATACATTTTGTATATTAAACAGATGTATCGATAAATATGAAACTCATAAAATTGCGTATATAGATCGACACAAAAATCTAACAAAAGATTTATAAAGGTTCACATTTTCACAGCTGATAGAGACAGCAAAAAAATACAAGAAAAATACTTTAGGATCATATTTCCATACAATCATCAAATTTATTAATTCATTTATAGAATGAACTTGTTAAATCCAGCCTGTTAAAATTTTGTTCCGGTCTATGGAACCAGTTTTGGGTAGTTTTCCTATTCTTGAAGGAACCTTAGTTCTGCTCACCATGACCCAGTTATTGAACCACGTCTTTGAAGTAGAAGCTCACAAATTCGATCTCAACATCTGTGGAACAATGGAAGAGAGACAAGCCAGGAATCGCTATTTAATAAAGCAGGAAGAAGAAGATGGCGAAACACTGTCACTCCCCTTTCTCATTTAAAGCAACGAAACAAAATGACTCACCAACACTACAATTGATACATGCACAGAGAAAATATATAAAAGACTATCATATTTCCACAGGGTCATCAAATTTGTTCATTAATTTATCAGAACGTAGAGCTTACTTATTTAATCCAGTTTGTTAAACTCCTTAGTTCCATTCATGGAATCAGTTTTAGAGAGTTGTTTTCTTATCACTGTCACACAGAGAGAACTTTATTCCTACTCACCGTGACCAAGTAGTTGAACTACGCGCTTCGAAGTGGAAGACCTCTGGTTTGTTCTCGGTCTCTACTGAACAACTGAAGATGGATATTACGTTTCTCCTTTTCTATATGTAACTATCAAATGCTCTGAGTTGTTAAAACGTTCCTCCAATTTCTGTAAAAAAGAAATATTCACGAGTTGTTCCAAATTTTCTACTAAAAATGGTGGTTTCTAAGTGTGTACAAGTGGTTTGAGGAAGACATCATATTTTCAACTTAGATTTTTGAAGCAATTGCTGAGTTTCGCAAACAGCATGAGACCTGGTATTGCCATGCGGGAGGATGACACATCATTGAACATACTTTTCAGGCATATTTACATAAAAGGCATATTTACATATACATATTTACATAAAACCAGTCATGTGCCTTATCTTTCAGTGAGACCAGTCTTCTAAATGACTTACTATTCCAATCACTCTGCCGTAACATCGAATTTACTCTACGAAATTGTAAAAAAAAAAAAAAAAAAAAAAAAAAAAATTCTAAGACACCAAGTACCACCTATCTCTTTTTTCTATCTCTGAGAAATAATTACTATTCTAAGACTTCTATTTGCAACTTTTTTGTTTCTATTCTATTAATCAACCGCACACAGACTTACAAGTATGCATAATTATGAATATAAATATATATGCGTGTGTATGCATGTGTTGACATAATGTAAGGCATTAACAAAGGATTTTAGGAATTAAATTTAATTTTGTGCATTGTATTTTTTTCTGGAAATGAGTATATACAACTCTTATCTGAATTCTAATTATCTATTAATTTCTCTCATTTATTTATAAGTCATTTCATATTATCTTATTTTTCAATTATAGACTTTTTCAAAAAGTGATTTTGATGGTATTAAAAGTTACACTATCAAGCATTTATTGTTAAATTTAATGAAAAATACTTTTCTTATTTTACAAATATTCCATCACACCTAAATTGATGTGTTCAATAATATTTTATTTCTATGTGTGAAAGTACATCATTAGCATACTCAAAATAGTTTTATTAGCGTTTTATTTTATAAATGGTCACAAAGCTTATCATAATGATTTCCAACCTAAAAATATTGTTTTGTCTTTTCCAGCTTTTTGCATTATGCTCCCTCAGGGACGCCCTTCATTGCCCTGTCCATTTTAATTCGTGCCGTTGATGCCCTGGGTGCATCTGCCTTTCTTACCGCTTCCTATACTACACTTGGCTGCGAATTACCTGAAGTTATTGGCCGCGCTATGGTAAGTTACTAGGTTTTATTCATGTTTTTAAATTGATAAAACTGCATTAATTATGAAGTGTATAAGGTATTTTAAATGTAAAACGCACGGAAATCGTATGAGATAATAGAATGCATAAGTGGTCATCAAAATAATACAAATATCTGTGAATTTGCGCGTTTTTGAAATTCAAAAGTTTCAAAAACGTGGAAATTCACAGATATTTGAAGGGCATTCTTAAATGATATTTAAGAATGTATTTCGTTGCTCTCTTGCTACTTGTTTTTTCAATGTGAAGAGTTTATGCCATGATAATATAATGTAGATTTAATGTAAAAATGTAAAAAGTAAAATATCAGACCTCACAGTTTTTCAATGGGACCAAATGATAGGAGCTAGATTAACAGGACGAATTGGGACCGGAACATCCCAACTTGAAGGTGTTTCAAGAGATACATTGTCTAAAGTCATGACATAGCACTCACATCACGGCAAGACACGCTCAGAAAAGCAAAAAACAGTGGACTGAAAGAGAAATTAGGGGAAATAGGCAGACGAGAATTGAAACGAATTTTAATGTTTTTAACGAAAACCTCAGTCAAAATAACTGCAGAACTCAATCAGCATCTGAATAATTACAGGTTATGAGATACATTCATAAGCAGAACACTTACGACAAAGCAGCAATTTCTAAGCTTTTTGTCACAGATATCAATGCTAAACGTTGTCTATAATGGCAACATAATCTCAAAACTTGGTTGATTTATGATTAGAAAATAGTTACATGGTCAGATGAATATTCGTTCACGCATTTTTCTGCAACCGGATACGTTTGGAAAGCATTTGTGCTATAGAGTGATCTTGATTTTCTTCTTTCACCTGTCAAGCATGAAGGAGAGTCTACCATGTGTGAGCAGCTGTGGTTTATTGCTGTTCAACAGTAACTCTGAAAGGAAGGTTTACTGAGTAAAGTTATTAAGTTATTATAGCTGACTAAGTCCATCCTATGATGCAAACTTTGCTTCCTTAAAATGAGGGAATATTCCAGCGTGAGTGTGATTCTATTCATGCAACTGGACTTATATAACCCAGTTCTAAAGAACATCATGGTGAAATGAAACATCTACCTTAGCCTCCATTGTCTCCTGACCTTAATATAAAAGAACGTTTATCGCTCAATTTCAAGCGTTCAATCTAGAATTACATATATAAAAAGATATAGAAGATAAAAACTTTTGTATATAATCATGGAATTTTATTATATTCTTCCAAACACTTTGCAGCACGTACATAATTCAATTGTTGGGAAAATCAAAGCTGTATTACATACCAAAGATGATTCAACATCACATTAGTCAAGAATTCTCATGTTCTTGAATGTCTCGTTATTTTGAAACCACCAATAAATATTTTGTAATGACTAAAATTTAATTAAAATTTAAAAAATAACTTGTAACAAAAACTGAAAACGAATATACAATCGGAAATTAATGCTACGTGATAATGAAAATTATCTAGCACCAAAAAATTAGTTACATATTCCACCATCCCAATATATTTACATACCTACTTGATGATGATAATTATAACACACCATGATGATGTGTTAGAGTTTATTAGGTGTTAATTTTTGAGAAATTTTTAAATATAGCAAAATATTCACCTTTAAAAGATGTTTGTTTTTATATTTTTATGTTTCTTTGAGCATTTACACCAATTCTAACTTCCCCGAATCCAGAGAAAGTTAAATATTATTCGAAGGAAAATATTTTTTCAGTTGGTAAAATGCAATTTCCATAATATGTTTTCTAGATTTCTGAATTACGTATTGCAGTAATTTAAGCCATGAAACGAATTTTGACCCATTTCAACCAGTTTGATATATGAATGGAGTTAGGCATTCAATAGCCTATTTTGCTTACCGCGTAACAATCCGATTTTCTGATTTCTAATTATTTGGTATTATTCACAAAAGCTGTTATTATCCAAGTTATCTTCAAGTTACGGCTATTTTGTATCAAGGCATACTATAGAAGTTATTGCACTTTTCTCGAAATAGTTATGAATTCCCAAATTACCAATATAGAGTAAAAAGGTAAGAGACCTTTGGACTTAGTTTAATTTTTACATTAATTAAGAACGAAAAAACATTTCTGAATTCAATATTTGTACATTTTTCCCCATATAAGGTTAATCATTGCATCCAAAAATGCACGATTTTAAAAAAATCACTTTATTAGTTACAACTTTTTTATTTGATAAACCTCATCATTTGCAATATTTCCTTTTTTATTAAATAAAATTCTCACCTATCTTCTGTATCAAACGCTTTTATCGATTCTATAAAAACAATTTTCTGAGTATTTATCACATGTAGAATTATTAACTTCGACATATGAGTTCCTTTCATCTTACTGATCATGTTCTGTTTTCTCTTGAGAAAAATGTACAAACTTCATATTGGGTACCTATTTATTTAAGTACTTTCACACTTTTAACTGAAAAATAACTTTCTAATTTTAAAGTAACTTATTCATTTGTTTCCTCGTAGAAAAATATTATTAGCTAACATTTTTAAAACTATGAATTATGATATTATTAAAACTTTATTGTTTCAATTTCAAAGATATTTTACCTCAAAATTAATGAATTTGCAAACGATTTGAATTAGATGATAGATTTCAAAATTAAAATTCCTTGCCGGATTCTAAATTTGTAATTTCAACGCAATGAAATTTACACTGAAGTGAGAAATTTCCAGATACTTTTCTATAATTTATTCCTACCATTAACAGAAATATTAAATATAAAGTTTAGCGTTACTACCTTTTTTGTGAAACATGATAGCCTGATAATTTAAATTTCGTTAGCGCTGGTAAGCAAAATATTAAAATATACCTTAAAATTATTCCTTTTTTATCAGATCTACATCAGCTGAATAACTTGGATCACAAACATTCTGGAAAACATTATATCAACATTAATAAATTTTCGTTTAAATATTTATTTCTATTCCTTTGATATATTCTGTAAGATATATGTTTAAAATAACGGATTTCTTATAACATTTTTTTATTTATTTAATTGAAATTAAATTTACTTTATTGTGGATAAAAAGAAGTTTATTGAAACTTTTGTTGAATGATTAATACTTTCATAGCCTCATATTTACTCTGAAATGTACTATTTCCAAAGTAAATTAAGTCATTAATTATGTATTTTTTCCAGGCAATCGTTGAAACTGCCTTTTCATTTGGTCTAGCAATCGGACCAGTTATTGGAGGTGTCTTATTTCAGGTAATCACATGTATTCTTAAGAAATTGAACCACGTTGTTCTTATTGGAAGATAAAAAATAGTGGTTTTCATTTACGAACTTATATCTCTGAATACTCTGTGATTTCTTTGTACCAAGTTTTTCAGTAATTTGATTTAGTTTCTTGAAATATTCGTTGATATTAATATTTATTATTGAAACGAGAATAATAATTTGTATAAAATAAATACCTCTCATAAAGTTTTATAATTTTGATATAAATAAAACATATGAAACAATTGTGGTTAATAATGGTAAAAATATTAATAATTGTGATGAATATGTGCATGTAAATGTTGCATTTACCTTCCTGAATATCAGATTAATTTATTTTACTTTTAAATAATTTTACAAGACATTGCATAGGAAATAAAATTTTTGTCAAATAATTTTTTGCGAAAAATATTACCTACTTTAATGCAGTGTTTGCCTTTAAGGCTTTAATCTCTGGGATAAAATAGAAAGATGTCTCTAATATCATTTTTTTGGAATGATTTAAATTAAATTGTCGACGTATGCACATTGATTGCTATTGATAATTTACTAATTTGAGCACAGGTATGTTTGCATGTATTCCCTATTCCGATTGCGCCGGACAACGCATTCTTTGCACGTGATCTACGCTGAATTACAAAATATATCTGTTGCAATTTTTTTACTTTAATATTCATTTTTACTGTTACCTCTGTTTACATGTACCTTAATTAACCCAGCTTGACTGCAATATTAAAATAATTTATAAAAAGCTTATGTAACTAGTTTTTTTAAAGGCATTGGTAAAGTCCAACTGTTTTATTTTAAACACTGAATTTATAGATCTTACCATATTAAAGAATGTGTGAATCTACATTTACATCAAGGTAATAAAATTTTCTTGTGAAAATAAAGAGGAAGTAATTAATCTGCAGTTGGAAAAGATTTCAAAAGTTTTCTCACAATACAATGAAATTTGCGAATTTTTACTAATGAATGTTAAATTAATTTATTACATATTTAAATGCTCAGTTCTCATTTTACTTAAACAAATTTTATTATGAGAGGAAAACAAATTCTCACAATGTAGAAATAAATGCACTTTAATTCAAAAAGCAGCGAGAATCTAGAGTCTGCTAGTCTAGAGTCTAGAGAGTTCAATTTGTGGTCAGTCAATGAGAGTAATCCTTTATTTTAAATCAATTTAATTAATAGGTAATCAGAAGTTGATATTTGTTCGTTAAATGCTCAATTGCACTATATTTTATGTCTCCTTCTGGAATATTATATTTGAATTATCACAAACTTTGTTATTTATTTACCAAATAATTATTTTATTGATTTGAAACAAGCCTTATTTTTAATCTAATATGCTTACAGATTGGTGGCTTTAGTCTTCCTTTTCTTGTTGTGGGTGCTCTACTTCTGACTGGAACTGTTGTGAATTTTTTCCTTTTTACAGATATTGGTAAAATATATTTGCATTAATAAAAATGTGTTTCGAATTATGAAATTTCTTAAGTTCTTTAATTTCAAACATTTATATTCGATTAAATAAGTATTTAATTTCACATTAAATGATGGAGAGAGATAATTGCAACGTACTCCTAAATTTTCAATGAAACATTGATTAATTTAACCATAATATTTCGGTTAATTATTCAATTTTCCCAAATTCATTTTTTACAAACATCTTCCATTCTAGTGATGAACGTAAATTCTTAAAACAGATCCAAAAAAAGTGGTTCTATTTATTCTCTCCAAGGACTCGTAAAAAGTAGCTGTTATAAACAAAGATAAAAATGTAGCAATAAATAAATTGTTAATAGAACAGGAAAGTTCAGCAGAAACAATTTAGTCTAAATTTTAGTCTCTAGAAATGTATTCATTCTAAACTATTATTAGATTTATATATTGTAAAAACTGTTATGTTAAGTGCAAAAAACTAGTTGATTCATATTGTAAAAAAGCTTAAAAATCGGACGTATAACCCAAATACTATTGTAAAGAAAAAGAATTGTAAATACAAATTCAACAAAACTATTGAAAAAGTATACAGTTGTTTCTTAAAAAAGGTATATTGAACTTTTAAATAAGAATATGATCCGTTACTTTAAATTTAATTAAAATAATATCTATACTTATAGAAGTTGTGAAAAATAATAAAATTTATTGACTTATATATTACTTAATATTTAAAAGGTACTATAATCAAAATGATCATAAAGATGCCAAAATTATATCACTTAAGTTTAGTATCAGATTCTTTAACAACTGCTGTCTAAAATTTAGAAACATAAAAATTATAATCTAAAATGAAAAAAATATAGGAATGTTATTTTTAATACTGATTTTTTTCAAGTCATTGAATTTTATATAATGGCTTGTGTTAGAAACAAAATTTACTTCTTAAATGATAATCGTACTTTCACGTCCCACTCAGTTGTTGAAGTATAACGGATATAAAACAAACATTTAATGATAATTTTAAAACAATGGTTGCAAATTCGGAAAAAATAAAACATAGTTTCATTAACTGATTCTTTCCTTCATATATAAACAATAAAAAAAATTATTAAAATCTTCACATTAGCATTTTAAATTTTTCAAATAGTTGGATTCTAAAATTTTCTTTAAAAAAATTAAAATTCATGTTGCATTTAAATTATTTTCATTTCTATGTTATTTAATAATTAAAAATTCTGTTTATTATTAAAAAGGAGTTTTTTGTTATTTTTTTCATAATTTTTAAGAGAATTTTATTATAAATTAGTGATTGTCATTCTAAGAATATAATAATAAGAAATAAGTAAATAATGTATTTACCTTAATATTTTCAGATGATATTCCCCCTCAACCAATCAAAGCAAGACAATTATTAGCAAATCCAGATTTTTTAATAGATGTCTTGGTAATCATGATTTGTTTCGCAATGCTAGGATTTAATGAAGCAACTCTTGAGCCCCATTTACGACAGGTATTCTTTTTTGAAATTAAATTATATTCCCATTGGATATCAAGGATTTTCTATGATTAATTTATAAATCCCACTTTTAAAATGTGTGAATTAAAGATTTTTTAGTCTTCTAAAAGTAAAATTATATATCATTGTAATAATTATGGCAATAAAATAAAAAATGATAAAAAAACCTGCATATTGTACACTACAATTTTTAAATTATGCGATGAAAGTTTTGAACCGATAATTCAAACTAGGCGCAAGAAAATCAAACACCGTTTATTATATAGGTTTGTACTAAAATTGGTATTATTACCGCTATTAAAATTTAAATTTGTTCTAAAAAAATTTCTTTGCCTTTTATTATACGATGATAAGATGAAGAATATAATTATAAACTTAACTTCTTCTTAAGCAGAAAATGATAACTTTATATTTTTGATAAATACGCGATTAATTATATGCGCGCGAAAAAGCATAAAATATGAATCTAGTAATATATAAACTGTGATTATTTTGACAAATACAATTGTCAAGTTGATAGACGATTATTTTGATTCCCTGAGAAAAGGAAGTAGATGTTTTGATAAAATGTCATTCGCTAACACTTTTTTCAATCAGCTTTTATCATTTATGTTCTTTTTGTTTTTACTATACGACTCCATGGTTTTAAGAGTTTAAATGTTAAATTTTAATTCATTTTATAGTTATGTTACCCACTATTAAGAGATAGAAAATATTTTCAATTTTAATATAAATCAAATCACATCGATTATGTTTTGATTGCTAGTTCTGGCCAGTATTTTATTGGTAAAAGTCATAAGTAAAATTTTATGTTGAAACTAAATTTTAATGGTATTATTAATATATACATAAAATTTTATGATTGACTTTTTTTGCAAAATAGCTTAGTTTTTGGTATAGCAAATAAAAAATTTTCGCATTTGCTAAACAATCCACTTACAATAGCATTCATTTGGGTTACTAAATTCCACTTATGTTAATGATAAATATTATAATCTATTTTTTATTGTCCTCGATAATGAAATCCCTTAGTAATTCATTAACATTATTTCGATCAAATTTTTCAAATTCAATTTTTTCATTTAGTTCAACTTATCTCCAACGATTATTGGTGCCATATTCCTGATAGAAGGTGTAGTAGACGCCGTTGCCGCTCCAGTATGGGGTATTTTTGCTGAAAAAGTGGTAAGTTCTTTCTGTTTGCCTCGTTATTTTTACGAAAAAAAGCATCAGCTTTATTATGAGAACACATATAATCTGAGAGACATCACCACAAGAGAAGATGGGGACTTGCTGTTGCACTTAATGAATACCAAATATATTATAAGAGCAGCAATATTAAGCAGAGTTAACATTGTATCAAGGTCAAGCAATTACTGTTCGTTGGATGACCCTCCAAATGGAATCAAGAACACTTCTATGTTTTTAATAGCATATATATGTTAATGGTAGATCATTGTCGATAATGACAGCTCTGAAGAATAAAGTAGCTAGTCATCATTAGTGAAGAAAACAAGTTGATCTCGTAATGATTTTAAGGTTGAAAAGTGCTGACGGTGTTCAAAATTACCATACAGGGCATGTACAATTTAAAAAATATGACAAAACGTTTCTCAACTTCTATTAAAAATGGTAGTCCATTTCATTAATGTTCAAAAATATAAATTCGATTAATTTAAAATATTTATTTAAAAATTTTATAACAAAGGAAACACAATGCTTTTAACAAAAGCTTTTACAGAAATAATTGATTTTGGAATGTAACTTTTACAATAAATATTATTTTTTTTTAACAAAATATACATTTTTCCACTATTTCAGCATTACAAAAATTAGTACTGTTATTAAAATTATTGGCATAAAAATTTTTTTCACATTAAAATTCTTATTGGTAATTAGTTGATATTAGTTAAACAATTGAGACCAAGGGTAAATAGAGATTCTTGAAGATGTTAGATCATATTGAGTGATTTATGGAAAGCGAGCTAGAATGTTTTTTATGATCATGATTAATTATTCTTTCAGGTTCAAAAAGTGACAAATATTTGCGACACGAAATTATGAAGTGATTCGAATGAAGTTAATATTTTTGCTAGAAATCACATTTATATTTTAAAATAATCCATTTATGGATTCGCACGCTCTTCATTAACCCAAAAGTTTTTAATTTTAATGTATCTTTTAATGTTTTTTTGAACAATTTTTTCCTTAATTGAATTATGTTCTCTTAATTACAAAAATTAAAGCTTGAGCCTTCCTGTATTTTAAAGATGTAGTTCATTTTGTTTTTATGACACCGGATATATATAAATAAATACATACTCTTTTTGGAGACAATTTACGTATAGCATTTGTCAGGATTTATTTAGCTGATGCATGTTTAGTATCTAGAATTAACATTCTTAAGTGCAAAAATAGTTTTTAAGTAAACGTTATCGGCCGAAAATAAAAAAGTCTCATGGACGAGATTGGGAAATACTTATATAAATTATTCAAAAGAGAGCATTTAAATTTTATTTGTCGTATTTTTGTGCATAACAAAATTAGCGAAGACATAAAAACTTAGCACTTTTTATTTTCATTTTTATATAAATGAACTTTTTTCATGTTATTATGCAAAGTGAAAATTTGATACATTGTTTTGTTTTACTTCCGACATGTATGCCTATTTGTTCTACACGCATTTTTAAATAATACAAATTTTAAATTACCATCCAGGCCAAAATTTCAAAATATCCCACGAAACATCATAATTGTAAGGAATTAACTTAGAATTCATATACTGTAGCGCACTTTCTATTACAATTCTCGCCCGATGATTCGTTTAGTGACTTATTCGCCACTTTGTATCGATTCTTGTAATATACGAATATCGATACTACAATTAGTGTTGTGTGTAAAGTAGGGAAAAAACCAGATTTATTTCCGGGAATAAACCAATTAGTTTATCCACTAGAAAATTTTAAAAATTCATGGGAATTTTGAACTGTATATTATATATGAATAAAGAAATATATATACACATTTCTTAGAATAATTAAAAAGTAATATAAAATTTTCCTGGGAAAGAGAAAACAATTTTGCGTTAATGACTAATTGAGAATGACTTCAAAAATTAATGTTGAGGAAATAGTTTTTTAGTTCTTTCTCAGCGGGAATTTATGAATTTGTAACATTAGAAACTGCATGTAAATTTTAATATTTATTCTGACAGTCCTGAGAATTATATCTTGATATTTCTTATTAAATCATTATTTTGACAAATATTTTTGTTTTCCTCGATACAAAACATTAACTTTCATACTAGAAGACAGAAGAAATATTTTGTTACGTATTTACATAGTTTAATTCAATTCTCTTCATATATGTAAGGCAAAACTATCTATTAAACGAAAGATGATTGGTTGAGTTTATTCCTAAAAATTCCCGGTTTATTTCCAAAATTCCTGAAGTAAATTCCCGTGGTTCAAAATTCCCAAGAATTTTACATCCTTAACTACACAAAAGGCAAAATGTTTCAAGTTTTTGAGAGCTTGTTTTATGAATAGTTTTAGTAATTTTTGCTAAACGTTAGATTCAGGTTTTGTCTTGCGTCATATCAGAGGAACACCATTCTCCTATACACAGAACAGTTTTATAACTAATAATTTACTTTTACTATACCTTTATTGAACACAGTATACAAATCAATTTCCATTTCTTAATAATTTTTTGAAAGCTTCTCCAGTGTCTATAACTGCAAAATAAGTTTATAATCTGAATTTAAAACAAGCCAATTTGTGATTTCTTTTCATATTTTAATATTTTATTTCAATCATTTCAGCCTAATGCCCAGTGCCTAACAATGTTCGGTGCATTATGTTTTATTGGTTGCTTTATCATCATAGGTCCATTGCCTTTCCTTAATATGAAAACGTAAGTTGTTTCTAGTAATGTAAACAAAATGTCTCGTTCTGTTAAATTTTAATAATACTGTATCAAATATTTACTTTAAGATATTTTAAAAGTGATATTTAGAAAGGGATAAGAACATGTATTTTAACTCTGAACCCTCCAATAATGCTACGGTCTAATTAGCCCTCGTGTGCAGAAAAAGATGTTGAGTGACTAACAATATAATTTCAATAACGCTAAGTGTAATTCCGTACATAGCTTTGAGAAATTACTACTTCTACTACCAGGGTGACTCTAAATTGCTTTTACAAATTAAAAGAGGTGATAGTACCCATCCATACAAGCAATAATTATATAGGAACATAAAGTACCATTCCACTCTGTGAATATTTATATAAGAAGAAGATCAGGGAGAAATTTAAAATTTCCATTTCAGTTTAATAAAAATTTAAGCATTTATTTGTCTATGTGTTTTTAATTTGATTATACTATGATGCTTTTGCTTTTCTTTATATTTGTTTATGGGGCAACGATGGCGCACCCACTGGTTACCACACTAAATAAGTTGCCATCACTTCTGCCCCTTGTAGTGCTGAAAGGGGAAGATTCTGTAGCACTCAAGCACTAGAAATAAAAAAGATATTTGTTTATGGTTATCATAATTCATATAATAAATAAAATTTAAATAGAACTTTTATACTTTAAATGAGAAGAAAAAATTTTTACATAAATTTATATGGAAAAAGTAAACGAATAAATCAACAATAAAATCTCTACGAAAAATTCCTATACGTACTTCAAATGTTTTAGAATATCCAAGTACCTCGCTTATTGAATCTGTCTAACCAACAGCTACTGTGTAAGTAATTGTGTGCTTCCTATCTATGAAATGCAGAAGAGTTATTAACAATTTAAAGCAGTTTGACTGACCTAATCTCTTTCATAAATTTTGAAAGTTTTGGTTAGAATATTTACAATTTTAAAATTTATTTGGTGTTTTCCTGTAGCCTTTAGTTTTGCATGATACAATTTTTCTGTGACAAATATTCCAGGTACTTATCGGTTGTGATAGTGTCCCAGCTTCTACTAGGCATGGGAATGGCGGGTGAGATCGTGTGCAGCTTCACCCATGGCATGAAGCATACTGTGTAAGTGATTCTTTTGAAATAAGAATTTCATTGTTACATTGAGAGACTTATTCTCCTCAATTTCTTTTAAAAAAGAAATAGTTCAAATTTTTATAAATATTTATTAACAGTGAGCGAGGATTTCCAGATGATGTGGGGACTTATGGATTGGTGTCAGGACTTCTTTTCTCGTGTGCATGTTTCGGGTAAATGTTTTTAAATTTTATACCCACTCATTTATGAGTGATCAATCCGCATAAAAATGATATATAACCATTTATTAATGAATAATTTATGAATTAAGATATGATGTATGTTAAAATAATATGAAGCAAATTTACTGTTAAATCATAAGATTGTTGTAAGTTCTATTTACCTAAAAATACTTAGGAATTTAATGCATATTTTATCCACTGAACACACAAATTTAACGCTCTGAAGAAAAATGTGAAAAACGTTCAGTAATTATTACCATTCAAAATATAAACATATTGCTGCTCTCTTAACTGGCAGAGCCCAGCTCAGTACTAAATACAGAGAAGTGTACTGGTGCACGCACACAAGCATTACACCTATCAACAGAAAACATATGTGCATAGAAAACTACATTCTGTATACATGAAGAGTGATTAATTTAATGAGAGAACGCTGTTTGTATCATAGTGGCACAATTATTTATCCTAAATAATCATAATATAGAAATATCAGTTGCATTTTCTAAAGAAGGTTTTTATTTTATTGTGTATTTTAAATATTGCACTTAAGAAAATGTGTAATTTTAAAGCACTCATAAATAATATAATTCTTAACTTTCAAGTTTTAAGTATTTTTTTAAAGTAAAAGATTAAAAAAGGATCCTACGCTTTAATGATATCGTGATTTTTAAAAACTAAGTTTTTAAAATTAAGAAATGCATATTTTATAAATTATTAAGTTACAATTTTTCTAAATATTACAATACTTATTTTTCTCACAGAAAGATATTTATCAAAGACAAAAATAGGAAACATTTGGATGACAGAAAAGGCAAAAATTAATAACAATGATTAAAAAAAAACAGCATCTCAAAAAATAGAATTTAAAAACAAAAAGTATATAAACTTGAAAGTAAAATCAAATGTTTTAATTTCGTAAAAAAAACATTGATAAAATTAAATCTTCGGACCAATAAGATTATTAAAATTGTTGATATTTTAAATATCCAATATATTCTGTTGTTCAATTTTTCAATGTATATAAACTCTTGAACTGTTGCAAAATTTTTCTGAACTATTCTGAACTGTTGCAAAATTTTGGTAATGTATTCCTTCTCTGAAATTTGAATATTTTCTTTAAAACCATGAACATTCATCTAGATGCATTAACTTTACTTCCAAGAATTTTTATTTTTTATACAATTGATATCTATTTTTATGCAAGTAATTAAAGCTTTCGAAATTACTTTATTCTCTAGGGCTTTTCTGGGACCATCAGCTGGAGGAATTTTGATTGACCACATAGGGTATCAGTATTCAACGTTGGTTGTAGTTGTTGTCCAAACGATAGTGGTAAGTAAAAGTCAAGAAATGTATATACTGAAAATGCGTGAAAGTTCTTTCATCTGAAATAAATTACATTTAAGCATCGTTTAAAGAATCGATTTTGTTAACAAAGGAAGACTTTATTAAGTTGACTATCTTTATAAAACTATCTATTTTCATCATATTTACAACACTAGTAAAAAAAGTAATTATAAGTTTTTTAACTATTCGAAAAATACTTACAGTATTAAGTCAGTGTGAAAAAGAAAAAATAGGTTCATGACACGAACTCCAAAATACTCACTCTTAAAAAAGTATTCTGCTCAGTAGAGTACATAAAAAAAGCTTAATGTTTAATTTAAACCACGTCAAAACCATATTTTCTTGGATAACCTAACGGTCTAAGGCTGTTGTAAAGCCCTTTCTCATTCAACGCTTAAAATTGTGTTCTGAGAACACTTTTTGTAGATTCATAAGTCATGAAGTATGAAGCTCGAAAAGCACTTGGGCGCCCTACCCGACAGACGTGCCTGCCAAAGCTTAATATCCTTCTCCTGTTGTTCACAATGGATTGGAACGAAACCATGACTTTTTTTTTGGCTCTGATGAACGCTCTCCTGCCATTAGACCATGATTTGTCCATAATTCATTTATACAAGACCATGATTTGTTCATAATTCATTTATACACAAAACCAGGATTTGTCCATAATTCATTTATACTAGACCATAATATGTCCATAATTCATTTGTACTTTAAACATCAGAAAATTGCAATAATGGATATATATATAAAATATTTTCAACCATAACTGAGCCAAGTAGAACAACATTTTTAAGCAAAATATAGTAATAAAGAATTTTCAGAAAAATTCGCAAAAGTGTAATAAAATTACCATTTAATGATCAATCGTAAAAATATAATTTTTTAAAAAAAGAATATACAATAATTTCAAAAATGTTTAACGCAAGGGTTGGAAAATTGGCTAATTTATTGGAAATACCAAAAAATTCAAATTTGGAAACTTTTTGTTTGATTTTGCATGAGCTTATATATAGTCTCTTTTCTAAGAAACCAAAATTTCCCTTTAATATTAGATATGTATAGATATGTTATCGCTACAATAAAATTACTGAACTTACATTTATTACGTAAAATGACAAGCAGAAATTTGAATTAGCTTCATATAATTTTTATGTAAGTTAATGTAATCTCAAATCTTTCTTCACATTCACGGGGCTCTATTTATAATTTATTACAGTGGTTCGTCGAGACTGTAAATTTCAAATAATGATGGAACGTTTCAGTGACTTAGTATAATTGTGACACTCTTGGATAAAATTTGATATTGAACTTTTAATTAGCTCAAATAGTTTTTGTGTATCATAACCGTACTATATATAGGAGCTCAATGTTCAACGTTCTGTTCATTCAATTCAACTATTTGTGAGTTCAGATTCCATATAAATCAGAGATGTTTTGTAGATCAGAATATATTTTATTAAATATATTAGCTTGTGTGAGCATAGAAGATGATCATACAAAAATTAACAAACCAATTTTGGCATTCTAACACGATTTTCTTCAACATCCTTTTAAGATTTTCTAGCGATAATCACTTGACAAGAATTATTTACCTGGGAGCTTTTAAGCATTGTTTGAACAGTTGCTTAAAATAAATGCAACAATTTCCTAATACATCTAAATTTCGGCCTGACATGTTTATCTAGAAAATTCCTCGAGTAAAAAATGCAACTTTTCTATTTTATTGTTAATATATGATTTCTAATATTTTTACAGACATTTTAACAACTTGGAAACTTATCTGCAGATGAATTTAAAATTTTCAAACTGCAACTGAATGAAAAAGATAAAATGTTGCAATAGACAAATGTGTAAAATTCAAATTATGAAGAAAATTTTTATGTTACTTGATGCGCAATGACATATATTATTTCTACTTTCATATACTTATTCCATTATAAGAAATCCCTTTATAAATATATTTGCTATTTATGGAATAAGTAATTATTAAAACCCCCTCTTTTTACTGAGCTGAGCTGGTAGCCGAATGGTTAGCGCTCTTGCTTTCGGTTCAACAGTTCGTGGGTTCGAATCTCACCTTGGGCATGGATGTTTGTGGTGGTTTGGAGTCCACTTTAAACCGTAGGTCCCGGTCTAATTAGCCCTCGTGTGCAAAAAATGACCGTTGAGCGACAAACAAACCAAACCTCTGTATACTGATCTTTTTTTTTGGGGCATAATGATTATAATCAGAAATATGATCTTATTTAATTAAAATTACCATAACAGTTTTTCTGCATAGCAAAAGAGCAAGATCAGGCCTCTTACTGTTATCCAAAAAACTGCGATGTTGATATAAAGAAATAATAAATTTGGAAACATTTCGCCCCATTCGGACTTCTAAAAAACATCCCCGGAATTCGGAGTAAAGTAGCCATCATCAAACTTAGCTTTTTAATCAATAATAGGAATACTCAAATTGTAAAACAAAGGCTGAACTTTTCAAAGGAGAAATATAGTTTCTACGATCAAATCTTTTACCCACGAATCATATCTCATATCTTTTACCAAATTTTACCCATGGAATTTGCTTCAGCTAGCTGTTAGTAGAATGGCTATTAATAGAATATTACCCTTTCAAGTAAGCAAATCAACTATGGAAAGTCAAACAAACCTTAAGAGTTTTGATAGAACTTTATTTACTATGGAAATAGTTGCTTGATTAGTAAGATAAATAAAGATTTAACTGTATATGAATAATTTTTATGAAGTCCTTGGTCTCAAAATATCGTTATTTTGATGATGTTTCACCCATCAAAATTTAAGAGGTAACTATCGTAAGGCGGTAAAAGAATGTTTTATTTAAGATGGGTACAAAATAAATATTAAGGTCGCTATGGAATGTAAGCAATTTTGAAATGAAAATTACATACGTGAAAATACAACTCAAGTATATATGTAGAAAAAAATTAAATAAAATATACAATTAAAAATTTAATTTCTTATCAAAATTAATGAATAAAATCTTTTAAATTTTTACTTTTCTCTCGATGAAAAATATTTTCCAACATGTATCGCGTAAGTAAAAAGATACAGTTAATTATGTAGAAGAAAATTCTTTGCCTATTTTGAAATGAAATTACTAGAGCACAGCCAAAAATTTTACGCCTTAATAGATTGATTACGAGTAAAATTTATTAGAAATGTTAAACTAAGAAGATTTTAACTCGACAAAAAGAATTTCAAAATATATGAATGAATTCTAAAACATGTATTACTGAAATGAATTTCAAAGCTTACACTAGTAAAAAATTGATTTGAATATCGTTATTTGAAAAATAGTGCATAACGATTCACAGTAATAAATAGAATGTGATTTGTGTAACATGACATCAAATTCCTACTAAGCATTTCTCCACATCGTTTTTGCAAACAATTATTCACTTTCTGTTTACATTGTTTCATATTGTTATTTGTTTCAAATATTTTTGTTTTAAAACAGCTTGTTGCGTTATTAACAAATAGGATTAAAAAATGAATTTTTACTTGAAAAATAAGTGATATTATTCATTATATAATTTCAGTTGAGAGTCATTAAAGAGCTTTATTTCATGTTAGATCCTATGAAATTAGTGATACATTGAATCTGAAGTTTAAGTAAAAAATTAAGAAATTGAATACTGTTAGTTTCATACTGAACTTTTAACTTATTGATATTGAAATACTCTAGTTATTCCTTCTGTGTGACGTATCGAAATATTCAAGGTATCGAATTTTAAGAGAATAAAAGTTTACCTATATTAAAGATGTGTTGCTTAAACGACAACATTAAAATTAATATAAAAAAAATCCGTGCATGACATCAAAGATATTACGAATTTTCATAAATTGATAATGCTCACTTGCTACTAAAAGTGTTTTGTTAATGACCATGTTTATTTGCCACTTAAAGTAATTGGTTACTTTTCGAAACTAATTGGTCAACGATTATGTTGCGAGAGGAGATTCCTTTAATTTTCCATATTTCTACTTTAACAAATTTAACACTAATCATACCATAACGGGTCAAATGACCCATTTTGAACTTCTGCATTGATAATGCACGTATTATCTTATTACTTCTCCAAATTTAACTTACTGACTTTTTCTGACTAATTAAGTCTACTGTTCTTATAATATTTTTATAATTTTTTGTTTTGTTTATTTTGAGTAATAACTGTCGTATACCGTTGTCTACCACATCGGGTCATTTGACCCGGAGAACATTTTTTTGTTTTATAAGCTTATCAATACATATTGCTTATCTTATTGTATTCAGTAAACTGCAAATGTATGCAAAGACTGTTACGTAAAGTAGTTCAATCAAAATAGCTGAGAATAATTCAAGAAAATATAAAAATTTTAGATTGAAACTAGATTTTGGTGTAAAAAAGGTAGCAAAAAAAGAAAAGTTTAGTACATAGTTTTTATTTTATTTTGATAGCTTTATTAGTGATACAGGTAACTATTTACCTATAAAATGTCGAAACGAATGAGACAGTCCAAATTCTTAGAAGATATAAATGATATTGGAGAAGAGTTTTCGGAAATCGGTGAAGATGAATTTTCTGAAAACGAATATATATTGGTTACAAACGAAAATGAGTCTGAATCTGAATGAGTTGAAAATGAGTCTGAAATTGTTTCATATTACAATAAAACCAAATTTGGTGTAGACGTGACCGATCAAATGGCGAGGAAATTTACTACAAAGTCTAAGTCTTGCAGATGGCCACTCCAAGTTTTTTCAATATCCTTGATTTAGCTGGTATAAATGCCTGGATTTTATACAAGCAAACGACAGGAGATAATATCTCGGGACAAGATTTTTTACTCAAGCTAGCAGTAGAACTTGCCGACGATTTTCGAGTTGCCCGTGAACAACCAAAAGAAAAAGCAAATACTAAACGATCGTTGCCTAACCCTGTTACAGATTCTAATAAACGTAAGAGGTGTCAAATAGGATACTGCAAAGAGAATAAAACTAATAAAAATTGCTCCAATTCTAAAAAATTTGTTTGCGGGAAATGTGCGACGGAAACACTTATGTGTAAAAAATGTGATGCATAAAAACAACTCTTATTTTTTGCGTTTGAAATAGAAATTGTAAAAATACTATTTCATATAATTATAATACATATTTTATTATCATTATATTTTTATTTCCTTTCCAACATCTATATTTCATACATAAAAGTAGGAAACGTAAATTTCGGGTCATTTGACCCGCTATGGTAAACTAGGTATCTAATAAGTGTTAGTATGATTAGTGTTAACATTAAATGATAAACAACAGTGACTACTCAAGTAATAATTTATTTTTACTATAAGTTTGCGCCTAACATTCGAGTTGCATACTCTTTTACAGTGACCTTAATATAGAAAACGTTTTCAAAACCAATAGATGAGCACTCGCTTTTTATATTAATTTACAAACTAGAAAACAAAAACATTACAACCAATTGAAGCAATGATGTTAAAATACATAAGGTTCGTGTTTTATTAGTTATATATTTCCAATTTTTTATCATTATTCTTAAACTGAATATTATTTTTCAGAGTCTCTGTAAGCACATCCTAGCTATCCAATTAAGATATTTTATAATAATAATTCATGTATTATTTATTTTTATATTCGACTACTTTCTCTGTCTTTTTATAGGCCTTGGTTCTAGCAGCGAGATTGATTTATCTCCGACTGCAAAAGAAAAAGAAACAGTCAGAACCAGAAAAAAGTCCAGAGAAATTGAGCATTTAAAAGTATAGAACTTGTAACCAAAAGAGAATTATACTATGTATAAAGATACATTATAACTCTATTCATTACTGTATAAAGATCTCAGTGCCTGGATTCTTTTTAAAGAACATCTTGTAATTATAGATATTTACACAATATGTTACATTTCATATTATTCATCTTTCAGAGATTGTTGAATTGTTTTTAGTAAAGAATTACAAAAATATAATTTGTTTGTTTAATTACATTTACATAAATTTTTTTACTGAATTATACATGATTAACATTAAAAATTTCATACTTTCATTCACATTAAGAATGTTTTTAAGCTCGTTCTAAAATAAGTTCTTTTAGATATTTCCATTTCGAAGTTTTCTTTAAATTTACAGAAACAATAACAGTACTCAGTAAAATTAAACATTCATTTAGTGCAAGAACAAACATGTGTGATACTCTGAATTATTTATGCTGAATTCAAATATGTTTTCCTCCGTAACCCATTGTTATTTTGTGTCACGTACCTCACTATACCTGGTATCTGTTTGTCATAGCAACAACATCTTGGTGAAAACATATCCTTTGTCACTGACGGCATGGACATTGTCAGGAAAGAAATCCTAACAGAAGTCCAAGAAAGACAATTTTAAGTAAATAACATCACACCACTTTTCATAACAGTTTTTTTTTTTTAGAATCTTATGCTAGACTGGTTTTTCACATAATTTCTTAAAGAATTTTACTTGAAAAATTTCTAAAGAGAGATTTCCATGGTGATTTTTTAAATTCGTTCAAAGAACATTCAAATTCTTGATTGCCAGTTAAAAAAATCTTATTTGAAACCCAAAATATTCCTTATAACGGACTTAAGAATAATTCATTTACACACAGTAATAACGGCTTTTGTACAATTAGAAATTGTTGCGTAAGAAAGAGTTATACATGGGAAAGAAAGATTATGACTGTTTAATACGTTGAAAGAGATATTCCTTTTCTTAATAAACCAATGATTTTTATTTTATCTAAGGATTTATTGGATGAGCCAAAATAGAATTTATTAATTACAAAAAATATCATAGGACGGGAATTTTTCTGAATTTATACTATTTACTTTTATACATCTAGATCCACATGTCTGCTACTCTCGGAGCAAATATTATGTGCAATTTTCT
Source organism: Latrodectus hesperus (assembly GCA_037975125.1). Lineage (NCBI taxonomy): Eukaryota > Metazoa > Arthropoda > Arachnida > Araneae > Theridiidae > Latrodectus > Latrodectus hesperus. Next base: position 15,778,755 of record CM075854.1, read on the forward strand.
CAAAGATCTAATTAAAAAACCCTCTAGTTTTTACAAAACGACTTATGTAAAAAATGATAATTTTAAATCAGCACCCTTCAAAACAAATATTTTTTTTCAAAACAATTGGCATATTGTTTTGAAAAAATTGGCATTCAAAACAATATGGCTTAGTTCCATAAAAAAAGTTCTATGAATTAATTACACAGTAGTTTCGTATTTAAAAATATATATGATGTGAATTCTATCAAAAACATATATAAATATTACGCAGTAGGATGTTTTAATCACGGAACAATTTGAAGAAACATTTCAGCATGACTTGGGTTCTGGACACAACTCAAAAGCGGTTCAACTTTTATGCGCAAAAATAAGATAAAAGTGTGGTCTGATCAAACACGAGACCTAAATCCCATTGCGAGCTTAACATATTCTCAAAAAATCACTAAGCAAAGTTAAAGCGCATGACAATTGAACAAATGCTGAAAAGCTCAATACAAGTGTGTTTCACGATAAATTTAAGAATGTGTGATACACTAGTGGAATCAATGCCAATACGCATTGAAGAAGTAATTTCTGCTAAAGTACATAATTTGTATTAATATATACTTGTAGATTTATGAGTATAATTAATAGTGATTAAAAGCTAAGATTTTAGAAAAATTGTTTTTTTTTCCATTTGTCTTTATTAATTAAAATAGTAGTTTAAATATCTATAGAAATAATATATTTAATAATTCTAATCCAACACCCATATAAGAAAAACTTGAAAATTGCTACTAAATAATTACTTTGTGAATGTTTACACAAATAAACTTATTTTTATTTTCAGCATAAAGTATAACATCCAGCTACATTGTATTTAAGAACACTTAAAAATATGTATAATATTTACGGTATTACTGATGAGACCAATAATAATCTGCTTTACTTTTTAAGTCTGACCAAATGATATTAAAGAAAATTTTAACAAAATATCTTACTGAAATAAACATAGATTATATAAGCCAATAAGATTTCTTTCATCATATTTTTTTAAATAAGAAATTTTAAAGGATATATAAAATTAAAAATGCGATAAAACCAAAATCAGAATTTTCTTAAATAATTTGTAGCTGTCGAAAACGCGTTAGTTGTTTTTCTATGTAATGCCTGTAGATGCCAATAGATGGCGCCACAGATGTCAGTTCTTTTTAAAAAATATTTTTTGATATTAATATATTTTATAATTCATCTCCTCAAGTTACAGTTATCACCATGCCAATGAGGATACACATTGTTAAATCAGCTAACAAAATTTTACTGTAAATAATGTTTTTTAAATGTAAAATAATCAAGAAATATGTATAATTAAATAAGTATATAATTAAAAAATTTGCAGGTAGTAATTAAAAACTATGAAAATATATAATTCATATTCATTTTTACTTATGCAAAATTGGTGTAACTTTAGATATATAAAATCCTTAGAGTGGCAGTAATATGTAAGATAGAGCTTAAATGACTAAAGAGATTACTAAAAATTACTTATGCTTAAATAGACATTATGACGATCCAAAAATAAGTCAGAGGCACTTTTCCAATTTTTTAAAAATGGGTAAATAATTTAACTCAAGACACCTCAGCATTCATTCTTAGATCATCACACTAGTTACTTCTTTATAATATTAAACAATTTGTTTAGCTAATAAAACAAGTTGTAACACTACAAGTTGATAATAAAATCCAAAAAATGATTGATAAAAACTAGTACATATGCCAATTAAAAAAGTTTGGTAAACTCGAATAAACCAATAATATAAAAGAAAAATTAATTTATATCATTTTATAAAGAAACGATATTAATTCAAAATTTACTAAAATAACAAATATTTGTTATATTTATTACACATGTAAATCTGAAAGATAACCTAGTATTTTAAAAAGTATAGTTATCTTTTATATTTAACAAAAATTTTACTTTAAAATTTGTAATTATTATTACAGCTTAAATTTTTTTGAGATATATCACTAATAAACAAGTTTTATTAATATTATTGTATAAAAAAACTAAATGATTAAAATAAAAATTTTGACTTCAGATTTAATCATGGTATAAACACAAATTTTTTACTAAGAAGTACTAAAGGAATGCTATATCATTTTATGTGCTACTACATGTATAAAAAGCTAACAGTACCGCTTTCAAAAATATGTGGGTTTTTTATCCTGAAAAATGATTGATCTCATTGCTTTAAAAACACAAATAATAAAATTGACAAATTTAAGTTCAAAGAAGGCATGAAAATCTAAAAAATATCGTCATGATACTATAACAGTTTGAAAGATGAACTGAAAATTTTCTGAGTATAAAATATTAGTTGATTTATAAATAAAGGAACATTTTTTTATTACAAATCAATCAATAATTAAAGCATTACAGAAAATTACAAGGAATTTGAGATGCATTATCTATAAAAAATTAAAATATGCTCCGATTAAAATCTGAGATAACTGTTCCGATTATTATAAGAATAAATCTAAGATTAAATGATAGGTAATTTTCTGAATACCTGATATAATTTTTCAAGTATTTTATTATTACAAAAAATATTTGTAAATAGTTATATGAACTAAACATTTAACTATAATTTTGAGTGGATTTTAACCAATTTAGCTCAGGATTTTAATCAAGAGAAGATTGTAAATAAATAATTGTTTTGCTAGAATTTTAAAAATTATATTCACATTAATAGAGGATGCATAGTAAATTCCTTTGTAATCCTTTATCCTTCAAACCGTTAGGTGGAGAGATAATTTATTATGCAAAATGTTTCAAATACAAGAAGCTTTCATATTTTGTTAATTTTAGATTAGATTTTCTAAAAACTTAAAATCTCTCTCTGTATATATATATATATATATATATATATATATATATATATATATATATATATATATAAATTATTATATGCTCCCCGGGTACCTATGATTATACATCGAAAAAAAATTTTTTTACACTTTCCCTAACAAAAAAATTTTTTCATTTATCTAGGACGAAAAGTGAACGAGATATTTCAGAGCAATTTTTTCTGCCTTCTTTAAGGGGTCTTTCATAAAACTAATTTCAGTAGACGCTCGTTTTCACGAACTCGTTGGGACCAGTAAAACAGTTGGTGAACTAGAAAAATAATTTATTAGATTATTAAAATCTGATTTTTTTTCCCACCAAACATTTTTTTTATAAATAAAGATCCTTTAGGAAAATTTTTTTAAAATACACTATAAAACTTATGCAAAATAAGATTAATATTTAAAAGAAATACTTAACTTTGACTTAAATAATGAAAAATCAGGTAATGTAATAATTTTTTTTTGTTTAAAAATTGCAACAGTACATTACTTCTGTTAGCCATTTAGCTACTTGTTTTGCAAGCGATTTTTGCACTACACCATTTTCTTGTTCGATATCTAAAAACATTTTTTTCATTCTCATTCACTATATTCACAAAAACTTCTTTTCCGATATTTCTTTCGTACATATGGCATGTGAGTCCATATTCAAAAAATACTCGAAAGAAATGTTAGGCTGCAAAAAAGGGTTCTTTGGGTGTGTGTGTCAGGGTTCACGAATGAGTGACTCATCGTATATATATGTGTGTGTGTCTCAAGTCAGCAGGTAAATTACCTTGGCTTTCTTCAGCAATTGGAGAAATGATGGAGACAGAGAAAAATGAAGAACGATGGTTTCTTTAATCAAGTCTGCATGATGAAACGCTCTCGATATTGTCTTTCCTTCAACATCATTCCAAGCAATCATTGACAAATACATTGAACTTAGAAGGTCAATTTCATAAGGCCACTCGAACTCCAATCCCATAATCACTCTTTACACAAGCACCCTACGATATTTGCTCTTGAAGCAGTTGATTGTGCCCTGATCCATAGGCTGTATGACAGAAATTACATTAAGCGGATGAAACTCCATATAAATCAATTCAAGATCCGAGATTTAAACCTTTGAACAGTGCAGATATCCGCAGTTAGAAAAAATTTACGATTCTCCGTTAAAAATTTCAATCTAAGTCTCTCAGCCAACTTTTATAAATGCTCCCAGTCATCCAAACTTTAATATTAGCATGATATGCTGCTGGTAGTTTTTGAACATTTTCGAGTTGATTTTACTGGCGCAAGATCCTCAGATGGAATAAGTTGCGCTAAAAACTAAATAATTTTTGATAAAAGTACGTACTTGAGTAAATCATAGGATAAGAACTAATTGAGAATGTTGAAATGAATGACTCAGAATAAAGGCACTAAAACAAATTCATGAAAGCAAGAAAGAGACGGATAAATGTTATAAAAAACTCCTATGTTTTTTCCGAGAGCCACGACAGTTTCATGAAATAAATGTCATCCAGAGCAGGTTTTAATTGATTGATTTTAGTGCGTCTTTTCTACATTTTGAAACGGTCTGAGATGTTGTTGTTGTTGTTGCTTATCCTCCATGTCTGACGGGGTCAGACTAGATCCACGAGTTCGTTGACTGTAAGGAAGTCGAAGACTAAAAGAGGATTGCTAAAGAGATCCTCCCTAGAGAGACCCATGCAATCCAAAAGATGCTCAGGAGAAGCCTGATGATATTGGCACTTGGTGCAGGTGATGAAAGTTTTCCTGCCCTCGTTGAAAGTGAGGCACTTAATATGACCGCTAGCAAGTCTTGAGAGAACAGTCCGGGTACGTCTGTCACACGGGAGGTCAAGGGACAAACGGTCTGAGATGTAAAGGAGTCCACTTCCATATCTGTTTCAGACAAAGATATATCAATTGTTCTTTTAATATTTTTTCTCAAGATTTCGATTTTTTAAATAGTATCATCAGTTTTTTTAGATTTATTGGTAAAGTAGATTGCCTATTAGTAAATTTTTCTTTGCAGGAGTGTTATTTTAGCATCTGTTTGTAAAGTAGAAGATTAAGGCAAACTTTTGGCACTCTGTTTTTTACTATTTGTCTAGCTTCTGGGAAAGAAATATTTTTTTTATCTAGGTTGCAATTACTTCTTTCTCCAAGATATAGGGCAAGATTTAGAAAATGTAGCATGTGAACCAGAGCAGTTACAACACTTGAAAATTCCTGAAGTACAAGCATTAGTTTCACGATAAGATTGAGCATATTTTCCCCATATAGTATCACTATTCCTACATGCCCATGGGAAATGACCATATCCCTGACATTTGAAACATCTAAGAGTGTTAAGAATGTATGGACGAAGTTTGCAACTTATAAAAGCTGCTTTTATGGATTTAGTAATACTAGTGTTTGAAAAGTTAAAATAACATGTTAGTCGCATAAGTATACCGTCACGTCGAATGTTTATACAATGTGCAGCACTAACTCCTTGATCACGAAGTTCTTCCAAAAATTCTGCTTTTGTAAAATGTATATCATGGTTAGAAAAAACACCACGAGACTCATTTAAAGTTTTATGAAATTATGTTTCGACTGGAAATGAAGTAAATTTTTTTTAAATTACTGATTAGCAAAGCTTGTTTTAAGTCAACTTAAACAAGATCTCAAGATCGTAATTTTTTAACATTTTGTATGTTAGCAATAGAAGATATGAGAAGATTCTGTACTGCAAAAGGCTATAGTCTATGAAAAGTGTTAGGAGTTCTTATTAACATGTAATGAGTACATGAATTGGTTTCAACGATGTAAGAATTAGAAACCATAGAATATTTGTAAAGGTTCAGGCTAGATAGCACCGTCCACCACGGAACCCTACAAGGGATGGCAGCCACCGGCTCTGGACATTTCCGCCCTAGTCGACAGCTGAACGCTGGGAGTCACCCTAGAGACAGTGACCACCCTTAATGCCAAGCTCAAAAATCTGACCCCTTCGCTTGATCCCAAGCAGACTAGCCTGAACGGTAGCTAGGTACCAGCTGATTGATACACTGGGGACCACAATGTATCACTCACCTAATCGGTTGTCAGGCACGGGAAACACGTGAGGATCTTGACTGTCCATGAGATGCAAGCAAAGAAAGCAGCTAAGGTTACTCATGGAGAGCTCCCTCGCTAGCAAGTGAAGGATGGGAAAGATAAGTGAGTAAAAACAGAGAGAGAATATAGATCCCTGGGTACCACGGGATTTGGACAATCGTACTCATCTAAAGAAGGTGACCCCCATGATGAGTTGAACATTTTTTAAACATCTAGGGTTTAGTTTTCCTGCGAAAAACAGAGGCAGTTTTTCTGTTACATTCATGTTAACTGCGAACTACACTGTACTTCTTGGTTTCACATTATTCCCCTATTATCTTCGCCTTTAAATCTATATAATAAGTATTCTTTCGGGAAAAATCTTAAAAAACAAACCTGTATCACTCGATTTGAAAATATCCTATAGAAAGTACTAAGACAGTAGTTATTTCAATGTTCCATCTTTCCATTCAATTTTTGAAATATATTTCAGTATAATATCTAATAAATCATTATTTATTTGCACCAATATTCTTCAGATTTATGGTACATAAAAAAATTTTAGTCAGTAAACTTATTTCTTTCACTGCTCAGTTGTTTAATCATATAAATTTGTATTAATTTTCCTCATTGATATAGGAAGACTTAACACTAAAACTAAAGACACAGAATTGATTTTAAGTTTTTTTGTCTTAAATTTTTAAAAATAAAAATTTGCCAAATCAAATTAGAAACTTTTCTGTCAAATTGTTTTACATGCAATAACTTAATACTTACTTTTGTAATAAACTAATCAATTTGGGCCAACATATTGTTTAATTACAGTAGATAATTAATTGAAATTGCAACACAGCAACTTGGAAAACTTTTATTTATAAATATAGTAACATATTGTATAAAATACACCCAATGTGATGTTATATAATACATGAGTTACATATGACACAATCTTCCAACATTTTAAGTATTTTCTATCACAGTAGTAATGGTATATGAAATGTTTAAATGAGGTGTCATTATCTGACAAGTTTGTAAACATTACAAAAAATACTCAGTAATTTAAAAAAAAAAAACATTGATAAGTTAGAGGAAATATTTTTCACTGAAAAATAGTATTACAACATACAAAACTATGAACATTACAAAAAATTATAAAGCATTTTTTATAATCTGATTTTTTAAACAGTTAAATATGAATAATCTGAATATTTTATTTCATTATAAAAATATTAACGTCTATCAATTAAAAATAAACATAATTGATATTTATGCATATTTGGGGAGAAACAAATGTGTCATTTTACACAGATAACTTCTAACTCCAAAAGTATATACTGACTTAAGTTATAAAAATAAAATTTCCTTAGTATTTTTGCCAATAAAAGATCTTGATTTTTATATTTTTTTCCCAAAAAGTATCAAACATTTCAGTGGGATTAGTTTTTTATTTAGCCCGTCTTACATATTATTTCTTGCTTCTTCAATATTATATTTACTTATAATATTATTATTAGAAAACTTCGTATATTCACTTAAAGTTATAATTAGAGGCACTTTAAATGTTTTGATATAATTTATCTGTCAATAACAATATCCACAATATTAAATTACACACAAATCATCAAAAAGATCATAATAAAAAAATTATTATTGTATAAAAGATAGGTTCAAATAAAGGAAGAACTGGTAATTTTGTAAAGAAAAATGCCAGTTTATATACCTTCACAAAAATGAGCAAATGCAATTCCACAATAAGAAAATATAAAATTATGTGTAGACAAAAGTAAATGCAACAAGTAGTTTCCAAATTATTAGCAATCAAGAATGATTAAATACCATGTTAAACAAAAATTAAAATAAACAAATCTGAAATTACTGTACAAACATTTCAAGAAATTGTCAAAAAGCTTCATGAGAAATTTTAAAATATTCAGTTTTAAAAATAAAGTGGTTTAAGTAAAAAATAATCTTTTGATGCACTAAGAGAAAAAACACCAACTTTAAAGGATATATAAAAAATATAATTCTTAATATTTTAAAAACAGTACCCAATTAAAATCTTATCTAGATCATTTTACAGATAAAATACTTAAAATTTAATTTCACACTTGAAGATTTAAAAGGCAGAAAATACTTTATTTGTGTAAATTAAAATTAGAAAACATCTGAAAATTGTTAATAATTTCCTCTAAAAACTGTTAAGGAATGACATTCTATAAAACAATCAATTGCTTTGGTGGATTTCTGTAAATGTTTGGCACATATCAGATCATTTAGAATACAGAAGAAGCATAGAATTTAAAATGGGACTCTTATTATAAATACAAATGCAATTAGTATGTTAGAATTAATCTTCAAAACATAAATAAAATATAAAATATGCTGAATAGATAAATGCATAATAAATATGGCATTGCATCTCCCTTTAAATAGATCCCAAATTTGATTTTAATAAATCTAAATAATTTAGAATAGTCATATTAAAGTAGTAAAAAAAGAATACTTCGAGAAGTACAAAACTAAATGTGCCTTTTTGTAACAAAAAAAAAAAATCAATGGCACCCACATGATTTTACAATCATATTTTTATACCTTTTTAGGATGACATTTGCATCATTGTCAAAATAAAGTACAGTGATTGCTGATAACTGAGTTGGGGAACATTGTGGTTTAGGAACTACTGTAGGATCCATAAGATGGACAAGTGTTTGCACAATAGCATGGTTTGTTGCATTCATGTGTGCATTCAAAGGAAAACTGCATTCACCTTCACAGAAAAAAGATCCATATCCATCTGGAGCAATGATCCAGTCCTATAAAATAAAACTTTACTTTACAAAAAACAATGTTAGTTGAATGTGATATATAATAAAGTAATTACTATACAAATATAGGGTTTCCTAGATATTACTTTTTTACATTTAAAGTATACGACAACTAGATTACCAATATGATTATAAGATCATTTGTCTTTCCTTATTCATACTGAACATATATTATTTCAGTAAAAAGTTTCAGTTTATTAACATTCAATATTTACTTGTAGTTAAACAAATATAAAAAAGAGGTATTTATTCTTAAATTCACAAAGATCTAGAGTATCCTTTCAAAGTGAATAGTCATTGTATTTACATTATAATCTGCATTTATATTGAAAGATAGAATATTTCTATGCAATCCATAAATTTTAAAAAACAAAAGATATTTAACATAAAACAAGAAATAGACAAAGAAAATAATAACTATTTAGTAAAGTAAAAAATAACAGAATCATCTAAAAACTATAAAAATAGAGAAAAATGTGTTTATGAGTATATAGATATATTTAGCATTTATAATAATTCCCTAATGTAAATTTTTCTTTAAATACAGCATCACATTAACTGTAATGCTAGGTCTCCAATATTGAACAAACAATTTTAAAGTCTGTTATAAAAAAAATAAAACTATTGAGCAAAAGCTTTTAAAAAGTGAGGAATGGCATACTAAGTTAAGACAGAAAAAACAGTTTTAAACAGCATCACCAAGTAGTACCCTTTACAGAGCACATTATGAGACATATACGTTGCTGTTGACATTTACATCACTGTTGAAAAACAGGCATATGCAATTTTTGTAAGTATGAGCAACAAAAGTTTACACATGTTATATAAAGCTGGAAGAAGTTAACCAGGGTTTATAACAGTTCTGATAATAGGCCAAGATTTGCATCCTTATAGAATATTAAAATTCACTTTGCTGGCAAAAAAATATATTCATACAAGGTGTGTCCTAAGCACACTACTAAGCACATACTCCCCCATGTTTTGATGACAAAATCAACAGCAGTCACAGACCTATCATATGGATTTCCAGAATAAAACCCTTATGACTTGAGTTGTGGCACTATTTTAAGTCTACCATTATCTCATTGTAAACGTAAAGTAAACGCCAGCAGAGGTCCCTGTACCTAACCCTGAAAGAGTTTTACCAGATTTGATGGACCCGCTGGAGAGAAAAGAAAACGGAACACAATACATACAAGAAAATACTATTATGCTTGCAATCATATGGAGACACTATAAATTATTACTTTTACACAGTAAGGAGGGTTTGTAAAGAATACTATTTAACACAAATTTGGTTGCAATTGAGAGTTAACACGTGGACACATAAGAAGCATTCAGAATAGGTATCAGACAAAATACATGCCAGGAAATGGTAAGACAGGCATATGAAATACATATCAAATTGCATGCATATAAGAAATAAAGAAAATAAATGGAAAAACAAAATGAAATTAAAAATGATAAAACAAAATTGAAAACATATACCTGCACTTTCTGTCAATTAACGAGGTAATGAAGATTATTAAATAAAGCATTTAGTATGGATTTGATAGTTGGGTGTATCGGCTCAAAGTAAGTTATGTCATAAAATTCTAAGCTATATATACAAAAAGTTTAGATAAGTAATACATGATGCATTAAAATTGGTCAATATAACATGATGACAATAATTGTGACTAAGTAATTAAGTGAGAGCGCTGGAATGATGGTGAGAAAATAGCAAACAAATAATAATGAACTATATACAAGGAGATGAAAAACAGGTGAAATGTTACAGGTAGAGAGAGAAATGTCTAAATGTAGAACATGAGAGAGATGGAGTATGCTGCTCATCTTCTTCCAGGTGAAGTCTATCACCCTCACGGGCATCATTATCCTCCTATTCCTCTGGAATTATTAAGTCCCTATAATCAAGGAGAAAGTTTATAAGGTTAATAATTTTTAGCTTTGCAGCCTTATTGATGGTGATGTTTTTGAGCCAGACACTTTTCAGATTGTCACTGGGCGTAGTGAAGTGCCAGGAACTCGTGATGGGGCATGACGTAGCGTAATGAATTGGAGTACCTTTTTCTCCATAAGCACAGTTTGAAGTGGGTTGTACTCCTATTCTATGCAGATAACTTGGAAAAGGGCCATGTCCCGTTACAAAAATCATGATTTGTCTTGGCTAGCACTGTTGGTTCAAATTCACTTTTGGCAGGATGGAGTATACTAGGCGTCCCATAATCTCATTGTATTTACCTCTAAATTTAAGAATAGCATAACACACCATGTGAAATATTTTATGACATACATTGTTTTTATATATATTTCATGCTTCTGCAGGTAGTAGAAGACAATAGTAACATTTAGAACGTGTTTCATAAATATGTACTAGTAAATTATGTATTTTTTTTTCTGTATAAAAATATTATACACATTCTAGTGGTGGTGTTAAAACTAACTTTTTAATAAAAATAAATTAATTAAACGAATAAAATCTCACCATTTCATTATACCATTTTCCAAATGTTATATTATGCTTTTATTATAGGACATTTTTAAGTACAAGTTTTATTTTCCCACAATACATAAAATGAAAACATCTGCGTGAAAACTACATAACATAAATATTGGTTAACTGGGTTAACTAACACTGGGTTAATAATTTTGAATATTTGAATAAAAATACATATCTGATGATAAAGATTAAATTACCTGAAAAAATTTCAAAAATACCAAAACAATATACATATATAATTATAATTTAATTCTTCAATCTAATACTATCATTTTGTTTGCAGCAAAAATATTTAGTTCTCATAATTTTTTACATATAACATTGTGATTTCCTACTTTCACTTAATTTTCTCAATTTTTCTTTCGTAAAATTCTGACAAAGAAAAATCAATTTAATTATCAAACTATTATTCCTAAGTTGTTAAAAAATTATTAAGGAAATCTACATATTCCTGCTTGTTACAGAAATTCTGGATAATTTTATTAGTTATATATTCTAAACAAAATTTTTTAAAACAGTTGCTTTTAACATACATATATTAATTTTAGTTTTGGATAAAATTTTATGTACCAAATTATTATTACACACACAAAGAACCTTCTGATATAGTAGACCATACATTTAGTGTTTTCACTAGTAAAATTTTCTGTGATTCAATTCTTTTTCTTACACTTCTTTCTAAATGACACAAATTTATGCCTAAATTTCATTTTAAATAATTCAAAACATAAATATTAAATTATTGCCATTTAGATAAAAATGTAATTGCAAATAAATGAAATTAATATTCTTTTAATGAATGATTTTATTTTATTTTTTCACCAAACATTGTTTGAAAAGTCATGCATGATTTTTTTGTAAACCTCCATTTACTGTTAAATGTTTGTTAAACTTCAAGCATCAAGACTTCCATGTTACATTATTACAGTCTAATTTAACAAAATATTCATTTACTATAAACAAAACTATCAAAAGTTCTGACAATTTTAATGCATATTTAAAATAAAGTAATTATCACCATGCTTAATCGTATTTTATCTACTTCAAAAAAATATTGGGTTGAACATTTAATACATATATTGGAGATAATTTGCTAAAACAACTGCAACAAATATTATAATCAATTTTAATGTATTCATCAAAATAATCTCTGAAATGTATGTTGCTCTTAAAACAGAAATGACACAACCATCAATTTAATGTTCTAAATTTACTAAGGACTTCTACAATCATTTTTCTTAAAAAAAATAAGCCGAAAATATAGATAATTTCAAGCAGTGGCAAATCACTTGAATACAATGTTCTCAGGAGTTTTCTCAAAAACAAATTTTCCAGCAACAAATTGTATTCCAACAGGTTTTTTTCTTCAAAATATGAGTTAATTTTTTATTTCAGGGAAAATCTACATCAATGGTAAAATCAACTAAAGATAAAACTCAGTGGTATGACTGCCTTATGGGGCCAAGACCTACAGTGCCTATATCTGTTCATGTGACCGAGTCCCTGGGGAACAATGCATATGGCTCAGTTACATAGTCAGTCTTATGCAAAACTCCCAGCGCATAGTTCCAAAGCATGTTTTATACACAGTTTTGGCAATCCATTATGGAACAAAAAGTTGAGATAACATTGCCTGAGGATTGTAAACATTAATCATTATTAAAATACAAAGTTTTAAAAAGCATAAAATTTCAGTAAATAAAAAAACAAGGAAAATATGAACTGATGCATTTTTCCAATGAGATTAATACTGAAATCAAAACTAAATAATGCAAGAAAAATAACGTTCAAAATATTTTTTGACCAATCACATGCATTTATTAATGTTACAAAAGAAATTGAAATAAAAGCATGTCTTTATAATGTTTTTAATTTTTATACAATCTCTCATTACATATCTTTCTTGATCAGTGCTGGATCAAAATGATGCCAGTTGCATTCAGAAAAACTATACAAAACTGTTTAATAAATAGAATATGAATGGTCAAAGTCATTACGTCTCAATAATTTTTATCAATAAAATACTGCTTTTAATCATTAAGGAAAATTTTTTATCAGTATTATAGACCATGAAAATGAATTAGTCAATAACTAAACTGATAATGAATAATGACCATTAAGAACAATTTTACTCAGCGCTCAAAATCAAATTTGAAAATAAATTTAATTTACAATAAGCAAATCTAAAAGCAGATTTACTAATTATACAACAGGTATTTACAAAGACTTGAAAATTTTAAATTACAAAAAAATTATATAATTTTTTGAGCAAAAATAAACTAAGCAAAAAACTGAAATTTAAATTGCATTCAGGTCATAATATAATTGTATTTGACTAAGATAGAGCATTTTAATATTCTACTTTTGTACAGTTAATGAAAGCAGAAATATTTTTCAGCTAAAATTAATCACCTGATAATTCTATTAGAGCAAATTATATATCATTGTTGTAAACAATTCAAAATGAAATGGCAAAAGATAAAAAGAACTTTATCCATGATTTGTTACAGCAAAATAAAATAATTGTTAGGTTTGGATTTAGATGATGTTTGTAAAAGTTTTCAATAGATGTCTGTTAAAATTTCTTTTCAATATTTGTAGCTATCATAATTTAAAATTTTCATTTATTTTTGGGCCAAAAAATCAAATGGGTGAATAAATTTTATAAAAGAGAATAAAATTATTAACACAAATATCCATTTTTTATTAAAATCAAACAAAAAAATAAAAATGTTTCTTAAATTGTTATTTTAATAGTTTCACAAAGTTTAAAATACTTTATTTACCTCCCATCCTAGATCTTTGAAGCTAACATATAGAGTAGAGCGCTGGCAGTTTCTACGCTTAGATGAATATTTTCCTTTCATATAACCTAATGAAAAATAGGGGGTTAGTATGAATTAAATATGCATAAGTTTTAAACAAACTGGAATTTTTCAAGCAAATGAGTTATACTAATCATAAGCACCAAAAAGTAAATTATTGTCTGAAAATTCCAACATTATTATAAAATAATAAGGTATAAATTTATTTCATAGATTATTTATAGTGCTTTAAATGAATTAATTAAATAAATTATTTAATCTAAAGCACAAAACAAAATAACAAAATTAATATTTTTATGCCTTTATTGTATTTTTAAGATGATGGTAATGCTGAAGAATTTCATTTCAAATGTAATCCATTTATTAGATTCAAAATTTTTCTGTTTGATAAATATTACAAGCAAGTTTTCATATAATATAATCATTTATCTACTTATTCAGAGAAAAAACAAGCCATGTAAACCAGAAAACTTGTAGTATATTAAAAAAAAAAAAAAACCCTACTTATTACAAACAAAATGCAAAAGAAAAAAACATGTCTTGCAGAAATATAAAGGGATTTCATTGCAGGATTTATAGAATCTTTGCTCCCACAACTTTCTTATCTAGTGACATGTTTAGGGCATCCACAGTTAGAAGTATATAGGATTTCTCATATCTAATAGTACCATAGATTAGAAAACCAGGTATTTGATGAGGATAATACTAAATTGCACTGAAATGTGTCCAGAAAGAAGTATTAATAAAACATGATAATATATCTGACATTACAGCCTTGATTGAAGAATGCATAATCTAAGATAATTTGATGACAATTAGAACACTATTTTTAAAGAATTCATAAGGAAAAGAAAATACGCAGTTCCTGTTAGTCAAAGGACTCATTTGGTGTGTTTGTCCCTCAATGTTCAGTTTTTGTTCAAGGACCAGACAAGCAATAGATTTGTCTTGGCATCTTCCCCTACTGATTTCAGCATGGAAAACAGAATGTCCTTCATGCCAACAATGACTTTGAAACATGAGTAAACTCCCAACATACTTCTCCTAGTTTGACCAGTGGCACCCTCTTACTACAATAAAGTAATCAGGTCTTAAAATACAACCATATGGCTTCTGAAAAAATTTCAGATGGCTTAAATTAGGTGCCAACATAGTACTTGGCAAATCATACATTAAATATGTACATTTCAAAATACCTTCACAGTACTTTTTATATAAATGTTAAAAGCTCGCAGAAGACATTTCTTAAACCTCAAGTGAATAATCATTTTGTACTTTTTAATATCTATTTTCTGAAATTATTATTTTTCTTTTTTGATTTGTACAATTCCTTCATTATATTCCAGCGTTCAAAAGCAATATTTTTTTATCATTTAAAGGCAATTTAACAAGTGCCTAAACTTGAGGTTTAAAAAACAACCAATTTGAAATACAATGACTGTTTTGCATTTTCAATAAAATAAAGTGAATTATAATATTATTTTTTTTTTTTTAACATTTAAAAGTTTATCACATGACAAATATCAAAATCCTACATTTTTTATAAGAGCTTTTAGCTTTAATACATTACAGTACAAAATTCTGTTTACATCAGATATAAATTTACTACTATCTATCAAAATATTTTCTAATAGTTCTGAGGAATTACAGGCAAAATACCCTACAGGCACACAGAAAAGGTTGTTATTGTACCAGCATACTTTCCTGTACCTAGCCCTGAGTTGGGCTCAATCAGTTAAAGGAAGCAACCAGGTGGGTGTCTTTATAACTTAGAAGCAGAGATCAAGAAGAAGACCCCCTAATACTTGACCCGCCACCCCCAAAAGGACCTGGAGCCTACTACAACCAAGACCTATTTAATCCTTCGATGGTTATGAACAAGCTGAGCTCACAATCGAATCGTGCTTCATAATGGGCGCAAACGCGCTCCGCTCGGAAACAGTTTAAAATACATTAAGATTGTCAGCTTGCTACTTCCCTGATTATATTCCACCTACTGAAAAAAAGGAAGGAACCTAATAGACAATGTGTGGCATGTTGCATCAAAAATGATGACAATGGAAAAAGAATTCGCTGTGAAACACGTACATATGGCAAAGGCTGTAATGCACCATTATGTGTAATTCCATGTTTTAAAGTATATCACACCCAAAAAGATTTTTAGGTAATTACTGTAATTAAATGCTTTATAAAATTTTACATTAGTTGTATTTATTTAGACTTTTCAATTTAATATTTGTCCTATATTTATTATTAATGATTATTATTTATATAATTGGTTATAATAATTTATAATTTACTATTTACTAATTATTTTAAAGTACTAATAAACTGTTTTTTATGTATTAAAAGTAATTTAAGAATTTTATAAAATGTGCGAGGTGAGCTATCTACTGCATCATCAGAGAAGGGTGACATGTTTGGAAGAATGGCGGGGGAAAACAGCTGCGAATTTCGACTACTGTTTACTCGCAATACAGCACGAATTAAGTAAGCAAAAACTGCTCCTTTTCCAAACCATCAAAGGGTTAATGTGCTCCAGATGCCTTTAATGAACACAACAGATCATCAGTTAAGCCAGGACTCAAACTCTTCCTGCCTTCCAATAATGAGAACAACACCCTAAACTATCCCATACCACTACCACAGAATATTATGAAAAGAATTTTCTTTTAAATATAGTCTTTAAAATGCTATTAGATTCTCTTTAGTCAAAGCTAAATTTAGCCACTTACATTACCTTATAGAATTTCAATGAAATATAAAAGAATTTTGAAAGTATAAGGTAGTATTAAATTTAAAATTTTTATTATGTAACTTTTTAGCTTGTTCTTATGAAATAAATGCCCTGAAAATATCTATAATTTAATTTATGAATGTTAAAATCTTACAAATATAAATAATCTAATGAAAAATAACTCCAATATCTTTACCAAAGATTGCAATATTAAAAGTATTTTAAAAGTTGTTCAATAAATATCTTTGGTGATCTTCAATGTGATTAGAAAAAAACAAAAACTTAAGTAGATAAAAATAAAATATAGGCTTAAATAATAGGCTTTGTTTCCATGAATTGAAAATTATAATCATTTTATGTTGACAACAAATAATCTTGCTACAGTAAAAAGTTATTTTACTTATAAGTATTTCTTAAAATTATAAAGTTATAAATATTTTATTTGTTTAAACCAATAAATAAGAAAATTATGTTAAGAGTCTCAGACAGTTTCAAATTCTTTAACTATATAACAAAGAATTTTAAAATATGAAATATGTTAAAGGAATGGAATTACTAACATGGTCATTACTTATATACAATAATTTGACTTTCTGCTAATGTAACAAAAATTATTTGAAAAAAATAACTTTAAGCTATATTTTAGTAATTTATAAAGAAAAGTAAAATTATTTGTTTACATATAAATTCTATAACATATATAATTATAAAATATAAATTTCAGTTCAAAATTAGAGTTTAAGGATTTATTTATTATTAAATTTAGTGTCACTTGTTCTCATTAAATATTAATTTGTATTTCTACATAATTTTATTTATAAGTGGTTGGTTAGTTGGGTTTTATGGCACAAAGCCCATTTATTTATATGTGGTAGCCTAGTAGATTAAGGCATCATTCAAAATTTTGGAAGGTAGTAAGTTTGAATCAACACTTAACAATATCCATTGTGTTCACAAAAAGTGGCTTGGGAACTTTAGTAAACACAACAGTTGTGTTTTTGTGCACCACTCAATGGGTATTTTGTGCACAAAGTGCTAATTAAACTGGTATATAAAGTTTAAAGTGGCTTCTGAACCACTTACAAAGATCCATGCAAAACACAGGATTTGAACCCATGAAATGTTGAACTAAAGGATAGGGTGCTAACCATTCGGCTGCCAAGATGGCCATGCTTACAAGAACCCATTTAAATCATCAGTCAAAATAAATTAATAAGTTTGTGGTCAAAGTTCTCTCCATGAGAAATAATAGCTCTGGAGGTGACAGGTCAAGTATTGGCCAGTCTTCTGCTTGGTCTAGCTTCTAAATAAAGACTCTTATATATCAGCTTCCCCTCAACTAGTAGAGCCCAACACTGGGCTAGGTTCCACAGGGAAGTAATCTGATGTACTTTTAAAAATTTAATGTACTTTATCATTAGCTGAAAGAAAAATTTATTCTAAAATAACTATTCACTATTAAAAACTTTGTTTACATACAAATATAGAAAGCTAGAGAGACTGCTTAATTCAATAAACAGCAATAAGAACTTAAAAGATTATCATTTTACCATAAGGATTATAGCTATCACGGTCGTAATAGCTTTCTTGTTGATGTCTTCGTGCAGATCGTCGTACACGTACTCTATTTATAGTTTTAAAATACCCAACCATAAAAGGCTGATATTTTTCTGGACCAGTGGAGCAAACAATTCCAAGTTCATGAGGATCTACTGTATGTGCTACAAAAGGAAAAACTTTATTAGCCATATATAAATTACTTAGATTTAATAACAACTATTTTATAAGCATTAATTACAGAGTAAGAACATTCAAGCTTACATGGAGAATCAAAGTAGCGAATTTTCAAATAAAGACCTAGATTTTTATGTGGAAATGCAATCCAGTTCATAACTGGGCCAGTAACATTGAATGACAGCCATCCAGATTCCTTACTGATTATCTTCTCTTCTACTAATTGAAGTGTGCTAAAATTTAAAAAGAATGGAAAACTATCAATGACTGAAATTAACATCAGCATTGTCAACAGAAATTAAATAGTTAATTGTGAAACTTATTTAAGTAATTGCTAACATTTATTATGGTACATAAACTTCTAACTAAATGGCTATTTAGCTCTTAATCATTTAAGCAACATCACAAATAACGTTTGATGTTATTCTAAAAGACAGGAGAGCTTGACTTATTTTCTTGTAAATATATTGTATCTAGATTTCAAAACAATATACTGTATTCCGATTCTTATACTTATGAAGAACAAAAAATGATGAAATATCTAATAAAAACAATCTTTTAATGTGTAGTATTAGTATACAATATATATATTATAAATATTATAACAGGTATCAAGTACTGTGACACTCCACATTCCTATGACAATATTATTGAAAGAAAAATAAAAAATAAGCAACACCTAAAACTAAAAGTACATATTTTAAAAAATATGCAAAAATTGGAAAGAATTAAAGATCAAGTGTCTCTTTTCGCAATAAGATTTGAATCAAAAGATAATGTTTTTAAAAAATTAACCATTAACGAAGTTCTTTTCAGGATCTAAATGCCATTGAACATCTTTTACTAGATGAACTGAAACTCTGTTAATGCTCAATTTCAAAGAATGATTCCATTTCTTGTAACAAAGGATGAAAAAAACATGTCAAAGTTTTTATTAGTTTAGTAAATACAATGGCAGAAACATACAAAACAATCAGAGTAATAACATTTCCAATAAAATATTAAAAAATTATTAGATTTTTTTTTCCTAATCTAGAATGAATTCTTTCCAGCTTATTCATTTTCATTTGGCCTCATTTTTTGGGTTGTTAATTCTATAAATTATACAGATCTCTTATTATAAATTACATGAAAAAAAATATGTTATAGCCATCAGAGCTACATTATTGATAACAAAATAATAAAAAATGACTAGAATTTTTTTATCTTAATTGAATAATGCTTCTAATTTATTCAATATTATTTGTCCACAGTGTTTTATTAATTTTATAAATTACATGGATTTCATACTATGAATTATAAGGATTACAAGTTTCATTTTAAAAGCTTTTTCTTGCTATGATTTTATTCATAAAATAAAATTTTTATTTGATAAATTTCAGGCTTCTAGGTGAATCTATTATTTTAAACTTTTGATGATACTGTATACCAATATATGAAATACTAAAAACACATTCAATAATGTCTAAAAATCTTCATAACACTTTTTTTGTTTATTCTAAGAAAAATTATATATATTTTAAAATTTTGAACTTTTATTTAAATATTGTATCAAATAATTGCATTTTTCTTTAAATCATATTGGCACAAGATCCTTACAACAGAAAATATAATTCCAGCTCTAAGTAATATAGATCTATGCAAGATACTTTTGTCATAAAATGCAATTTTTCTTTAATAATTCATATTTCTTTAAAAAAATTTATTAATTTTTCACTGAGCATTAAAAATTAACTTATTTTGTACTATTCTGCAGTTTATACGTGAATTTTAAAATCAAAATAGTAAACTAACCATTGTGCTGATTTTCATTTGAATTAATAACTTTATGAAAGTAGAACATGCAATTCATTTCATCAAATCATAAAATTTCTGGACTTAGTCTTAGATACCAGTCTGGTGATAAAATGCACTAAAATGGTTTATTGCATTGGAATGTTTTATTGCATTTGTATCACAAAACTCACATTTTATGACAATCTGTCATAAAATGCAAACTATGTCACATAAATGATATAACTTGCATTTTATGATATTATAAAAGACTTGATAATTTCAAGCATGTGCAAAAGTTGTTTGCAATTTTAGTAATCCTTAAAGTATTTTTCGTTCACGGCTGAAATTTAAGTGTTTGAAGTTATTTTGAGAATATGTCAAAATGAAATTTCAGTATTTGAAGTTGCATTTTATTTTGAAAGTGATAACAAATTGAAAAAATTTAATTATATTATTTGTGTGTAGGCAAAGAAAGGTATAGATAGTGATAAAATAAATTTGTGTTTTTTTATTCTGCAAGTGATGATAAAATGAGTATTTTTTCTTTATATGTCTTTTGATTACAATTGCTGTTGTATATAATAATTTATGTAATTTATTAACCATTATATAAAAATATGTGATGTATATTTATGTTTACAATGAATTGTAAAACATATACTTGAGTTTTCAAAAAATGTATGCTAAAAACTAGAGTTTTTTCATGAAAAAGTATTTTATTTATTTTACTATTTCAGCTTTACCCAGTTCATTTTGGGGCAAGATTGAACTATTCTGAAGTTTTTCAATGTTAGCACCACTGCCAAGTTCATTAAAATAGAAGTTTTCAAAAAAATATATGGTATTTAAGATATAGATTTAACTTTATGTGGTTCTCTCTAGGGCTAGATTGTGCAACAATGAAGCTTTTTTTAAGGAGAGTGCCACTGCCAGGTTAATTAAAATCCATGATTTTATAAAAAAATGCTTATCATTTACATTACTGATTCAGTTTTATTGACCAGTTCTCTCTCACAGTAGACTGTGTGATACTTGATGATATCTGTTTCTTATGTTAAATTTGAAGCTATATTTTGTTTTGAAAATGATATCAAATTGAATTATATTATTAGTGAAATTATTAGGTAGTGAAAGGTATAGATAGTGCTAAATTGAATTTGCATTTTTTTTTAATTTTACAAATGATGAGATAAAGTGAATATTTTTACTTTTTGTGTTCTTCGATTATAATTGCTGCTGTATGCAATAATTTATGAAATTTAATGAATACTGCTTAAAAATATTTTTCTATCCTACGCCTGACCTTGATTTTTCAACCATCAGTCTATGTCTGGCAGCCCAATACAATCTTGAGGTGAATGAAAAGTCATCTTCCGCAGAATTTCTAACTGCGACGTCCGAAAGTCCAAGGCAAGTGTAAAGGTGGTCACCAGTCATGTCCTCTAGTCCACAAAAAGGGCAGATCGGAGAGTCCTTCAAACCCAAATGGTGAAGGTGTTTTTGCAGATAATCATGCCCAGTTTTAAGGCGAAAATTAGCCACTCCCACAGCTCTGTGGAGGTTGCACGGAATAGGCTTTGTTAGTAAGGAAGCCCATGCTTTCCCCTTTGTGCACATCTTGTAAACATTTCTACGATAGGAGGCTATATTTGACTTAATAAGCCTTTTAACAGTATGGTACTCCAAGGCTGGAGAAGGCTGTTGTAGATCTGAGCCAGCCTTTGCCAATTTGTCAGCTGCGTCATTTCCCACGATACCACAGTGGCTGGGTATCCATTGCAGCACAATTTAACGTCCCTCTTCTAGTAGAGAACTAATTGTCATTTGACAGAGATAAACAGACCTAATACTGCTAGGAGTAATTGAAGAGACTTCATGGTGGCCTGAGAGAATAAAAAATACTATGTTGTTTTCATTACCCATTTTGATTTCTTCAAGTGCTAATTGGACAGTAGCCACCTCACCATTGTAGCTGTTAGAGTATTTCCCAACAGCCTGGCAAAGCCTGAAACTCTTAGAGTATACTCCTGCACCAGCATTTCTAATGGCATCCACAGCTGAACCATCTGTATAGACATGGAACCAAACAGATGATGGATAATGCTCATCGATAGTAGCTAGGATAGCCATCCTTAGCTCAGAATCAGTGGAGACATTCTTACTAACAGGTAGTATCAGGTCTAGACAAAAATCAGCTCCATAAATATGGTTTTGAAGGATAGCAGGTCTAAACTAAGGCACTCTATCTGCATCCGGGATCTTATACCTATTTGGCAATTCCCTGGTCAAAGTCAAAAGGGTTCTCTATGTTTTCAATCTTGGGAAAACAGGAATATAATTTTTCCAGAAACCATCATCCTTTAGAAGCCTTTCTGAGAGTTTCAGGGCATCGCTTTGTCTTCGATCCGCCAAAGGTTCCAACCCAGTCTGAATTTGCATTGCCTCAATAGGTGTAGATGAAGCCCCACAGGAGATAAGTCTAAGAACATTATTCTGAACAGTCTCCAATTTTTTCTGGACAGTATCCGATGCAGTAATTGTTTAAAAATATATGATATGTATTTAGGTTTACCATGAATTATAAGGCATAAACTTGAGTATTTATAAAATCAAGTGTTTAATATATAATTAAAAACTTTAAAATAATTTGTATAAATTTTTTTAACTTTTAGTTGTGTATTTGCAAAGAGGAAGAAAACCTATTATATAATTTATAACAATAAATTGAAAAAAGTTGGGATACATTAAAAAAAATTTGTACATATGCTCAATTTTTACTGCAAAAGTAATATGTGATCTTTACTATCATTTTTCATTAATCTAAATACATTTTAACTTAAACATCATTACAAATTATATTATTACTGACTCTTCTGATTTGTATAAGACATAAATGATACATTTAACAATAATTTTAAATTTTCATCATCAAATTTTCGTGTTTAGTGAGGTTTACCACAAAAGAACAGCAAAAGTAAATTAATTTCAGAAAATATATAATTAAAAACTTTAACTTCGTCTACTTGACATGCACATTATTTTTATAATGACATGCAGTATAATGTTAAGCTATTAAAATGAAAATCTAAAATTTTACCCATAAGTGGCCAAAAAAATGTATAATGTGTAGTTAATAAAGTTTTAGAAAAAATGTGCCTGCTATTTATTTACACATAGTACAAAAGCATAATTTTTTTAATATATATATAAATAAAAAGTTGATATATAAATTGACAAGAATATGTTTACTACAAGAAATGAAATTTTAATCAGATTATATTTAGGAATATGTAAAAATATAGACTGAGCCATTAGTATATTATTTAAAAGAAAACCAAATAAGTAAAAAAAAATTTCAACTCAACAATATTTTCATTATATAAAATAACTACAAAAATTTAAAATAATTAAATGCTTACTTTGGAACCTCAACATCAGACACAGCATACAAACTCAAAATATATTTTAACTTCTTTGATGTCAATCGTTTTGTACTATTTCTATAAATGCGAAATTCAGCAGAAACTATTTCTTCTTCTAATGGAACTTTAGCAGTATCAAACCAAAAGCGTCTATCTTTCTCATGTCGTATGTGAGGTAATTCTTGATGAACTAAAAATTAAAGAATTGTAAAACAAAGAAGCAGTATGGAAACTCACAAACAATGTTTTTAATTTCATATAATAATTATCAAAGATATTGACTCAAAATTTTCTTAAAGTAGTCTTAATGCTTTTTACATAAATTAGCAGGTAACAGATCAAGTTTTAAAAAGATTACATGATTTGTTTTTTTATACACTATTAAGACATATTCTAAGAGCTAGCATGATTTAAATCCATAACACTTTAAAAGATTAGAATACTTTAAGAAGTTTCTTAACTCTTCATCATTATACAGAATATAAGAAATTAGGTAGTTTTATTTATTTTTGATTGTTTTTGTGTTAATTATAAGATGAATTTCTTTATTATGTGTGTAGGAAAATCAGTTTTTTAACACAAAATTTAACAAGGAAATGAAATTTAGTTTCTTAATTATTTTCTCAGCAGTTCAAATAGGTAACTTAAGCATTTATGTAGGAATGGACTAGATTAAAAGAATATACAGTATATAATTAATTAAATAATACAAACTATTAAGAAAAAGAAAACAATCTCATATCTAATGAAAAATCCTGCTACTTTCTTCAGAAAGCCAGTTATATAGAAAATCAGCCTAATAATCTGGTCACATAGGAAATCAGCCTTGTAATTGTACAAAGCAGCAATACTGACAATCTTTTAGAGAGAAGCAATTATTCGAAAGAAATAATTAAATTGTTTTCAACATGCAAGGAACAATATTATTAATTATAACAGCATACACAAAAATAGACCTAAGGACATCTTTAACCACAACAGTGGACAAAATTTAAAACTAGCTTTAAAAACACATAATTTAAGTAAATAGTGGACCACAATCCCCAGCAGTTTGTGTCTCAAATAACATTAAAAAATATCTAAAATGTTAAATAACATAAAATACTACTAAAATTATATATTTAATTTCAGCAAGTTGTCAAATAAAATTATTCAAGGCCCATATAGATAAAATAAGAACTTTGAAATAGCTTTGAAGTAGAAGCTATAAAACTATAAAATGCATTTTTGAAAGAAAAAATTAAAAGTAATTTGTTGGAAGGAAAAAAAAAAAAACACCAAAATATCTTGAAATAAGAAAAAATTTATAAATTTTAAACATTTTGGATAAAATAGCTTTATGGAGTATATAAAAAACTATATTTGAAGAAAGCAAAACTACTCTTCTAGATATTATAAATAATACTGTGATCACATGAAAATAACTTGAAGTAATTTTTATAAACATTTAATTCATTAGTTATCATTATTTTATTTTATCTTGTGATAAGGCACTTAAAAAAAGAATAGTGATTTTAAAAATTATCTGATAACTCATTTGAAGAAAATAATTAATATATAAGTTTATTCATATACTGATTAATTTTCATAGAATTTAACGTCTGAATATGAAAGTAATTCATAAGAAAAGTTTATTTAATCTGAAATTTCACTGTATCACTATTTTATATTTCTAACAGGAGTAAAAATTTTATATAATTTTTTCACGTGTGATAATTTTTTTTATTATTACATTTCAAAATAATTTGGATTACTAATGGAATTCTACTTTTAAAAAATTACATTTTTCTTTAGAAAGGTTGTTTTATGTTTTATAAAGAAAAAAATGTTTTATAAAGGATAAAACACAATTATTTTATTTTCTTCTTACAGACAGATACAGTTTTAAGTTTAAAAATATAAAGCAGAACATTAGAGATAAATTTGATAAGAGTTAAAATTATTAATGATTTACGGTTTCACAGATTTTAGAAATAATTATTTCATAAACATAATATTTACCCTTTTAAATCTGCTTAATACACAATATTTTTATACATTAATTTACTGTAAATAGTTAAATTAAGGCTTTTTAATGGCTTAGGTTAATAAATTAGTAAATAATAATTATATTAACATAATTGCTTTGTTAAAACTAAGTAAACATCAATCTTTCTTTTTTTTATTGATAAATTGCTTAAAATATTCATACATGTAGTAAAGAACATATGCATTATAGAAAAAAAATTAGCATACAATAAAACCAAATTCAAATTCTTTTTTATTGATTATATTAAATTAGTAAGAGATGACTTATATTGGCAACATCTAAACTTATTCTGAAAATATTTATGATTATAAATAAAAATATTTGTATCATCATAAAGAAAATCAAAAATTCATATCCATATTCAATACATATTAAAATTTCTCCTGGTATATTTCTTAGAAGTATAGCACAATGAATGTTTTAATAGTTTTTAAAAGCTGCAGATATTTCAGCTTTTAATTTTTAAAAATATCTTTCACAAATAAAATACGAATAAATAAATAAGATAAAATTAGAAAATATAACCTATATCATGGAGCTTTAAATTTTTTCATTTAAAAATATTTTCTACTGAAAAAGAAACTCAACAGAATATCTATTTAGTTAGATTTACTGTCACAATATCTAACATTATTTTCAAAAGATTTATTAATTACATTATTTCCAACACAATTTTGAAACCATGTTCAGACTTCTATATAGCTAAAAGAAAAAAAATAAATGAAGCTCTTTTTTTACAACAAAAGAATTATAAAGAGGTTATTAATTTTTTTACCTAAATTACTTATAATTTGCACTTTCTAGATTCCATAATTTTTTTTTAATTCATCTAATAATTTGAACTAAATTGTAAAGAACCACAAGCTAATTAAACAGTAATATAATTCATTAAAATCAAAGAATGTTTCATACTTACGAAGTTACTCTGCAGCAATGGAACTAAAATGTGGCAGTCATTAAAGTATAAAAAATATTTCATGTTAATCACTTTAGGTTGGTTAATAATAACAAATTTGAGTTTTAATTGGTAAAATATGAGAAGCAACCCAATTTATAATTTAAAAAAATTATGAGTAGAGAGATAAATTAAAATCTTTCATTACTTTGATGTTGGATATAGTATACGGCCGGCAATAGATGAAACGAAAACACAGTTGAAGTAAAAATATATATACATAATAAATCGGGAATCTAATGTCCACAATATATTTACATTCTAAAAATTTTCATTTCAAATAATTCAGTAATTATTATCAGAGTATTCTCCAAAATTAAACATCTAAAATAATATATAGATTACAAAGGAAACATTATGCATTTAAAATTTCAACTAAATAATCACAACTTGTAGAAAAATAAAAGAACATCGAAAAATGAACTGACTTTTGTTGACAAAAGATACTATGAAGTCCGACTCCCAAAAAACTGGTGTTAGTTGTTGCTTAACACGTTTCCTTTTAGAGTACTTAAAAGAGGGTTGTTCGTCTTCATTTTCTTTTATTTCACTGTATAGATCAATCAAATATTGGGGCGCAGAGCTATGTATTTCATGATATCTTGGTTTGGGCCGTTTATGTAAGCCCATGAATTCAAGAATTTCCGTTTCTAAAACATTTAAATGTTTCTTAGCAAGAGGTTTGAGTAAAATACTCTGTTCCAGATCGCTATCACTAGTGTAAATACCACCAGTTAAACAATAAACATTTTCAAAAAAAGTTAAATAGATAAAAATTGTTGGTAAATGCAACATAATAAAGAAAGTCATCTTTGGCATTTCCTTGCTCTTGCTTTTCTCACTTAAAATTGTCTGCGGAATTTTTAGGAGTTGTGTGGTGATCGTGATTATGCTGATGTCAATGTTCTTCTTAGTTTGACATATTGGAATATTTATTGAGTATTACACCAACGAATTTAATCAATCCAATGGACGAAAATGTTACATTCAAATAATTATATTTAATTTTTTTGCAAAATAGTAAATAGATTAAGTTTTACAGAAAATTAACTGTCCATGAATAAAGCAGATATCAATTATAAAGTGGATTGTTGCTCATGGTCTCAACCATCGATAAATATCACTTTCGTTTTTCATTATTTAGGTAAAAATGCCTTAATTACACTCAATTAAGAGTAAAATTAAGCCATTTCCGTAAATTATAAATGCAAAAGTTAATAACTATTCCTGAAAATTCAATACTTTTGTTAAGTAAAATAGGAAATGCAATTTGCGTTTTTGTGCATTATTATTTGTTGCAATGTAGACGGAAAAAGTAAATAAAAAAATGACTTCAAATAATCAAAAATTGGTTTGAAGTTATCGAATCTTACTATAGATCTCTTTCGTTTGAAGGAATATCTTTGTATTTTGTAGGATTATTTTAATTTTTTATTAAAAAACTTGTTTATTTATTCAATGGACAAGCACAACTAGTGTGGGAAGCTCTCATTACTATCCACAGGTGGCAACATCTGCTCGCCGATTCAAACTTACCGCAGACTGTAGCTGCAAGTATCTTAGCATAGAGCTCCAAAAGTGTGTACGCCATATCTTACCTACCTAGTTTAGAACCGGCAAGAAAGAACCAGTTGCACACTCGCCCGCTGATCTTATCTTTCTGACTTTATTTATATAATTATACGTCGTTCATTAAATTAGTTAAACTTATGTCGCCTAATTAATGATCTAATTATATAATAACCGTTTTTATTGATTCCTCTATTATTTAACGATCCATGTACAAATTTTTATAAGAAAATATGTTTACCATATAAAATTATGAATTAAATTTTTTCTCTAAGCAATACACACTAAAATAATATTTTATTTTTGCACATTTTGCCTATAAATTTGATGCTGGGTAATAAGGCTACCTTGTAGCTGAAAATTGCTCTAAAATATTAAATACACAATATGAAATCTGGCAAAAATTCATTTCTTAAAATAAAAGCCATATTCGAATGTCACAAGGAAACAACCGGATGAGATAGACTGAGTGAGTGACTGGAGGAGAAAAGTTTTGATTTTGTCTTCTTGAAGGAAAAAGTGTTATTTTGAAAAACTTACAAATCAGTAATTCTCAACTTTTGTGTTATTAATAATACTATAATAAACTAAGAATAATAATACTATTATCAATAACGAGATAGATATTCAAGACTACACTCATCCGCCACATATTAATATAACAAGGTTAGGGCAATTTAAGGGTCTACCAAATCCACCAGGAAGGTTAACTATGAACTAATCAGAAGATTCAAATCGGAATTACTTTTAACTAATCTTCAAATAAATTTGGCTTTTAAGAGCATAGAATATAAAAAAATTTTCTATAGAATATAGAGGCAAAAGTCTTAATAGTTGCAATTTCTTTCCCTGTGAAAGTATCGCAATGGAGTATAAGAGATATTCTTAATAAAAAAAATATATTTCAAATGGATCATTTTGTCTCCTCGGATTACCTAGCCTTTCAAGAAACTTTCCTAAAACCACACCACTTCAAACATGTTCCCCAAAAAATCGTATACATAAAAGATAGGAGCAATCACGCGGGTGGAGGATTGATGATAGCAGTATATAAATCTATCCTATCTCAAATGGTACATTTAAAAGAAAATGATCTACTAGAGAATGAAATCATGTGTGTGAAAATTTATCATAATAACGTAAAACTCCATATTATTATTTTTTCTCCCCCAATGGAATTATTAATTTAAACTCCTTTAAATGCCTTCAAAGTATTAGGTCTGGACTATGCTTTATGCTTGGTGATTTTAATATACATCACAGTGGGGAGGTAAAAGTAATATATTAGCAGGACAAGCTTTAGCAACTTGGTTCAAAGAAGTGGCCTTTGCCTTTTAAACGATTCATCTCAAACTCATGTATCCCCTAAAGGATCCTTTTCTTTAATAGATTTATCTCTTATTTCTATTGACATATTCAATAGATCTACAATGTATGTTTCAGATGATTCCTATGAAAGTGATCATTTTCCTATATTTATTGAAATCAGTTACAAGCTTATCCGCCCTCAAATAGGTAAAATCTACAGATGGGATAAAATTAGAGAATCAGTAAATCAAGAAACCAAAAATAAGTTTAACATTTTATTCCAAATGGGAAAATATATCACTCCGATAATCAATGAAAATACGCAGTCAAAAAGGCTATTTAAAAACACCCTCCCCCCCCCCATGATGGAACTCTTTTTGCAATATGTTCTTGTTTTTGAAGAGACTATATTTGAAAAAAGTTAAAAAAACATCTATATAATGTCTCTTGGATTCGTTATAAAAAATTACAGCCAAATTAAAACAAGTTATTGGACATTCAAAAAGAAATTACTTGAATAATGTCTGTAAATCGCAGCAAGACCCATAACTTATTTTTCGAATATTCAAATCTATCTCCAAAAAAAGTGATGTTTTCTCTATGTTACACAATGTTATGTATCTCAATAGCCAAGAACTGGCCCAAACAAAGCTTCGTATTGTTTGGGATTCCCCAAAACAATGCGAAGCTTTTGCCAAAATGTTTTGTTCATCAGAATGGTCATTCCCCATCCCCTTGGACTATCATAGACCAGGGAATCAAGAACTCAATAAACCCTTTACTTTATCTGAACTAGACACAGCAATACAATGTACTAAAATTACTACCCCTCGATCTGATAACATATCAGCAAGAATTTTCAAAATACTTCACCCATTTCCTCGAAGAAAAATACTCGAAATCTTCAACAAAACTTTCAATGATGAAATTCCGCACAAATGGAAGCATGCAATTATTCTTCCTATTCTAAAATCTCAGAAATCCTAATATGATTTTAAAAATTACCGTCCTTTCTCTCTAACATCTGTTCCATGTGAAATTTTTGAGAGAATACTGAGTTGCTGAATTAAAACAAATTTTTAACAAACAAATTTTTAATTAAAAATAAAAAAACACAATAATCATTTAGGTTTTATGCCTTTTTCGGGACTTTCAATCTGCTATACAAATCCTTTTACATGATAAAGAAGCAGCTAATAATAATAAAAAAAATAATGATTGGAATTTCTCTAGACATCAAATCGGCTTATGATTCAATTTATATAGGGTCTAACTCAAAAATGCTAAAACCTAGACAATACAGGAAATATTACACGTTGGATACATGATTTTCTTTTTTTTAAAAAACCGCTTTTTTTCAAATAAAATGGCGCAATTGTCTTTCTTCCATCCAATATATGAAAAGGGAAGTTCCTCAAGGGTCAGTTTTATCTCCCTATTTATTCACAATATTCATGGCATATTTCTTTGAGACTCTACCTCAAGGAATTAAAGGTTTAATATATGCAGATGATATTTTTATTTACGGTACTCATGACTGCCTTAATAGATTGAAAACAAATCTTTTCAATGCTTTGTATAACATCAATATGTGGTGTCAATATTGGAAATTGGAAATCAGCTATGAAAAATGCTCTGCAATTAATTAATCCAAGTGCAAAGGAGACATAAATTGGTCCTTCTCAACAAATGGTGGTCTAATTGAGTGGAAAAATCAAATTAAGTTTTCAGGAATTCCGATTGATAAAAGAAATAATCTCCGAAACTATATAAATGATCTTAAAAACAGAATTTATAAAAGAATCAATTTACTAAAGGTTATCTCAAACAAAAAGTATGGATCCAGATCACATCACTTATTAAACCTAGTCAACGCATCTATCTGTGGTTTGTTTCTATATTCTAGCTATCTATATACAGCAGCAATATTCTAGCACAAAATCTCTCCTTCAACCATTAGAAGTATGTTATACTACTGCTCTTTTAATAGCTCTTGGTCTACCTAAATAGACACCAAACATTGTTCTCCACAAAATTTTCTGTACTGAAGACATTTCTATAAATTCAAGATAATCAATTTTAATTTCTGAATTAATAAGTTTTCCTTAAAAGATTTTTCGCGCCTATATATAACCTTATTTCAGGTGAAAAAGAATCACAAAATTTGGAATATAAACAGATTAACTTATTTCTTCAAAGTCTAAAAGAATTGGAAATATCCTCTGATTATCTCATACAGTTTGTATTTCCACAGGAACAATTGCCTGCCTTCATTTTTATACATATAGAAGACTTTGATTTACGGAACAGATCCCTCGAAAATTATCAAATGCTACCTTTATTTGAGGAGCGAACAATTTAAGCCAATTCATATTATTTCAACTGATGCATCCAAGTCTGCTAACATGGCAGCAATCGCTGCATGGTCTTAATATCAAGCAATCAAATTCCAAATTAACAATATAAACTCAATATTTATAGCAGAGGCTCTAGCAATATGCCAAGCAATGTACGACTTAATGGTTTTTAAGGTATCGAACTACATTTGTACGGATAGTAAATCTGTTCTCAGGGCTCCAAAATATGTTATAATACGATCTCCTAAAGGTATTCTTCGCTTAAAAAATAAGTTATATCAAGCAGCAAAATTTTATCCTCTCCTAAAATCATCTGGGTTCCTGCCCACAAAGATATTTTAATAAACGAAACGGCTGATCAATTAGCTAAATCAGTAACAGAAACAGATATATATCTTCCTTGGATTTCACCCGAAGATTTCAAAAGATTCCACAAAAATTACATAAATCATGCCTATGAATTTATATATTTGTCTAGTAAATATTACGGCATTATTGGAAATATACCAGCGTGGAGTAGGTTATGTGAATATCTTACCTAACGAAGGGAGGACGTGTTATTTGCGAGATTTACAACACGAATGTTAACTACTCCTGCTCTTTTACATCGTTTCAATTTAACAGAATCTGAAATTTTTCAAATATGTAGGATCTGCAATGATGTAGATCATATATTATTTCATTGTCACGAACATACAAAGCAAAGAAGTATCCAGAAAGCGAACTTTTTAGCCAATAATCTGACTTTCAAGGAGAGATTACAAATGATAATGAATAATCGGACAAATAGAAGATTTTCAAGATTCCTTCTCTCGTTGAACTTATTCTAAATAGAAATTAAATTTCTGGAATAATGTTAACAATAGCCTTTAATGCCTCTGAAAGGCTCAATGTACATCAATTAAATCAATCAAAAACCTAATAAATTGTCACGTACAAAAATGCATATGCAAAAAATGCTTTTTATTTATTTTATTATTTTTTTTATTTTTATTCTATATATATATTTTTTACCATGGTTGAAAAAATTTCCCCCTCTACGAGTAGAATCTTACTATTAAGCAACTGTTAACTCAGTTTTTATTATCTTTTTTTTAAAAAGTTCTATTTTATGTTTAAATAAAATATGTGTAGAGAATGAAGCGAGATGAATCCAATTGTATTTGCTCAAACAAGCTAGTAATGAAAACTTTGCACTAAAATATATTTTTGCAATTTTCAACCATTCCGAAAATTTTTCAGCAAAGTACTTCCGCTTAATAATATAAAATAAGCTGTTGTGATAAGGGAATATTTTCAGAGCTTGCCGAAACAACTTAAATATTTTGAAATTAAAAACAAATGAAACTGTTTTCTTTTTTTTTTTATTTTCATTTATTTACATATGGAAGCGAAAAATACATACTTAGTGATAATTTACGAGAACAAAAACTTTTCGCCCAATATGTAAAGGAAATCGAAATAATTAAGTTTATGCAGTTCAGAAATTAAGCAGTTCAAATTTCAATGGACTTATTAATTAGTTTAAATATATTATTAAAATTAATTAAAAAAAACACGTAGAATATTAAATGTACAAAAACTTCTATAACTTTGCATTTCCGAAAAGTTTAAATTAACAATACTAAATTTATTCCTTTGAAAAGTATCCAAACCGCTCTTCCTTTGCAGGGAAATTTAAAAGGAAAATTTTAAGCATCATTTGTCTCAGTGAATATTCTACCTTTGAAGAACGATATGAAATTTAGGATTAAGAAAAATCAAGTGAAATTTACATTTGTAAGTTTCCTTTATACTTGTAGGAAATCTTAGAATGAAGGTTAAGGCAAAAAATATAGCAAAAGATAGAAATATTTTTTTTCATACGAGTAGGCTGCACTTGCTCATTGGTTCGACTCACAACACCAGCATGGATGTTTGTAGTTGTTCAGTCTCTGTTCATTAGCCCTCGTGTTGAGAAAGATGCCTGCAAAGCCAGAAGCGTAGCGATGGGGGGGGACAAGGGGGCTATCATGCCCCGGGCGCAGCTTGCAGAGGGACACCAAATCATTTCAAAGATAAACAAAATTTTTCAAAAATTTTCAATCTTAGTTTTATCATAAAATCAATTTTATTCGGAGAAATAAGCTTTGCATTTTATAATTATTGTGTCATGTCCAGGGAAAAATAAAAAAAAGCCCCAGGAAAGTATTAGATTTGGAAAAGAGAAGAGGTTATGGATGAAAAATGAGGAAGAGCTGCATAAGCCTGCTATAAACGAAACTCTTATATTTCCTTATTAATGATAATTTTGCATGGTTTAGTTCTTTTTAAAAAATTGTGTTCTTTTAACCATGCTTTTGATTTTAATTTCTTAATCAGTTAGATTATCAGTTTTCATTATTTTAATCCTTTCCTTTTTAAGTTTCATACTTTGCTCAAAGTTTGCGATTCTATTGTTTTGTACTACAAATCTTGTAAATGCGTAAATATCGAAAATATCTTAATTTTTTTCATATGAGATTTCTGGAATATTAGATAGGTCAATTCCATTTTAATGCAGATGAAAGGTTTTCATTTTACTATAAAGTTATTTACCAAATTATTTGTGTTAATGTTATATGGTAGTTTTTGGATTTATTAACTTAGAGAGATTACAGAAGAATAAGCTCATGAAAGACACCTATTTAATTTTGTGAATACACCAAGATTCACAGTACCCTTAATAAGTCCTAATTGTTATACAGGTTATCTGTGTCAAGTTATATACTAAAAAAAGTCATAACACAATAATATTAACAAAACAGCTAAGTTTGTTATTTATTTTTACCCCCATTCTCCCCCAAAAAATTTCAGTGAATATTTCTACTGGACCCTTCTGAATGCTCTAATTATTCAAAAATTCAAAACTTAAAAATTTTTTTGTCGAAATTTCAGTGTTTTGAAATATTATTTGACGTGCTATTTTTAATTTCTCATAAGAGATTAAATCATTTTATTTAACAAGCAGTATTTCATCAGTATTTTTGATTTCCTTTTACCATAAAAAATGTGAAAATTTAATCTTATTTTGACTATAATAACGTAATAAAAATTATTCGCAAAAAAAAGTTTCATACAAATGTAATATTATTAATGAAAACGTGTAAGAATTTTTAAATGTGATAATTATAAGATAAAAATCAAATTTTACTTAATTTATCAAGAAGTGATATAGAAAGATCAGTTTCAGTTGTTATTGAGACTTTGTGAAGTTATATTATTCATTGTCCCAAAATAAAAATAAAACCTTTGTATATATTTTTTTTATCTCAGGCTTTACTGTAGCCTTTCAGTCTATTGTCGCTTAAAGCCCACCACACACGAAAGTATTTTTCGTTTGGATTTGTTGAAGGGGGTAGAAAGTAATTAAGCACACACTTCCCTCAAATTCTGCTGACCACAGTAGGGGAGGCACATCTGGAGTGGGAAGTTATTTTTAAGGGTGCCATTTTTCAACATTCATTGCTTTTGGCTTAAAAAGTGTGCCTTGTAAATGGAAATCGAAAATCGCCAAAAATTTCAACCATTTAAAAGAGTTTTTCAGACACTTTTATGACTTGACGTATTTATGTGTCTTTTTAGTTTTTGTCTGCTTGTAACGTCTGCCATTAAATGTTATCATAGTAAGCTAAGTAAAATGAGTAAATTAGGTACAGAAGTATTATTGGCTGTTGCTTTGGACTGTGATGATGGTGCAAAGAAAACAAATAATTAAAAAAAAGAAATGTGCAAAAAATTGGTTGCTCCAGCGTTAAACTCTTTCTTATCTAAATTTGATTACAGAAATACAGTCGGAAGATAAAGATTTCATTAATTACATGAGGATGAATGAAAAATTGTGTGCAACGTTGTTAGATAAGGTAACACCTTTCATTATAAGAAAAGATACATCCATGCGCTCATCTTTAAGTTCTCATGAACCATTAAGTGCAACTTAGCGCTTTCTGACAAGCGGTATTAATTAAAGAGCCACAATAGTACATCAAAAAATTTATCTATTGAGTATTAATTATTATTATTTATTAGTAGATATAAAATCAATTATGAATTTGTTATCTATTATCCAAGTATTCTTAGATTTTATAATATTTTCTTAAATGATTTTTAAATAAAAGGGAAGCAAATTAACATTTACCAAATGATAAATCTTTGCTGAAAGTGCATTTAATTTCAGTTTCGCTTAAAGGTGAATACTTTTCTTTTGTTATTATTAATCAATTTATTATTGTTTAATTATCTAATTTTATTATTGTTTAATTGTTTAAAGAATATTTAAAGAAAACAACAAAATAATCTCAACTAATGCCTTTATATTATTGTTTAAACTTGATTCATATTTAAGAATATAGAAAATTAAAATTTAAAAATTTTCATTTTGAAGATTTGTAAGCATTATGAAATAAAAAAATATTGTTTTCTAATAAAGCTTTTTATAAAGTTTCGTAGGTAAGATTTACGTTAAATGTGTAATTATATGTATTCATTCAGATAGAGAATAATTTTACAAAATAAATTAATTAACTTATTTCATCACTATTCTCAACAAAACTTGTGTCCAAATTCATGGAAGATACTTCAGCACGTGGAATTGCAGTTTCGTCCAGAAATGATATATATTCAAAGTACCATAAAGTCGGCTCACATATGCATTCTCCGTGCTTACACCACTTTTTTTCGATTCATTGATTTTTCTCTTTTATTGGTTCTACGGAGGGCATTAATATTTTCCTTTTCTTCGTTAATTGAAGCCTTTTCATCTTTCTTCTTTTATATTTCTAATAATTTTTCGTAAGCTAACTTGCTTTTCATTTAATTTGTGTAATCGACACTCATTATTTGCCACAAACAAGGCTCATCTTTATAGACTTCAATAAATTCCTGCAATATTTGCTTCATGGACATTTTTAAAAAAGGGACCTAATGTTCGTGACGCTTTATAAAACGTGAATCTAAGTTTCAGTAAATGAGCAATTTCAACTATTAATTTTTCCAAGTATCGCCAAGAAATAATTTGCAACCCTGTGAGACAGACACGCGACAACGAGAAGCAATTGCTTACTTCCTGTAACTTACTCGTGTTGGAAGAAAAATCAGAGCTTGTTCGAATTTTCTTGAGCCTGTTCAACTTCCCCACATACGGTACAACTTGTTGACGATAGGATTTTTCCACGAAAAATTCCTATCGTGTGTGGCGGGCTTTAGATTTAATATAAATAATATTATAATAACTTATTGATCTACATTTATATATATATATATATATATATATATATATATATATATATATATATATATATATATATATATATATATATATATATATATATATATATATATATATATATATATATATATATATATAAAGTATTTTAAAATCTAAAAGATCGGAAGAATTTTCTTGGAAATATATGAAGTCATTAATCAAGAATGTAAAACTTAAAAATTTATGAATTCAAATTCTGAAATCTGGTCACAAAAAAGACATTATTTCCAACCAGATTATATTAATTATGGTTAAATCTTTCTCTCTAACAGCTGATCAACTTTAATTTTACTTATAAAGATTTAACTTATTTATGTATACTTTTTTATTCCTGAAACTGAACAAATTAATAGATAAGCTTTTCTTCATGCATAACTTTTCCACGTTTCCTTTACAGAGGAGCCTCAGAGATATTATAATGCTGAATTCCTATCAATTTGAAATATATTATATCGGATTGAATTCCTCAGTTTTTACAAATAATTTCAGAAAAATCCTCTTGAAATGACAAAACAGTTCTCACTAAATACATATTTGAAGTATTTCGAGATTTCAATACAAAGTTCTGAAATCATGTGATGATTAGGAATATTTCACTAACATTAATAGATATGTAGAAAATGATAAATGAATGTAAGCAGAAATTGACAAAATGAAGAAATAAATGTTTTTTGTTCAACGAAATGCTGCAAAGTACAAATAAAAAAACACGCGTTTTCTGTATCACAGATAGTGATACGGAAAACGACCCGGTGTGGTAACAGACTAAAAAATATCGTTTTCTGACATAAGAGATAAACGGCCATTCTTCTCACTTTGTCCCCAAATTCCGATATTGCACAGAACGTAAACAATACTATTCACATTTCAGAGATGTGATCAGTAGGAATAGTTCACACTGTGATCACATGCATCGAGAGTTATTTCGCTTGAAAATTTCTGAAGTTATCGTAGTTTCGAAAAAAATGGCATGTTTTTGGAACAGCAGATGGGACACATTGCTGTATTGTCAAAAGATGAGATAGTTCTCAATCAGTCAATCACAGATTCGTACACAGAGAAAATAATTATTAATATAAGGAATGAAAACCATCACAGAATTTAATCTTGGGCAACTCTATCATCTGCAGGTTGTGATCTCCAACATTATTATAAATTATATTATTGTTATATCAATAGCTTTTTATTGGCCTCTTCTGAGATTACAGTTCGAAGTAATAAATATCCAAATCAATATAGAGGGTTCTTGGTCACTCTGCACATGATTTAATTTGTCTATATGAGAGAAATATGTAGTCTGAAATGTAGGAATATATTTCGGTTCATGCTTAAATTTATCAAGATGTATCAAAGAAAATTTTTAAAAAATGAAAGACAATGGAACCAGTAGAATAAAATAACTGTGAAATACTTCTTTTGCCTCGAACGGAAAAAATGCTTTGCAGATTCTTCTATAACGGTAATATTTTAATCATCAAAGTCTGTAGGTATTACAGTTTCTTTCACAAAATTCTGCGTTTGTGTGTATATTCGGTTATGACACGATTAGTATATTAATGTATTCTTTTAATGTGGAAGTTTTTTTTAATACAAAGTTAAAATAATTTAAAGTAATTAAATTCTTCACATGTTGTAAAGGATAATGATAATAAAAATTCAGAGAAAATTATGGACTTCATCGGTTAAAAATAGTATGATAATTACGAGAAACTTTTTCTAAAATATTGTTTATGCAATCTTCATTAATAAATCTAGATTGATTTCAATCAATTCTGAAATGATTTACTATAAAAAAACTTATTATTTTAAGTAAATGTACATAAATTATTATAATATAGTTTTTTATATTATATTGGTCAAACAAATTGAGCGAGAGAAATCATGAAGTACTGGATATAAAATAATTAAAATTTCAATTCTACATTTAATATAGCTAATCTAGTTTTGGAATCTTGAAATATTTAGAGTTGAAAGTTTACAAAATATATATACTTGGTGTCTTTTTAAAATAATCCGAACGCAAATCTAAATTATTATCTTATGTTTAACACACATGAATCATACTTCAAAAATTTTATTTTCTTAAAATTAAACATGTAAAAGAAGTTAATATTAGTAAAATATGACAAAAAGAAGAATAAATTAAAAATGATCAATTAAATATCAAAAAGAGTAGGAACTCAAAATACTAATATTCAGATTTTTTAAGAAGATTCAGGCCAAGATATTAATGTTACGAAGAAAAAGACGTTAACTTTTTTATGGCTAGATGGTTGATGATTCAATTTTGAGACATCTGAAAATTTAACTTTTGATGCTGGTTAACTAATTTTGCAGACAAATATTATTAGACAAATATGCTGAAGTTTATTTGAAAGAGTTTTGTAGACAAATATGCTGAATTAAGAAGTTTTGGAGATTGCAGTGAACCGCTCCGATTTTCACCTCATTGAATGATCATGGATTAAAATTTTTTGAGATCTTGAGGGTCTAACTTTTTTAATATATAGACTCCTTATAAAATTATATTTTATTAAAAGTTCAAAGAAAAATTTAAAAAAATAAATTTCTAATAACAGCCAATGTGCCGGAGGAAATTTCTTCATTTTATTTTCAAAAGCTAAGGAATATTTTATAGAGTCCTCGGGATCTTAATTTGAAGGTAAACTGATAATGAGTGATATAAAATTATTTTCATATTTATTTTTTTAAGCCATTGTGTGTTAAGAGCTTGTGTTTTCTATTAAAATTTTAATTTCAATTGTATTAGTATTCTACATTTTTTCATTATATTCTTGAAGAATCAAACATACCTTTAAATATTATTGCCTATTTTCACAAGGTCCTGCAATTTCAATAAAATCAAACAATCTGAAAAAAAATTCAGTCAAATTTAATGGAGAGTGTGAAAATTTAACGTTATTAACAAGGTAGCATAAATTAAATATTTTGAAGTTATTTTTTATTAGTAGAGTTATATTCTTTTATCATCTGTGAATGAAAAGTAAAAAGATTAATTTCTTTTCACCTCTGAAGCTTTCCCTATTCCAATCAAAACAGGTTTTAAGCAATGGAATAAATAAACCAAAGGAGTGTGTCGTTAATTAATAATATATTCAATAAGTTTCCTTTTTTGTTATTAAACGTAAGTTTGTGTTTGCTTCTAACATGCATAGAAAATAATATAATTTTTTAGTATGTTAACAAATTTGGTGTTATTACAAAAGCATGAAGTGATTTATAAAGATAATATTCAACATTATCATAGTTGGCCTGACAATATTTTATAGGTTGATATCTTCATTTGATTGAAGATATTTCCATAATGACATCTAATTTATCCTCTTCAGTTCTTTTTCTTAACTATTAAAAGGTCCGACTCCAATCAGGCGTCCCACTTCAGTCTCGTTCTTCATCACATTCTACTTTCAGTGACCCTATATTGCAATTCTTTTTCTAATGACATTATCATCAACCATCTGAATTAAGTAGACCGTTCCGTTTATTCAATTTATTTTAATATATTTTACGTTGCTCATAAATCTTTGACTAGCGAAAAATTACATCTCCTAAAACAATTCATTTCGTCTATGCTATCAAATGTACATCATAATATCATTCATTTAAAAAAGTCTTCAAAATGATTTCCTTTTATTTAATTGTTCAGGTTTCGGGCGTCTATATCCGGTCAGGCATAGGGAGAGATTTGAGGATAAAATGCTTTGTATTTCTTGAAAGAAATCTAGATGTTTTAATCTTTCCCGGTACATAAAAAGCCTAATTCTTTTGGTATCACTGCTTCTAGATTTCAGTGGAAATTGTTTTATCAAAAGTGATAATCGGTCCTAACTGAAAAAAAACTTCTTTACAATTTCAGATTTGTTAGAACATATTGTGTCAGATGGAAATCTGATTCTTTTTTGAAAGAAATATATTTTGTTTCTCCCTTTTTTATAATTAAGCCCATTCTATTGGCCACACTTTTAAAAGGAAGAAATGCCTTTCTTATAGCTGGAATGGCTAGAGCAATCACCCCTGCTTCATCAGATAATCCTGAAGTTTGATATAATTTTAATCAAAATCTGATTTAAATAAAGAGAGGATGTGCTTCAATATTAAATTCCATTGTTTTCTTTGTTATTTATGGCAGACAAATGCTTAGTACTTGGTTGACTTAACAGTATAAAATCCACTTAGGTAATAATCTATAAGCGAATCAATATACAGTAGCACACAGTCTTAGTTATAAAACTCTTGAAGAAATTTTTTATAGACAATTCAAAGCACACCAATCCCATGATAGTTGGTGCAAATCATTTGATTTCCTTTCATGTAGATTTAGCATAAAATATTAAAATTCCAATCAAATGAAATAATCTCAAAGTTCTAAATGTCAGAAGTGAATATAAAGATATCATTGAGTATCATAAAAAATTTAATTTAAAATTTATTCTTATGTAATAATGTGTGTTAGAGTATTTTATTTTTCCCTTATAATTCCTTTAAATTTTCATAATCTTTGAATTACTTAAACTCCTCCGTAATAACGATTCTAAGTAAAGTTTTTCATAATATATGGAAGATAAGAAGAAAAATAGATTTGGCATTTTTAGAATTAATTGACGGAAATAATTTAAAAACAGTTAGATAAAAAAAAATCTTAATTCGATTCTAAATTTTTGTGGTTGCCAGGAAGTTTGAATTATTCAAATAATATTTCAAAATCCATTGATGTATCTATATAACAAGTATTTTGAATATAATTTTTCATCAAATATGACTAACATTATTTTATTATACAAAACATGACTATCATCAATATTTTGTGTAAAATTTATCTAATTTTTTGTAGCTGTTACAATTTTATAAATAACTGATAAAACTATTTTAGAGAAAAAGTGTTCTAAGATAGATTTTTATTCACAATTTGGAAATATAGAAATAAATAAAAACATTAGAGATTGCACACAGTTTATATATATATATTATTAGGACACTAACATGTTTTCATAGCTTAATAGTGTTTAAAAAAATTTTTGCTGGTGAATCTGAAATAATTTATGGAAAAAAATCAGTTTGGTCCGTTATTCTCATTTGATTAAAGTCAGCAAATGGCTTCTTTCCCATGCGTAAATTTTTTAAAATCTGTTGTTATCAGCAGCTGTCGTCCATTGTCTCGGAATTCCCTCTGCATCCGATAAATCTGATTGACGTTGTTATTTTTATCAGGTATAAAAGCTTTGAAGAGTATTCCTCACTAGAAGACATTGCTCTAGTCTGCGGACACCGGTAAATATGTTAACGACGCCGATTCTTGTGTTATGCCTTACAGCCACTGTGGCTTGGGCAAATATTGGATCATGCCCTACTCCTAAGGTTTTAGCCGACTTTAGTTTGGAGAAAGTAAGTTAAAATATTTTATTTGGTATAAGTTTATCTTCAAACAAAGGGTTTTGTCTAGTGTCATGGAAAATACAATTTAACAAAGAATGTTTAATGTATTTTTCACAGAATATGAATCATTGAACATCGTTCGTATGTATAAATAGTAAAAGCTACACTGTACATGTTATACAGAAAATAACAAAATTTATCCCCTTTCTAAGCTACATCAGGGAATAACTAATAATTAAATTAAAAATAGTTTATTGAATTTAAATACTATTTCATTCAAAACAGGAAATTAAGTATACCATTAATATTCAAATAAATCAAAACGTATCTTCTCTTTCTGAAAGCTGTATGTTAAATTGTCAGTTTGCTAAATATGGACATTAATCTTCCTGATGAACTAGATTTAACCTTAAGTTTTTTGATGGCTAACGCAAGAAAACGTTTTTGCCACGATTGTGTAACTTTAAAAAAAAACATGAATGAATTGACGGATATATATGCATAACTAATGAAGAATCCTGTTTTTTATTTCAACGAATTTATCTTGTTTGAAATGTTAAAAAATTGAAAAGTTTAAGTTGCTAATTACTCCTGCTCTCATTATTGCGTGGATGTTTAAAAACAAATTTCGATTTTTAAGTAAATTATGCCATAACATTGATAACTATTGGATTTTCAATAACGATTTTTATATTTTAAATGTTACATATTAATCTATTAAAATTTAAGTATTGCATAATAAATTATTATATTAAATTTTGTAAAATTAGCAAATATAATTGACACTTTTAAGATCATTTGTTTTAATATTTGTATGCCATTCTAGTTATTTTAACACAATTGATTCTCATTAAATTGAACAGTCATATTTTTTTGTGTTATTATAAAAAACTTCTTGATATGTTCCATTTAAAAACTTATTTAGAAAGTAATTTATGAAAATAAATATGAGACATTTTTAATTTAGAAAAGAAATTTTATATTTCATGAAACACATAAAATGACACATAATTTTTTATTTCAAAATAAACAAAATTTTGTTTAAAAAATTAAAAGGGATTTTGTACAGGTATTTCGACAAATATACGAGGGTCACTCTGAAATTTTTGAGATACAATTAGGTTTTTAAAGTTATATTTACAAAATTTTAGGTGTGTTCAAATTAGTCTCCTCCAGCATCAATGCACTTTTGTAGACGAATTTTCCACAGATTAAATGCCTCAAGCCATTCATTTCTTCGAATCGATGAAAAAAAAATGCATTTATAGCCACATCAATCTCTTCTTCTGAATGAAAACGACGTCCACATAATTTCTTTTTTAGATTAAGGAATAACCAAAAATCGCACATAGCTAGATCAAGTGAATACGGCGGATGTTCGATCACTTTAATTTGTTTTTGTTTAAGAAATTCAGCTGTTAATCCGGCTGTATGTGAAGATGCATTGTCATGGTGAAGCATTAGTCTCCTAACAATCAGTTCTTGTAGAATTTCTGGAAGACATTTAGTGGTATACCAGTTTGCTGTTACTGTCTTCTGTCCTTCCAGCTTGATGGCTTTGACCAATCCCGTACTTCTGAAGAAAACGGCATACATCCCTTTTTTCAGTGCGCGTTGTTTATTCATCATTGTCGGCGTGGGATCATCTTCAAAGACCCATACTTTGCT
Organism: Latrodectus hesperus; assembly: GCA_037975125.1. Classification (NCBI taxonomy): domain Eukaryota; kingdom Metazoa; phylum Arthropoda; class Arachnida; order Araneae; family Theridiidae; genus Latrodectus; species Latrodectus hesperus. The sequence continues at coordinate 15,823,084 of CM075854.1, forward strand.
TTCTTGACGTGTTGGAACGTCAAAAAACGGTATATACGTTTCATCACCTGTTACAATTTTAAAAATGATGCAGTGGCTACCATCATTCAGCATATTAAGAGTTTCTTTACTGATTTTGACATGCTCCTCTTTTTGATGTTCAGTTAGATTATGGGGAACCCCACGGCAAACTACTTTTTTCATATGTAATTCTTCATGAATGATTCTGTGTATGGCTGCGGATCCAATGTTAAGTTCCTTCTGTATCATTTGATAGGTACAGCGATTATCATCCATTAACATTTTTCGTATGGCAGACACATTATCCGGGATTACTGCCAACTGCAGCTTTCCTGTGTGTTCTTCATCCTGAAGAAAATTGCGACCTCTTCTAAATTCTCTAAACCATCTGAATACAGTAGCATGATCTGGAGATTCATCACCAAATGCTAATTGCAACCGTTGAACGCATTCTTCTTGATTTAATCCTGCTTTGAAATCGTAGAAAATCATAGCGCGAAAATGTTCTCGCGTCAACTCCATTTTCTCTTCTGTTTAAAATTTATTCCACGCTAAACAAGTTGAAGTAAGTCAGTAAAAAATCGTCTTCTGTGTTAAAATACTTTGTACTTTAAAATTAAACCGTTATTTTTATTTTGTAAATTCTTGTCTGCGCGTATCTCAAAGATTTCAGAGTAACCTTCGTATTATATACGGCATAAGAAAGAAAAAATGATATTCGAGTTCAGTACAGTGGGTGATCGGCTAACGAACACAATCCATTACAAGACTATGTTCGCTATCTGAATAGTTCGTCAACCGATCATCGATTGACCATAGATTTTTTGTGAAATCGATTCATTCATTCAAGAGACCCTAAAAATTAAATTTAAAAAAAAGGATTCATAATTTCTTAGTTAGAGTTCATTAAAAAAATAATACATACGTATAGTCTTGCATATTAATCAGTGCTTTTCATTTTTTTGTTTATGTGGCATTAAAGAACATGTCCAATGCCGATTTCCTTTCCCTCTTTTTTAAAACTTTCCGGAAGTGATTAATAGCATTGTTGTAAAGATCTCTAACCATACTGATATCAGCTGGGTTTGGGTGCCATTCTAAGACCATTGCTCTGACATCCTCCCACTTCTTCAATGAATGAACGAGGTGGCGGTGATGAAAATGAAATCAGTTTCGGTTTTGAATGAAATCAAAGCCGAAACTGATGGTCTACTTTGCCTATAAATATTCTATTAGAGAACATTTTTTTCAGCATAGAACATTGAAGTTTAATAGGCAAGCAACATGATTTAAGAGAGATGAAAAACGAATTTTGGTCCTAAGGGCTTGGCAGCTCTGCGCATTATACTCCGAAAGACGAGAAATAATCGTTAAAATTCGTTTTAGTTTGTTATCCGAATATGTGTTTTGTTGTCCGAACACAAAAGTCCTTCGTGAAAGTGTTCGTTGTCTGACTTGTTCGCAGTGCGAACTGTTCGTTAACCGAACATCCACTGTACTAATAAAAAGTTTAACGACATTAAGAAAGACACTTTCAAAGCTGATTTGTTTTAGAAACAGTACAATGAAATGTACTTTATCAATATTATGCAAAAAACAGAGAAAAAATAAAGTAAAATATCCATTTTGTGATAGTAGCATTAGAAGAAATTATATAATTTATATTCTTGAAACTTTTTCAACCCTTGATTATGCTCATTTGAAATTAAATACTATAAACATATTGCAGTATTCTATTTAAAATTTCCTTACATGCTGTTATTATTTTATACCATGAAAAGGGAACTTCAAACCTTTGAGAAATGTACAGTAAGTTTCGTAAAAGATTCATCTCCTTCATAGTGTTTACCATGTTACAAGTGTTATACTATATTCAAATCACAACTGCTCTATAGATTGAATGAACCAAATTTCCACTGATATATCGTTGTGTTGAAAATGGTTTATTTTATAAAATGAAATATGATAAACATAAAATTTTTTGTTAAATATACATTAAATCTTAGATTAAAATTGGTACTCGTTAATTTACTTACGCAGTTAATTTACTTTACTTAAAGATAAATTTTATATGAATATTTTTTAACATTTTGTTAGGAGATGCATTTTAATTTTTTGCGATAGTTGACACAAATCCATCATGGTTTTTAAATTGACTTGTAATTTCACTCAAAAATAATCAAAGCACTATTTGATATATTAAAAGTGACACATTTACCATTCATATTTATAAACTACTGCAAAAGATTTTAAGTAATTTTGATTAAAAATTGGTGAAAATATAACAATAAATTTCCTTACGAAATTATAATTCCTTTGTAGTTTAGTGGAACATGGTATGTACTGGAAGCTAGTGCATCTGTTGATAAAGTCGGTAAAAAGTGCTCCAACTATGTAGTAGAAAAGAAAGAACGGAACCACGCTTCTCTCCTCCACAAGTACATCTCCGTTGTCACGTAAGATATTTTCTTGCTTTTTCAGTAAGAATGAAATTTTTGGAATGATATGCGTTTTATTTCAACATGAATCTCATATTGAAAAACAATAATGTCTCAATTAGTTGTGAATATGTTTTATTTATGTTTTTCATCTTGTAATAAATTAATAGCTAAATTATATATATTGTTATTCAAATTGTATGTTCAACTAATTAAATAAAATTTTAATTCTTTTATGCCATTGGTTCTACGTATACATTCATCACTTTTCATTTCTGAAGAAGTATTATCTATTAATTATTTTAAGTCTTTTTTTCAACTTATGAAAAGGTCTTAGCTATCTTTGCTTGATTAAAACCAATTATCGTACATTTAATAGAACCAATTAACTTGAAATTTTTATCTTAAACTTCAGAGCATTTTGCCTCTAAATCACTTGAAAAAGAACTAGAAGTCAGATAGATTTTAAAGTGCTTAATATTGGAACCATATTTGAAAGAAAGTATTAATGCAAAAAATGTTGTATTTATTTAATGTGAAACTGAGATTATCAACAAAGATGTTAATTCTTTTCTATGGTACAGTTTTTGAAAACAGTAATAAAACTTTTTTTTTTTTACAATTGAAAGAGATATTTTATTTAAACCCAATGCTATTTATAGTTCCGAAATAATTTGCTTTGTCATATCTAGCGAGTTGATGCTACGATTTCTATACAATCATAGAACAATAGAAAATGTAAAACGAACTATATGATCTTAAATAAGTTATTATTTCAGCAGAGTTCTCGAATTCACTAATACTGGTAAGAATTTGAAATCTCAAATTCTTACTTTTTTCAAAATATGAGTATTTTATATTTGAGAACACTGAATTAAAATGTTCTAAATCAAACATGGAAACAAGAATAGTTTTACATGAATTCACTAAAATTGCTAAAATTTTAAATTTATAATTTAAAGTTCACTAAGCTCTAATAGCCCACTGCAAATGTAACTGGAAGAAGTAAATGCCAAACTTAATATGACAGAGAATATTTTCTTACATTCTAGCATTTTAATTTGGAACTACTAAAATTTGTGGTTTCTTCAGCAATGAAGCCTAAGCATTCAAAGCAGAAAGAGTTTGCTTAAGGTCAGCAGCTTCACTGCGACAGTAACTCAAAAAATGGTGAAAAGAAGTTAGTTCTTTATCTCTGGGAAATTTTTTTGCAAGCTACTTTGCCTCGTAAAAAATTCGCTATCATTTTTAGCAGCACAATGAAAATTCAAAGATTTTATTTGTTTGTCAATCAGTTTAATCTTGAAAAAATTGCATTTTAACTTGAAAAAATACTCGATTTTCATTTTATATCGATGACAAATTCGCAGCTATTTAAATTTGTAGTGAAACTGCTTAAATTTATTTCTCATGATTCAATTAATAAACTTCTTGTCATCATTATTAGGTGCAGGATGGTTTATTAAATGAAAAATACTTTCTTTATTCTTTTTTCTCAATTTTCCTCATAACAAAGTTACATAACATAAAATAAATAATATGTGTGTATGATTAATTAATATTCATTTCTTATTATAACTGTATTTTTAATAAGAAAATTAAAGAAAAACGTTAAAAGATGTAAAAAAGCTAGTTCTCTCTCTCTCTCTTTTGAATAACTTTACAATGCTTTCTATTAGCCACGTCATAATAATGCAGTGCAATAATTTCTTCAGCCTCTTCTGAAGTAATGGGAAAATGCTTAAAGGGGCATAGTTCGTGATTTAAGATAGCCAGATTTTATTTTGCAGTGCAATAATTTCTTCAGCTTCTTCTGAAGTAATGGGAAAATGCTTAAAGGGGCATAGTTCGTGATTTAAGATAGCCAGATTTTATTTTGCAGTGCAATAATTTCTTCAGCTTCTTCTGAAGTAATGGGAAAATGCTTAAAGGGGCATAGTTCGTGATTTAAGATAGCCAGATTTTATTTTGCAGTGCAATATTTTCTTCAGCTTCTTCTGAAGTAATGGGAAAATGCTTAAAGGGGCATAGTTCGTGATTTAAGATAGCCAGATTTTATTTTGCAGTGCAATAATTTCTTCAGCTTCTTCTGAAGTAATGGGAAAATGCTTAAAGGGGCATAGTTCGTGATTTAAGATAGCCAGATTTTATTTTAAGATAGTTATTTTGAGTTTTTAATTTTAAGTCTGATTAATAATTTAAAACAACTTAATAATAAGCCAGACTTTAAGATTAAGAGGCCAATATTTGAGCCTAATCCCTTAACCGTTTTTAAATGGCGTTGTTATATGCACACTGCCCGACATTGAAAATACAACACGAAGAAGTAGCCAGAAAGTTACGAAACTCGGCAAACAAAGAAAGACAGCAACGAAAAATAAGTGATCCGTATTTCGAAATGATATGCAAAATTCAGAGCGAGAATAGGGTCGGGTCAATAGGTTGTAGGACATTCATAACAGCAATACACGAAGCAACCCGTTTAGGCACAGTCAATGAGAGTATGGATGGCGATTTGAGGAATAGCTCTCCATTCCCTGTCAATAATTTGCCAAAATGCATCTTCTGAAGAAGGCAGTGGCAAAGTTTGCAAATGGCGTTCAATCATATCTGAAACGTGTTCGACTGGTGAGAGATCCGGCGAGCACGGTGGCCAGGGAGGCAGCTGTACACTTTACAGGGCATGATAGGTAATGCGAGCAATCTTCGGTCGCACATTATTCTACTGATAAAGGGGACTAAACACCAAGAGTAAAACCGACCCACCCGAAGGTATACGGTGAAAGGAACCGAAGCTTGCATTCATTTGTCTACTCTAAGGGTGTTAGCATATTTATAAGAGAATATACTTTGGTATTCAATAGCGTTGCAACAAAATAACATACTCGTAAACTTTAAATATATTGGAAAAATGTATTACAAGTCAGACATTTTCAAAAAGGATTTCCTGATTAATTGATCACAAATGTTAATCTATTAATTTTTATCCTAAAAGTTATTTTTACATCTTATTGATATGCCTATTCTTTTTTTTTTCATTTGTAATTTTAAGTTTTCATCAGATAAAATTTCAAAATTATAAATATTCATGATTTCAATTCATATTAATTTTAAATTTTATTTTTTTGATAATTCTTTATTGTGCATTTTGATTTATCTCTATAAATACTTCAAACCTATAATTTTCCCTCTATAAAATCTTACTAACTATTATTTCCTCGTAATAAATGTATTTTACTTGTTTTTTTTTTAATTTTTTAACTTGAGCAACCCTTTTAGATTTTTTATTCTTTAATTTTTGTTTACAGTATCTCAGTTCGATCATCAAGATCCAATGAAAGTTTACATTCAATTTAAATGCCTAATTCTATATGTTAGGACTAACCACCCTTAGTTGTTGCTATGGATTCTGGATTTGATGAACTATGATTTTGATATAATTACTTAAATGAAAAAAATTATAATTATTATGTAAAATTTCAGATAGGGTTCTTTGCATTCAACGTCAGAAACAGTTATATTTTCAATCTGATAAAGTGCACCTAAATTAAAAATTAATTAGAGAAACTATTCAAAATTGAATATTTCAGTGTTATTTAATTTTGATATTTTTACAGTTTTATAAGCATTTTTCCACATTTAATATGAAAATATCTATTAAAATTTTATTTAATTGTTTTTAATACCTGAGCAAACCGAAGATCACATTGTTCCTTGATGGCGACAGGAGCACTTAGAAAAGGTCATGATGTGGGTGGTTGGCCAAGCCTGAATATCTCTGCTTTGTTCTCGTAATTTTATGAGCACCTACTTTTGAAAGTGACAGGGGCAAATCCAATCCGTGCTTCCTATAAAATTAGATATTATTTTCTTGTGTATGTTTACGTACGTGTTACAACACACTTCCCAAACTATAAAAAATTTAAATATACTTCATACTATTAATATAGCAAATATGCTGAAAAATTTTATATGTACCAGATATGATCCATAATTGTCAAACAGCATATTTCTTAATAAGTAATTTTATATAATTAAATTCACAAAAAAAACCTTTATGAGATATTAAAAATTGGATTATTTCAATTAAATATCATAGGAATTTTAAAAATATTAACCTAAATATTTATCCAAATGTTATAAGTTTTCTTCTTGGCTATGAAATATTTTTAATATAAGTATTACAGCAGTTTAACATTTTTAAAATTTAAACTTGTACTTCAATCATTGAAATTAATACGATAATGACTTGTGTATTCGAAGAAAGTAAGTAAATTCTTTGGTAAATTCAATAATTATCTTCCTTCCTCTCAATTTAAAATTTGATTATGAATATTATCGAACTTTGAGATATATATTAAAACTGAAGAAATAATTTTAGACTTGACTAGTAAAATACGCATAAATTTACTTTCATTCAAAAAAAAATTTTCATGAATGTTTTGTGTGTAATTCAGTGTTCGTATTAAATTATCATTATTTTCCTATCCTTCTAATACCAGCACATGAGTTTTAAATTCTTATAAATACAATTCCGCTTACAGAAAACGAAGATAATGGAGCATATGTTTATATTATGGTATTAAATTGAAGTAAATTGCATGAAAAAAAATTTTCAACAGTACATAGTATTCATGATATCAAGGTGTTTGAACATGCTTAAGTTAAACAAAAAATAAAATAATTTAAACATTTTTCATTAGCTATTCATATAAGTATGTGGAATGAATTAAATAATCAATTTTATACTATATATCATATGACTATGTTTCAAAGAACGTCCTTTCATTGATGATTTTTCACTGATTTCATTCACACTTTACAGAGACAAGTGGAAGTCTGAATACTCAGATATCTCCACACCAAAGAGCAAAGAACCAGCAAAGCTTTTAGTCACACCTCTTAAAGGAACAGGTAAGTTCCAAATGAACAGAAAAGCAGCGAATATTCAGCTGCGATATCTCTAATCAATAAATTCTATCATTTCTATGCGAATTTCTACCTTATAATAATTTTCTCTTTTGATTTAAAAGGAAAATTAATATAACTTGTCAATAAATTTTAAGTTTTCTTCTTATATATTAAGAAGGATACACACACACAACTATAATAGGCTTAAGTTGGTGTTATTTAATCTTTTTAAGAGTGAAAATGTAAAGTTCATTATATTTTTCTCTAATCAGATTGTCTCATTGAAAAGTTTTGTGTTTGAATGCAATAATATTCAAATTCCCTTAATATTTTATATTATGAATTATTTTATTAAATACTACTACTTTATTAATTACTACTATTTAATTTCCTTGATTTAGAAATATTTAACTATTATGTTGTTCGGAAAGTAATTTCGTTTTTCCTACATGGATCAGCTTTTTGCTAGTAAAAATCAACCACTTTATGACTCTGAAATCGTACTACTACCAGTAAGATGGTAAAAACTATTGGACTAGAATGAACAATGTGCGATGCACAATACAATATTTATTTCCTGCACGTTTTTCATTTTCATGAAAAACGAAATTACTTTCCGAACAACCTAATATTTATTTCTATCTCCATAAAAATAATCAATGTCATTTTATTAAGTCTAAAATCCTTTTGAGATACGAATTAATTAAAATTTTATTGAAAATTTTTAATAAAAATTATGCAGGAATTATTTAATCACATGAATCCTTAAATTTCTCAAGTTTTGAAAAATATTAAAGTTCCAAAAACTTAAAAAAAATGTTTGAAACTTAACTTGTCAAATCATTCTTCTAAATTTTTAAAACTAATAAAAGATAAAGCAGTAAATAAATTAAAATTCACATTTTAATTTAATTTGTTACATTTAAGGGATAGAAGTAACTCGTTAATTATTTTTTCAGTATTGTTAAACCAGTTAATGAGCATAACTTTGAGTGTTTGTTAAATTATATTATTTGTCGCTCTGATCTTCGAGTCAATAGTGCGTGAGTTCCAGTCAAACTCCGGTCTTTGGTGTTTGTAGAGGTCCGGTATTCACTTTAAATTATAGGACACAGACTAATTAACTATTGTGTGCAAAAATTGGCATCACTGAATGATAAAATAACCCTCATGCTTAGCATCTTTAATATGCTTAGATGATTTAAGAAATTTTTCTAATTAATGGTAAATATTTTGCGATATCTAGTGAAATAATTTCAGGAATTATCTGAATTTTCTGGTATATATTAATACGTAAAAATTGTAAGGAATAAAAAGAGCTCTTGCAAATTTTTTGAAATTATTTGATGGAAAATTATAACACATTTATTCACATTATCAGGAAAAATATTACTTTTGGTTAAAAAACTTGTAGCTTTGAGTAAAAATTATAAATTATTCATGTATAATAATTATTTTACATTTCTCTGAAAAAATTCCTGATATGTGAGATTTGTTGGACAAGGAAAATTCAGGAATATTTTAAATTCACTTCTTATTCGTACCCAGCATTACGCAACATTACCAACGTACTTACCATTATATATTAGAATTTAATTTAATATATCATACATCAATAAAATCTTACATTTAATTTTATATTCAAAAATTGGAAATTAAATTCAGATTTCCATCTTAATACAGAAAACATTAAAATTTATCTAATTGGAATGAGAATGTGTGGTTTAGTTTTATACATGTACGAGAAAAGTTGACTAAATGTAATTTGTCATATAAATTAACAAATCAAATGTTAATTAATATTTTGACAAATTTTAAAATGAAATTTATTTCGGAAAATATATTAAAAAAAAGTGGAAAATAAAACTTATTCCATTAATGAAAAATTATCAGAGAGCTTTTTAAAAATGACAGGAACCAATTTTTTTACTAACTATATAATAATTTAAAATATCTAATTTTTCCATTTTATTAATAATCCATTGTTTTTTGTGCTTATCATCTATAATTTAATAATTAATATTTAAATCAATTTATTTTAATATTACAATCATGTTATCTTTCTTATAGTCTTAGCCAGAAAATATGACTTGTGGGTTATCGACACTGACTATGATACATACGCCATTTTGTACTCATGCAAAAAGCTTTTCCTTGCATACACTGGTAAATAATTTACTTTTTAATATTTACTTTTATGTATTTTATGTTAAATTTCTTTACAACTAAAAATATATAAGAAATGTATAAAAAATTTGAAAAATGTACATAAAATGTACGTAAATATCATTGAAAACATTTTGTCACTTCATGTTCCATTTCTACCTATGTTTATAAAGAATATTACCTTCTAAATTCAGAATAAAACATATTTTTCGAAGCTTATTATTAAAATAAGACATTGTGAAAATAAATCTCTTGGCTTACAGCAGTGATAATAATGTTACTTAAAAAAATTACGAGAAAAAATAACCACCAAATTTATTTTAAAAAATGGACTAATTTAGGAGTGGGAGAAAATATAGAAAAATGAAAATTTCGTAACTAACTTCATCTGGAAATTTAGAAGATTATTGTTGATCTTCAATTTTTGTTTTTAATTTAGTTGAAAATGAGGCAGTGAAAAAATGCTGCTGTTAGGCTTGTCAATGTTTCGCACAAAACCATCTAAGGACTGTAGGATTAGTTTTAGTATGACGAATTTGTGTTTGGAAGACACACACACACACACATATGTTCCAGGTACTAGTTGTAGAACTTTCAGAAATCTGTCGGCCTGAAGAAAGAGAATCACTATTGTACTTCTAATAGCATATCATTTTGTCGTATAAAGGAAAATAATCTTCGCTATTACTGTTTGAAGACACTTGTAGGATATAGGTCTCTCTGCAAGACGACCAATTGTGGCTCTCTTCTTCAACTGGCCACAGAGAAGTGACTATTTTCTGGACAAGAGTAAAATTTTTTGAACTAGATAACAATGTACTTATCTACTCACGAATCAAGGTTCACGACGAAGAGTGAATTAGGGAGTCTTCTCTGGAGGTAACAAGGCACTAGATACAACTAATCCTACATTATTGAACGACACATTTGCAGAACTTGTTGAATCATTTTTGAGAAGGTTGATAGTACTGACTAACCTGCATGTATTCCATGGAAGAACTCTGAATGGTGTGATATATCAGGACGCGATCCTTGATCCACATGTGCACCATTATATGTCGTTTATGGTAATAACTTCATTTTGATGAATGATATAATTGATTTCATTGAGCTCCACTTGTTAATGACTATTTTAAGGGTCATGGTTTGGATCGAATGGAATGACTAGCTCAATTGCCTACAATCCAATAAATCTTGTTTAGGACTTCTTTGGCAAGTTAGTTGTTACTTCGAGTTCTCTTCCATGGTTGTTTCTTGAGCTGAAGCAATAAATACGTATCTGATCTTCACTTCCCATTTTGGTTTCCGACAATTTAATTTTTAGCATGGAAATCCAACGCAAAGTCCTATATTGCATTCAGTAAATAATTGTTTGAGATACATTTCGTTCAAATTAATTTTTTCTTTTTTAAATTATACTTTTCTTAGTTTTGTTTTTTATTAACAATTTAATACAAAGATGTTTTCTAAAAGTAAATGAACAAATGTTGAAGAAAGGAATTGAAGTTGGCATCATAAATATTGTAAATTTTCTCATTCTGTGATGCTAGTAATAGTAACTATTGAACATACATAGAAAATTAAATGCTGGAGTATTAAAATAAGAAATTTTTTTTATTCCTTACTTACAATATTTAAAAAGCTACAGTTAATTTTTTGATGGACTAAATATTTGAAATGTTTCTTTTCAGAGGATATATACATCTTGGCTCGAACCCGCACTCTAGAAGACTCTAAGAAAACCGAAATATACGACATTTTGCGAAAACGTGAGTTGAAGCAAAAGAATTTGGTAGAAATGAATCAAAGCGAAAAAGATTGCAAGGAACAATAGCTTCGAAAGCTTTGTTCTTTTCCTTCAGTAAAAAAAGTCTCACATGATTCTTCATACTTTTCTTGAATAAAATATTATTTAATTTGCTTCTTCGCGTGATCATTGAATAAATCGCCACCAAGTAAAATTGTACATCTGCTATTGCAGATAAACTTGGAGTGAATTTCAATCTTTTAAAATTACGTAAATGCTTTAATTCCTCTAAGTAAAAGCAATAAGTATAAAAAGTAAGAAATTAAGTGTCATTTTCATGCATTTGAAGGCAAAAATTCCAAATTGAATACTGAATATAAGTAATATTTAAAGTCACTCACACACATAAACTTAAATATAAATACAAATTATTCATTTTATAAATGTGTACATTTAGTTTATTTCATTTACATAATTCATTTCTTTTAAATGAATACTCTATTAATTAATGTATTATAATTTTTTGAACAAGTAACATTTTTATTTATTATTATTAAGTTTATGTTTTTACTTTCAAAGAGAATTTTTACGCAGTATTTTATATACAGAAATGCATTATTATATTTACGTAAAATAATGTAAAAAACAAAACTATTTAATATTTTAATTCTTTTCTAACAGTACGAACTCTTACTAAGTAGCATTAAAATATCCGAGAGTGATTTAAATGAAATGCGATTTATAAAGCAAAACAACTTAAATTTTGAAAAGAAATGCTGTTTATAGGCAGTAGCATAGAGATAAAGAAATTAATCCACCACTTTTTAAACTACATTTTAAGACAGATATTTTTATCTAATATACTTTTTTTACAAACACTAATTTATCTTACTATTAGCAGTCACAAATATTATATAAGAGACCCCGATACTAACATACTATTATAAGACCAGAACTAAGACTTGTTTTTACTTATGAGAATTATTTTTCGCAAAATTGATTGAATTGTTTTTATTTTAAATTTCTTAGAAGGTGAAACTATTTTAATAATTATTTGAAGGCAAGTTGTCCAAAAATAGTACCAAAATGTGGAACAAGAATATATATGTTAAAGTCATATATAAAAATTATAGATTATTGAAATAATTCAACTAGTATTGTCTCAATATGAGGTTAGTATGTGAGCCTCGATTGGGAATTTTTTACTCGCTTATTCAAGGAACGTAAATTATATGTTTACAACCAAAGCGACTCAAAAGACGTCTTGAAGGTCAGAGGAAGGGGAATATTTTCTTTTATTTCTTGAGTGCAGAAAAATGTGCATTAAAATAGACCACAGGCCAGTCATTGTTCCGCAGAATCAAATCCTCGTTAAAAGCTGTCATTTCTTCTTACAGTTCATTTCTTCTTCGGTTCCGATTCAAAAAACAATTGGGACAGTTTTTCTTTTTTGTTTTGGAAAAATAATACATCAATGATTGGGTCCCTCAAAGAAGATTTGTATAGAAACCTTTAAAGAGTTTATGATATTTACGCCTATGAAAGCACATGCCAGAATTTCCGGAATGTAGGTTGGACAAGAAATGTTCGGTTGAATGAACTGAGAATATATTTGAATGAGCAGGTGTAGCGGTCAGTCATAAAACGAATGCAATCGTTTTTATGAAACTCCGGGTAATAAAAAGTTATACAAAGCAATTCGTGTTATTTAATAACCTTGATGATCTTAACAGAATGCAAATAGTGAATAAAGTGGATTAATAAACAGTAAAAATATAATGTCATTGAAATATTTAGTTCATTCCCAAAATATTTAAGAAAAAGATTATTTTGAAATTACTTTACTCAATTTCTTTAAAATCATAATAATAACAGTAAAAATATAATGTCCTTTAAATATTTAGTTCATTCCCAAAATATTTTAAAAAAGATTATTTTCAAATTCTTTTACTCAATTATTTAAATCATTATTTGATTTGATTAAAAAATATTTCATTGAAATTATCTAAATGATGTGTGAAAAGGTTTCTTCTTATTATTTAATCACATGAACATGCAAAGTTAATTTTTTTCCCAAATAGGAAAGAAAAGTTTAGAAAATATTCATAGAATGTTTAAAAAATTACTAACTAAATGATTTAATTATAAGTTATCAGATTAAATTTTGAGGAAAAACTATCAATCTACTAAAGATTGTTACAGTTAAAAATTTTATTTTCCTCCACCTAAAAAAAGTCTGAATGCAGCTTATAAATAAATTGCTCACAGTAAACTCACCGAATTTAATTATGTTTAAAAATATTTTGTTTCTGAGAATTATTTTTTATTTTAAACCAATAGCGCCTACTGTACAACACGAATAAAATAAATATACCATAATGTATTAGATCAATAATGGAGTATATATATATATATATATATATATATATATATATATATATATATATATATATATATATAAATTCAGATAAACAGATCCCCATTTCAAATCCAGAACCATTAATAATTCTGTGTGTGTAATATATATTCTACAATATAGTTATAATTTATCTTGACGTTAACATAAGGTGACACTTAAATGTAAACATTTGATTTATATTCTTTAAAATATCATTATCTACAAAAGATGTGGATATAGATATAATTTACAATCAGATGCTGAGGAATGACTTTTTATTATATATGCTGAATTTGAGCTAAGGTGGTTGGCTTTTAGAGACGTAGTTGGTTACCATTATAATAATAAACAATAGTTTGCACATGGTAATATGTACAGATTTACAATTTGAAATACGGAATAATAAAAACAGCAAATAGTTAGTGGAGTAGAGCATTATATTCATAAAGCTTGATCATCAATATTCTGAAATGTGTGCAACAATTTTAATGTTATATCTTAACAAATCTATATAAATGTTCTTAATCTCATCAGTCAAAGCCACTGTATAAAATGGTATTCTTAGGAATACAAATCATAGCTCCAGGGAAATGTAATGATCGAATTGTGAAATTTTCAGTAGAATATATGATTCTCATCGTTTATTATAAATGACTAAACATGTAAGTATATTGATCCCATACAATTGAAATAAATCTATCAAGTCAGTATTGCTTTACATCAGCATATTTAGAAGTGTGAGTATTCAATGTACTTTCTGGTTAATCTTTTCCTAATTTTGATTATTATCGTCTCAGTTATAATTCTTTTGAAAATCTTGCATTGTGATCATTTCATAGAAATAAATGATATCGAGCTAAATTTCGTAAAATATATAAAAATCAAATAAGCATGAATGATATATTGTAAGAAATATGAATTTGATAGGTAAAATTTATGATAAAATAATGACTCGAAAAATAATTACCTATAATAGTGTAAATTTTCTTAAGTATCATACCAAAATAGAAAAGGGTAAAAAATGTCTATATTTCTCCTCTAACATATGAGCAAGCTTGGTACAACAAAAAGAGCATATAATGTTTACTTTTATTGAACAATAAAAAGGATGTATAATAAATGGAAGATAATGAAGAACTATTCATCCATGCCATGTTTCATCCATAATTCAAATGCTCAGAAAGCTATCAATTGATTCTACTAAATATCCATTGACAATTTTCTTCTACTAGATATCGATTATACTTAAAGAAAGATAAATGAATATTTTCTTATGCGCGTCAAAGTAACACTACAATCACAAGAAAGAGACAAGAATGAATCGAATATTATTGCTTATGCCCCGAAGTAAAGGCAAGTCAACTTTATTTTAGTGATTACACGTTAAGAAAATTTTACATTTGTTCTATATAGGTAATTCTTCTTAGAAAAACAAATTTCTCTAGAAATTAACAGACAGACATTGGAGAACTGTCAGTAATCTTTCAGATCACAAGAATTTGATTTGATGAGTAAAATCTTTATATTTTGTGGCTATTATGAAGTTATTGTTAAGTCCTATTTTTTTCAAATTGTAGTTGAGTGCAAGAAACTCTGGTGAAATGAAATTGGAAATGAATGTATTTAAGTTTAAAAAAAACTTGTTTCATTAAATGTTCTAATGATTTCTGTCAATGTGTATGACGACGTTTCAAATAAGCCAAAATTTAATCAATGCTGTTTATTAACCAAGTATTTTTAAGTGTTGAGCTAAAGTGTAGGAAGTAATTTGTTGTAACAGTTGGAATTTTCTTGTAATCTTTGAAGCATGCTTAATACATAGCGATAAGTTGACTTCTCATAAGGCTTGGCTTGTAATTCTTTAACCACTCTTTTAATGTGTTGTCTAATTATACCTGGAAGTGTGAACTTTTTGGTGATTTCCAGCGTAACTTTGGTCATTTTACAGCACGCAGAACTTACATTTTAGAAATAAGGCTTAACAACATCAACATACGTTGCTAAAAAAATGCCTGTAAGGTTAAAACCCCTTTTTAGGTTTAATGTACTTACAGACATTTCATACACTCTCTTTAGACCAATATGAATTAGTACATTTAGGAAAGGGCTTCTTAAAAATGTATATTTATCACATCATTGCCAAGTCATTCTTCTTTTAATCTCTACTCATCAAGGCTTGTCATAGCTTATATTCAAATCAGAATTTGAACAATCTTGTAATTGAATTATCTTTTATTGCTTACAAAATTTAAACACATATAAAAATACACTTTATTTTTTATTTTATAACTTAAATTTGTTCAAGAATCATACTATATTGCAATGAAATCAGTATTTCAAATAAATATATTTGTATAAATTTGTTGAGAAAAATTACATAACCCTAATGTAATATTGACTTTATTATTTTAAAACAAGATTGTAGATTTTTTATTTAGGCTGGTTGCTGATAGTATTATATACAATACCTATTGATTTACTTATATATATATAATACAAGAGCAAGAGAATAAAACATTTCTAGAAGATTCATTAAACTGATACATAATAATTAAAAGCTATTTTATTAACACTTCCAATGAAAGTATAATAAGGCTTGCATAGAAATTGGCGAGGTTATAAGGCCTTTGAAACAGAATCTAATTGTCAAAGAAAACAATTATACTTCTCTACTATAACGGGAGTAACAAAGATCACATTGTTATTGAAGAATAACACGGAAATTTATCAATCTCTCAATTTTATCACTGTTTTATACCAACGCCAATCTTTTGTTGGTTTTTTGTGTCTTGAAAACTTATTTTTTAAATACATGTTCTATTGTATGCTAAAGTTTTTTACATTGAACAATTTGCATTAGCATATCCATAAAAATTTGTGAAAATTTATTTTCACATTGTCCCACCCACTCCTTTCTAACAGTCTTGAATTTTAAAGAATTTATACCTTTTGCAATTATTTTTTATTGAGAAGAGATTCTTAAGAAAAAACTGTGGGGACCTATTAATAAATCAATATAATGCCACTTAAATTTAAAATAATTCTAAGCTTTCATTTTATTTTTAAAATTTGGAAGTTAAGCATGAGAGAATCCAAGAAGAAAACATTTTGTATATGAATTGCTTTTACAGTTATATTGCGAAAAAATTTATGATTCATTATATTTTTTACATTACTTTGGCAGTTATTGACTGATTTATCACACGATTTCTTTTTTTATAATTTTGCTTTAAATTTATACTCGAAAATCTCCGAAATATTCAGATTTATTTGTTGAATCAATTTTAACTTATTTAAAAATAAAAGTTTCCTTTTTGCATTAAGTTAGCGAATCTTTACCTTTTTCCTCATATATTTTGCTTGATTATGTCATTTATTATTTTTCTTTTACTACGAACTTTAATGGATTTATTTCATGAAATAATTTCTAAATAGGGAAATAAACGTATCCAATTACACTTTTAAAAAGTTATGTGTATTCAAACATTTTTCCTTTTTGATTATACAGGGCTCAGGATGTTTCCAAAATTTAACTAAGAGCAAAAAGAAGAACAACGGAAAGGGAATAGACAAATCTCTTGTAGTATAGTTTTAAAATAAATTAAAAGTGTACATTTATATGAAGCATATGTGACTAAAGAAAATCATGAATATTAGGAAAAAAGGCCGTACAATATTAAATTTTGTCTTGAACAACATAATCCATATTCTTAACTTGTGTTTTGATGTATATCATGTCAGTTAAAAAATGCAAAAATTTTTAACTTAACTCAGAAATAAAAATGAGTGAGGCTTATTAAAAATATGTATGTATAAGTTCTACGAATGTACTTATATTTATTTACTAAAAATGCTTACATGCTCAATATTCATATTATAATGTGAAGAGTATCGGAACAATAATACATTAAATTGAAGGACAAATCTTCAACTTTACTTTTGCTGACGAAGACATATTATGACAAAAAACATTTATTTGGATTTTTTTTCCAGTGTCTTATTCTTCATTATTCAAATGAAAAAGATTTCACAAATCCTGATGTAAATTAGAATCGAAAAATTTGAAACCTCTGTCTTTGTCTAAAGATTCAGTATTGTTAAATTATGATATTAATGATAACACTTCCCCCTCAAGTCCTGCTGGTTGTCTCAAAGTGGCGGGGAGGGGGCACTGGACGGAATGGGCGAAATACGTCTGGAGTTTTCTCTTGGAAGGGTCACCCTTAACGTGGAAGCCATTCCATAGTGCCCATCTAAAACCAGTGGGTGAAATTGGTACGAAGTAAGTCCTCTGCTTTTGGGTGTTTCACGTCTCCTGACGTTCAGAGGCATTTTATCCATGAATTGGACATCTTATACAAGTCATATATACAGCATGGCAACATTTTTTCTTTCTATCCATTTTGCAAACCATAATGGGATTATGTTTTTTATATTTTTTGAAGTGTACGTAAACAGAACATCGCCAGAAACACCATGATGCTAAAAATTTAACTTTTCAACAAGTAAACGCCGAAGCACCTTTTCAGGATATTTGCAGTAACTAGAAAATCTGCGACAACTTCCTCCATGATTTCAATATGAGTAGGTTTCAGTTGATCTTTCTCCAAAGTTTAAATATAAACTATATTGGTTAATAAAATTGGGTATAAATTTAAATAACGCAATTTTGCAATTTGTTACCTAAAATATAATCAAAGCAGAGAGAATAAGAACAAACATTTTTCAGTAGTAGAAAATGCTTTAAACTAATGGAAATTTTAAGAGTGTTAATAAAATAAAGCAGTGCATTAAAAGTTAAGTCATTTATAATAATTTCTTTAAAATATCAAATTAAAAAATCTATGGTTATGAGTTTAAAAGAAACTATTTTTATTATTGAAATCAGGAAAAATATTTGCTGCAGTTACTTAAGATTCTGTAATAATCAAAATAAGATCTTTTCAAATGCAGAACATTTCAAATATAAAAATGATACCCACTTATAAAATACCTACCAGAAAAATCTAAGAACAAAGATGTATAACACAGGATATAATAAACAATCGCGATGATCAATAATGCAACAGTCGAAATAGAATATCTTCTTATATCAAATTTTAAATAATTTAAACGTACAAACTTAAAAGAAAATTGTATACAGAAGCATTAAAGAACAAAAAAATCAATTTCAAGAAAGTGTGTATAAAATTATTACTTACATTGCACCACAAACAAGATACACTACTGGCCATTAAAATTGCTACACCAGGATAGCGGCACACCACACACGTGAAATTTGCATGACTGGTAGAACTTGCTGTGATATGCAAATGATTAGATTTTCAGCGCATTCATACAAAGCAGGCGACAGTAGGGACATCTACAATGTGTATAAAACCAAAGATTTGACAGTAGTTTTCTCATACTCAATTTCCGTTTCAAGGTTGTTTTCGGCAAAGAAAGTTGTTGTAATGCCCCGTGTAAGAAGAAGAAATGCCTATCAGCACGTGTCTGACTTTGTTCGAGGAAGGATTATAGCCTACCGGGATTGCGGTTTATCGTACCGCAATATTGCTGCTCGCGTTGGTCAAGACCCCATGACTGTTAGCAGAATATGGAATCGATGGGTTCAGGACAATCATACGGATAGTCATGCCCCCATCACTAACAGCAGAGAAGACAGACATCTTATCCCCATGGTCACAAGGGATTGTACAGCCACGTCACGAACCCTGAGTCGAGAAATGGAGTCATTTGCAAGGCAACAAGTTTCTGCTCGAACAGTTCGACGACGTTTGCAGCAGCATGTATTGTCTGCACGGCTACCATGGCTTTGGCTACCATTGACGCTGCGTTACAGACAGGAGCGCCTTCAATGGTGTGATCAGCGACGAACCCGGACGCGGGAATGGCATCACATCATCTTTACTGATAAATCTCGGTTCTGTATACAGGACCATGATGGCCGCACCCGTGTTTGGAGGCATCGTGGAGAACGCGCATTGCCAGCTTGGATTGGACATCGCCATACTGGCCCATCTGCTGGAGTGATAGTATAGGGTGCCATTGGATACACGTCTCGGCCACTTTGAACAGCAACCGTTACATTTCCGATGTGTTAAGGCCCGTGGCTATGCCCTATCTTCGAGGCCTCCCTAATGCTTTGTTTCAACAGGATAATGCACGACCGCATGTTGCCCGTACTGTTCTGAACTTCCTTGATA
The DNA here is from genome assembly GCA_037975125.1 of Latrodectus hesperus. NCBI lineage: Eukaryota > Metazoa > Arthropoda > Arachnida > Araneae > Theridiidae > Latrodectus > Latrodectus hesperus. The sequence continues at coordinate 15,842,950 of CM075854.1, forward strand.
TAGAACAGGTTCGACTCTTACCCTGGCCAGCACGTTCTCCTGATCTGTCACCAATTGAGAACGTGTGATCAATGGTTTCTGTGCGATTGGTACGCCATCACTCACCATCCACTACTGTCGATAAACTGTGGCAAAGTGTTGAAGCTGCATGGACTGAGATCCCCGTACATGCCATACAATCTCTGTTTGACTCCATGCCTAGGCGGATTAATGCTGTTATTTCAGCCAGAGGTGGCTGCTCTGGGTATTGATTTCTCAAGATCTATACATCCTAATTTCCTGTAAATCTAATCACTTGTCCTTTCCACTATAATGTATGTGTCCAATAAATATCGTTCTGTTATTTGCATTCCTTCTTGGTGTAGCAATTTTAATGGCCAGCAGTGTATTATTAATGAGCTAAAAAGTACATATTGTATGAACACTTTATTCCTCTATGAAGAAACACTATCCTTGCTAATGTTTTGATATTTATTGGTAATCGTATGATCTCCGAAAAGATCAAAAACTATTTTCAGCAAATATTCTGTAGGCAAAAGTCTTATAATTTTCATATTAATGACACATTTTATCATTAATAATTAGATTTTAATTATTTTCTTACATTTCCCAAAGACACAAAATTTGTAAAAAATAGAACACTGAAGAAATATTTTATTTCGTCATCTTGAGCATCTTGTTGCTGTTTCGGAGACATTAGAAGTAGCCAACTTTGAGGTGACTTTGAAAAATGTGAGTTTGCTATGTGCAAAATAAAATTTCTCAAAAATATCATAGATTCTGGATCACATGAGCCTGATCCTGAAAATGTTAGGGCCATCTCGAAATTAGAAACACCCAACACTGAAAAAGACGTCAAAAGTGTTCTTGGATTGTTGTCTTATTATCGAGCACATGTACCCAACTTTTCCGAGATAGCGCTCCCATTGACATCGTTGACGAAACGACGAGCACCAAACTCTGTGGTATGGGAATTAATGAGCTTGACATTGCTTTTGCCAAACTTAAGGAGTCAATTTGTGATGCTTCTAACTGTTACTCATCAAATTTTAAAGCGAGTACTGGAAGATCAATTGAACATTTTTTGTTTATTAGTATAACTAATGAGTATTTCTTTTCAGTTTTCTACGTTGCTTTATTTTGGTATTAAAAAGTTAATAAGATTATGTTTTTGGAACTGTGGAAAAAATGTATTCCTTTTGTAAATATATAAATTAAATAATATAATTCTTTAAGTAATAAGTAAATTGTTATATACATAACTTTCCTAAGCTAAATTTCTAAATATGATATATTGATTTTGGAAATGATGTTTAACGTAAATTTATTCTCTAATCTAATGTTAAATCAATTTCAAACTTTTATAATTTTACATTGTGATTAAGGCTTTCTGATGACTTTGATATGATTTATTTTTGATAAATTGTTTTGAGTTTATTCTTTTACAAAAATAGTATTTTGTAAATATTTTTAAGTTTTCTTTTTAAAGTTCCTATGTATATGTATGTTTAATGCAAAATACTGTTTTATTCAAATGTACGTTTATGCTATGTAGAATTTATGTTACTAAATTTGCAATGTGTTATGCTCATACAATCGCTTATGTTAATTATGTGTTAGGATTATTTTATGTATATTTTAAGTCACTTTTGGATTATATTAATTTGATTTGTCTTTGCAAGACGCAATCAAATCTTTAAAGAGGGTGGTGCCCGGATTAGAGAGAAATATCTAATTAAAACTTTTAATTTTGGCCGCACGTGGCGCTGCAAGCTAGATACGAGAGGGAGGATGACAAAGTGGAGGATAAACAATATGTTAAGTTACGCTCATGTCTATGTTTGTTCATGCTTTGGGTTATGTTTTATGCTAATAAATGTTTGCACTGTGTAATTCTTTGGTATAATCTTTTATAAGTTTATACACATCACACTTTTTGCGAATCTAAGACAAAAAATATTTCGAAGATAAATGTTACAATGCATTCTAAATTTTTTATGTTTTAAACAAAATCTTACAAATATCATTAAATGCAAGCGAAAAATGGAAATAAAAGCAATAATAAAAAGCTTGAAGAGCCATGTTTCATATAAAAATAATTTTTTGAAATGTATCAAAAGCAAGAGAGTACTTTTTATCACAGTTAATCTGGATTAAGGATAAATATAAACTCATGATTTAAAATAATGTGAACAAATTGTGTTTTCTAATTGTACTTCAAATAGCTACCTTTTACGCTTCAATAAAGAGTTTTGTCACTGTAATCACTTTCCCGAGACCTTCGCACACAATAATTCAATTTGAACAAAGTTGGCATGCTTCATACCAGTTCAATGAATCAATGCTTATGATTAAATATATGCAAATATCTTCACCTCACCAAAGTGGTTTATTTTCTTTTTTAACCTTCCTATGTGAACGCCCAATACCTCATCAAGAGAGTGTTGACTCACGTTTTCTGATTTTCTAAAGGTCTACCTGTTTTATTTGCTTTATTTTTTCTAGTTATTAAAGATTTATATTCGTGTGAATCATCACTACAAATGAAACGATTCAGTAATAATTAATCATGAAACTTTATTTTAAATAAGTTTTATTATTAAACTTATAGAAGTAGAAAATAGAATATATATATATATATATATATATATATATATATATATACACTTTCACTTTTATATGAATAGCTATCATTAACATTGAAAATTTTATTTTATTACATTACATATATTCAGACTTGTGTATGCTTGATTCTTGAGATCCGCTTGTAAGTCTTCGTCGATAATAGGACAAATAGCACAATGACAGATGTACAACCACAGAAGATAACGAAGAAAACACCCAGGGCCACGGTGGGAATCGAACCCACACTCCTACGCTCTCAAGCGATTAGCGGAGTGATGCTTTGAGCACTCAGCCACGGAGCGCCCTTAATAATGAAAAATGTATTGTTAACATAGTTAATACTATTAATATAGTTACAGTTAATGCATTTTTAATCAAAAACTGAATATTTTAAAGTAATGTAATTCTTATTAAGAGCAATCTAAAACCAAAACTCAAACTAAAATATATTGATTTGGCACTGCTACATTTCAAAGAAAATTAATTCACTCAATAAATTTATAAGGAATACGTAATTATTTTTTTACAATGTAGAAGAAATATCAAGTAAATGTTAAAGGTAAAAAAGGTGATATATTATACTATAGATCTGTCTTAAGGCTTTGTGAGAATCAGCTCTGTTAAATATTGAATTTTTTTCTTGAGATTCTCTAAATCTTTACCATTGCAATTTTTACCAAATCTTATCAATCATTTACCTAGCCTTTATCAGCTCCATTTCTTAGTTGCTTTAGATGAATCAGCTGGCTGACCCGCAAAAGGCGTAATTTCTGTGAAAAAATAATGATCAATCAATTCTTGAATTTTTTATGAGTCTTGTTGATAAAATGTATGGATGTCACTTAGTTTTTACTCTTATGTATTTAAGATTTACTTTTATGTATTTAAGATTTACTTTTATGCGCTGACTTCGTAACTAGATCATAAGAAGAAATTACATTTAATGCTTTACATTTGGTGTGAATATTTCTTGTAGTGTTTTTATGATGTATCGGAAGTCATCAGAAATTGTTCATTGTCTAGACATTTGGAACATTTCGGATTACCATTAACAACTGAAAACGAGCTCAGTAAGGATAATTTAAGATTCTTAGTTGTACATAAAACAAAAAATTGCTCATTGTAATTCAAGGTATTAATTAATTGATTATTTTCATGAATGAAGCAACTAACTTGGTAACTTATTGACAAAAATTGTATGAGAAAAACAAAATATTTTCGAAATTAAAAAATAAGGTAGCAATATTAATTGGAAATTTCTAAATCTTTAATTAGCGCTCTTGCCTTCGGTTCAACAGTTCGTGGGTTCGAATCCCACCTTGGGCATGGATGTTTGTAGTGGTTCGGAATCCACTTTAAGCCATAAGTCCCGGTCTAATTAAAATGACCGTTGAGCGACAAACAAACCAACAAAATCTAAATCTTTAAAACATCAATTCAATTATTTTTCTCATTAGATTTCTGATTAAATCCTTGATTTGTTTTTAAAAAATACGAGCATCTGATTGAAAACAAATCTATTGTTTTAAAATTTTGCCTTAAATCAGTAAAATGTACAAATAAAAATAATCGATTAAATGAAGATTTTGTACATAATTACGAAACTAACAAATTAGTAAATTTTGTTGCAAATCTTTTCATTATCAATGCGAACATTACAAGTATGATTTCATTATTTATACAAACACTTTGAAATTTCATTTCACTTACATTACAAATGCTTGTCACTTTAGTAAAGATTGTGCTGTTCAGTATTTTCTCCCATATTTAGTAAAATATAGTCACAGCAGAAAATTATTTTGCCACACCATGTTAATGCTCAGAATATCTGAAATAAATCAGATTTTTCCAAAATGTGATGAAAATTTTGCCCGAAAAGAATCTAATTCTTATGAGTGAGAAAAAAAAATAATTCTAATGAGTTTTCATTCATTAGTATTAGATTTTTTTTTAAACCGCATGAATAAAAATTCAACAGTTTAAAGCTATTTCAACATTAGAAATGTTTCACACCTCCATTCAAATCAAAATTATCCACCAAGATTGGATTTTCCATAAGTGAGGAGAAAAGAACTTCCTTTTTCGAGAAAGGAAGAATATCAACTCCGACCGCAATACATGGCCTATTTTCCTCATTAAATTCACTTGAGAGTCCATTGCAAAACTGGAAGTAATATACAAAATTTGGATATTCCAGAAATTAATGTGATTTTAATGATATCTTAAAGTTCATTTAAAGTAATATTCTAAGATTTGTAATTTAATTCTTTTTTTCTAAAAACTTTGGAGTGACATATAATTTTAGAAAACAGTAATAAAGTATAAGGAATTCTCATAAGGAAATAGAAATAATATTTTTTCTCTCTGATGTTAAAAAATAGAACTAAAATCACATTTCAGTTGACCTATTAAATGACTCACAACGAAAAATACTTTGAGTTTAATGATTCCCAAGAAACTGCGGATTTCCATTCATTGAATGAGGATATGCATTTTTATGCTTTTATAACCAAGTCTGAACTAAAAAATATAATCTCATTAATGATCTATTATATATATTTACTATTATTATTGGTATTAAGACAGGCTCATTCCAAACAAATAGACAACAATCCTTAAGAAAAAGAAAATAGATAAAGCGATGAGTTAAACTTCCCACTTAGATCATAGAAAATGATGCAGACAAAAAAAGAGAATCTAAATAATGTTTTTAATGACTGAAAAAACATTTTATGGATTTCGATTATGCTAAAAACATAAAATTGCTAGCTTGTTTTGCACAAATTAGAAAACAACTTAGTATTGATTTCAGTTCCACTAAATGTTCAGTCACACCAATGATGCAAAGAAACATATCTATCAGATCAGAGATGATACAATAATATATATACTGCATATTTCAGTGCTACAGAGTCAGTAACATTTCTGATGTAACGTTTACTGTCTGTTTACAGTGAAGGTGGTTATCGTGCTTACATTCAGTAAATAATACAAACTTTACTATGTAGTTAAAGTAGTATTTCTATAATTCTTATTTTACTTTAGTATTATTTCTTTTCATATTTAAGAAAAACATTATACACTGAAAAAAATATCTATCTATCTATCTATCTATATATAATATATATATATATATATATATATATATATATATATGTATATATATATATATATATATATATATATATATATATAATTATGACCGATTAGGTTACATTTTTTACTTTTAATAATCTACGACTCACTATTGGAAAGATTATGGCAGGAGCAGAGAAACTTTCCTCATATTTCTTTGGCTAAATGTAATCTTGTGATAAGATTGCGCTTTCCAGAGTAGATGGACCCTCATTTATCCAAAGATAATTAAATGACACTTTTGCTTTTTGCGAGAACAATTCTCGTAATGGGTACTTAAGGGGATTTCCCTGGGGCCTGAGCAGCTACCAGGCGCGTCGGCAAGTGGTGGATCGTCGAACGTCCTGTAGGAATGACAGGATAGCCTTGAATATAGAATCAGAGGCCGCGAACCAGCTCCCGTAAACCCTGGTGTTATGCGATCCGTGCCTAGGGCTATTTGGCACCATGGTAATAGTGTCTTAACGGAGCCTCTAGTTGCCTGGCGAACTTCTAGAGCTTTTTTGCCTTGCCCAGTAACTCAGGCAATGCTGGGTGGACTATTGTATTACCTGAGCCTATTAATTAATTGTTATTTTATGTCTGAAAAAACAGAAAACTCAAACCTTTCTGCATTTGCAGGTAAAGCCTCTGAAGTAGATCTTGTTGAAAAAAAAAGGGAACTCAGAGGCAATCTAGTGAAGGAGCAGCAATGAATCCTTCACAGGCGGTAGAAATGACCTCCAAACCATCTTCTTCTGGTGAAAGTCAGGAAGCAACCGCTAGCAAGACTGACTCTCTGACCAGAATCAAGGACTTCGCCAAGTGCAGGCAAAAGTACTTGACAAACCCGCTCCTGCCGATGGGAATGAAGGTAGTTCAAGCCAACCTCCACCACAGTAGAAGTGGTACCACTAACCTCAGTAAGAAGTTTCTTGCTGGGGATATACACCTGGCCCTGATTAAGGAACCCTGGCTGGTAGGGGGAGAATCAGTGGCCTCAAAGGAACTAAAGGTAAGCTTATCTATTGTACCAATAGCAACGCTAGAACTTGTATACTCTTAAATAAAAACATTGAGGTATTTCCCCTCTATGAATTTATCCTTAGGGACCTGACAGCTGTGAAAGTCAGACTCAACATAGAGGGAGGGGACAGAGAAATTGTTTTTGGCTCTGTGTAGCTGCCCTGTGAAGAGAAGGCTCCAACTGACCATTCTCTGGACAAGCTCATGAACTTTTGCAGAGACAACAACTTACAGGTAGTCCTAGGACTAGACTGTAATGCTCACCATGTTGTCTGGGGAAGTACGGACACAAATAAAAGAGGTGAGTGCCTTTTAGAATTCATTCTAAACTACGGGTTAGATATTCTAAATGAGAGCAACGAACCAACTTCCATTACTTCCAATCAATCTGAAGTAATCGACATTACTATAGCAACAACGCTAATTAGCAAAAATATCAAAAATTGGAAAGTAGATGGCGGACCTTCTGGCTCAGACCATCAAAACATCAATTTTGAAATTCACTTTAATGTGTGTCTGGATCGCATGTTCAGAGACCCAGTTAGGACGGACTGGAAGAAATTCCAGGAGGATTTGACTGGGTTGGTTGAGCTCGGGAACAGACCTATATTAGAGACAACTACGATCTAAAAGTTACAGCAGACCTTCTGCACAGTAGTATTCTAGATTCTTATCATAACAGCTGCCCTATTCGCACTAGGACAGCTAAACTCCAATGTCCTTGGTGGAATGACTCTCTAGCAGCCGAAAGGACAAATGTTAGGAAACTTTTTAATAAAGCCAAGAAAAATGGTGAATGGGAGAACTATAAAACGGCCCTCGCTAATTATAACAAACTTGTTAGGAAAAGCATAATTAACTCCTGGAGGAAGTTCTGTGAAGAGATAGATTCTATCTCTGAAGAAGCTACACTCCAAAAACTCCTCAAAAGGGATGAACCTATTTTGGTTGGCACCTTAAAGGACAAGTAGGGTAATTTTGTTGCTTCCGGGAAAGATGTTATGGAAATTATGACCAAAACCCACTTTCCAGGAGCTAGAGATATTTATAGCAACGAAGGGGAGCACTGCATTGGCTCTTTGCAAAGAGTCAATAGCGATCAATGGACCATCGCTAAAAATATCGTTAACTACAATATTGTTAAATGGGCAATCTCTGCCTTTAAACCTCTAAAAAGCCCAGGGCCTGATGGAATTATGCCCATCATGATCCAGAAGGCAGAGGAGGTTATCATACCAGTGCTAACTAGAATTTACAGAGCTAGCTTAGCACTGGGTTACATACCAAAGATATGGCAGAAGACCAGGATTGTTTTCATTCCTAAACCTGGCAAGGACACCTATGACCAGGCCAAGTCTTACAGACCTATCAGTCTTTCTTCATTCTTTCTTAAAATTATGGAGAAAATCATTGATCGGCATATAAGAGATTACTTGGGTAGTAACAGTCCCTTGCATGCTCTTCAATTTGCCTATCAACCCGGCAAATCTACTGAAACTGCTTTACATCAGCTAGTTTCTAAGATTGAAACCACTCTGGATCAAAAAGAAATTGCCTTGGCAACTTTCCTCGACATCCAAGGTGCCTTTGATAATACTTCCCATCCATCCATCCTCAATGCACTTAGAGGGGCAGGGATTAATCAGACCCTGTGTACTTGGATTGAGGCCTTGATTTCGGATAGATGTATACAAATGAACATCTTCGGTGAATCATTTGAAAAAAAGACTACTAGAGGTTGTCCTCAAGGAGGTGTTCTCTCACCATTACTTTGGAACCTAGTTGTAAATAGCCTTATAAAATATCTAAATGATAGGGGGTATTATACGCAAGGATATACTGATGACATTGTCATCCTTATCCTTGGCATAGATTTAGACATAGCTTGTCATCTCATGCAGGATGCCCTAAGTTATGTAGGTCAATGGTGTATGGATAGTGACCTGATGGTTAATCCTCAGAAAATCTACCTTGTACCTTTTACACGCAAAAGGAAATGGAAGGATTTTTTCATACCAAGACTTTTTGATGTTGAAATCAATGTGGCTTCAGAGGTGAAGTATCTGGGCATTTATTTAGACCAAAAACTCACCTGGAATAAGCACATTGATGATAAAATTAACCGAGCAAAGAAAAGCATTATGATTTGCAGGCGAATGCTTGGTAAAAACTGGGGTCTACATCCAAAACTGATGTTGTGGATGTACACAGCTATTGTCAGGCCCATTCTCACATATGCCTGTGTGATCTGGTGGCGTAAGGTGGAACAGAAGACTGTGACTGACAGACTAGGAGGTCTACAAAGACTGGCCTGTCTCTGCATCACAGGAGCAATGTCCACCGCACCAACCAGAGCATTGGAAGTTATGTTGGATCTGACTCCTTTAGACATCTTCATCTGCAGCACTGCCAGAATGACTGCATACAGAATGAAGCTACAAAACCAATGGTACGACCAACCTGTTGCCAAAGGGCACAGGGGTATTACCAGGAAAATTCAAGATCCTACTTTCCTGATGCCTTCGGACATCATGGAAAAGTCATACATGTTTGAAAGGACATTTGAAATAGTTTTTCCAACTAGAGACGAATGGGATAACAACATGTTCGAAACTAAAACAGGAGATCTAATCTGGTACACAGATGGATCACTGAAAAACAGCCTCTCAGGACTGGTAGTATGTGGCGTGTCACCAAGAACCAGCCTATCTGTAAGCCTTGGGCGATACGCTACGGTCTTCCAGGCAGAAGTTTTGGCCATTATCCACTGTCTGCGACTAAATATGAGGAAGGGCTACCACGGTAAGCGGATTCTCATTTTTAGTGACAGTCAAGCAGCTTTAAAAGCGCTCAATTCTTTCGAAATTAAATCTAAATTAATTTTGGAACGTAGAAACCTTCTTACAGAACTGGCAACTAGAAACAAGGTGATCCATGTATGGGTGCCAGGGCACAAAGGTATCGAAGGTAATGAAAGGGCTGATGAACTTGCTAAACAAGGGTCATCTTTTGCTCCCAACGGTGCAGAACCTTTTTGTGGGATCAATTTGAAGACCGCAAAAACCAATGTTCTTAGATGGGAAAACGGAAGATGTATGAAGCTTGGCTTAACACTCCTGATCAAACCCACGCTAAAAGTATGATCTATGGAGCATCAGCAAGGATTGCCTCTGAAATTCTAAGATGCTCTAGGCAGAAAATACATTAAATCGTAGGCTTCATAACTGGGCACTACTATTTCAGATAACACCTCCATAAAATGGGACTGTTTCAGCAAGACCCTATCTGCAGGAAATGTCCTATGCAAGAGGAAACGGCCAAGCATATCATTTACGAATGCGAGGCTCTTGCCCTTCCTAGATTAACTTCTTTAGGCATCATCCATACTAGAGAGTTACACCTAGACACCATTAAAGGGTTATCGGACTTTATTAATAAAGTGGGTGACCCGAGCAACTGGAACTAGGAAACATTGGGTTTGGTACAAAATGCTGATAAAAGCAGAGGTGCCCAATGACATACAAACCCAACTCTAAGAAGAAGTAAGGGGATTCCGTGTTTCCCCCAATCCGATACGTAAATGCTTCTCTATTTCTACACGGTATAGAATTCAAATGAGCCTTATAACAACTTTCATCTGTTAGGATATTTATTATGTTGTTTCACATTTTGCAATATTACATTATTTTACGAAATTGGAAAATTTCTCTGATTAGTAATTGCTTCTTAAAAATAAGAAAGGAGCTTAAAATAAATGTAAAAATTAGCTTCAATTGAAAATAAGCTTTAAATAACAAAAATCATTAAATTACATTATTTTAGATGACATCATCAATAATAAAGCATACATTTATATAGATTGAGAAAAATGAAACAATTCAACTGCCTTATAAAAGTGATTCTATTACGTTTATATATAAAGTTATGGTAAATTATATAAATAACCAAGTTTCATTTCTTTACAGAATTCATTCAAAATTTGGGCATATAATCATAGTTAGAGTTAATTTTAAAATAAACTAAAATGAAAAAATATGAAAAATATAAAAAACATCTTATATTTTTCATTCTGATGTTGTGTGTTTAATGTGTAACTAATTTCTTCAACAAGCGTATATATATATATATATATATATATATATATATATATATATATATATATATATATATATATATATATATATATATATATATATATATATATATATATATATATATATATATATATATATATATATACATATATATATATACTCTATTAAGTTCTTCATAAAAACATTTCATGTTTAAGAATTAATAGTTAGATATTAACCCAGATAAGCCTACTGTCCTATATTTAGGACAGTAGAATATAGGACAGTAGGCTTATCTGGGTTAAGTCTCAGGCATTCATTTATAAAACCCATATTGATCTGTAATAAAGCCATTGATTCATGGGACTCCATTCACAAATTAACCCAGATAAGCCTACTGTCCTATATTCTACTGTCCTAAATATAGGACAGTAGGCTTATCTGGGTTAAAACGAGAAAAATACAACTGTGTTGAGAGAGAAAGAGAACTGCATGCAAAGGATTATTGGAATTAATTGTAAATTTAATGAACTTTTTTCATGATTTTATTCAGTTTTCTAGTAATAAATTTGATTCAATTTGTTACTTATAATACTATTTATTTAAAAAAAAATTATTAAATAATATTACTGACTGAAATCATATTACTATAAAATTGCAACTGTTAATCATTTCTTTAAATAGATATAAATGATATTTGTACAATAAGAGGAAAATAGAAAGCTTTTCTTCCATTTGTTATCAGATTTTATTAATAAAACAAATAAAGATGGAATATTAACTTTTCATAAGTTTAAGCAAAAGGAGGAATGAAATTTCATGTTATAGAACAATAAAAAAAAATTAGTGATTATTAAAGAATAAAAGACATATAGAAAATAAGTAGGGATTGAAAGAAAAAAACTGAATTTTTTTTTATTAAAATGTAATTCACTATAACAGAAATATTCTAAGAGATTTTGGATAGAAATTTATCTGTGTTTTATATATACTATGCAATTGTTAGAGAAAGAGAAAAAACTCTCCAAACTATTGACAAACACAAAACTAATTGCAAAAAATAAAAATAAATAAAAAATAGGACACCTGAGCTGCACTTTTCTAAAAAGGTAATCATCATGGATGATGAAGCTTATTTTTCTTTCTGTAAATATAATCAGAGGAATGATTGTATGTCAATGAAAAATTCTTCGAAAATTATGCAAATAACATGAAAATTTCTTGAAAAAGAACTACTTTTAATTGCTAATTCATAGTAGATTCTTCAAATGTATCTATTTAGAAATCACACATCTATCCATTTATGCAAGGATTTTATCTGTGTGACAGAATCTAAATAAAAATTTAAAGCAATTATTGCCACAATTTATTTTTAAACTTAAGTAAAGTTATATTTAATCAGGTAAACGGTTTTTAGAATTTTGCAACCATTATTTTTTATTAAAAAATGGCATAAATATCGCAGATGAATATTTTTCAGCAAAATTAAATAATAATAATTATAATTAAAAAATAAGCTACAAATCTGTAAATAAAATATAAATATTATAAATTAATGTTTTATGCGTATACCTATATATATGTGGATGATAATACGGAGTTTTTAGCCAATCAATTCATTTGCAAACAGAATCAATTTTCATTATCAGAGTTATCGATTATATGAAATAAATTTATATTACTCAAACGGTTACACTCTAAAAAACAGATAATAATTCAATTTCATTTATACTTTGTGATGAGAGTTTACTCGAAAATAAACTGTTTTTATCTTCGCACATTGCATAAAATAGGATAAAATTTTAATTACAAATGTCAAATTTAATTTTCCGCAATGTTCCTCCTGCTTTCCATTCATAAAGCTATATAATTTTTTTTATAAAATAATTCAGATTCATGTGATTAAAAAATCATCAAAATTATTTTTAGAAATTCCATCAGATTTAGTTTCAGAAATTCCAATATGTTGTTCTTTGTCTATGATGATTAATATATTTAAAGGTTGTTAGAAATTGAATTTTAAAAAGGATTTATCAATTAAAAAATTTTAATTATATTCATATCGGATTTGACTGTTTTTATCTACACTTGCACGAATTCAAGATTGCGATTCTCAATTTTAAAACCACCTAACCGAAATTTTTTATAAAAAAAAACCTAAATCAGCTTGCCAACTACAATAATAATCCAATTATTTTGTTGAAGTTTGCATATTGATGATAATCAAACATACATATATTTATATTAAAATAAAACAATTTGATAAAATAGATTACTACAAAGATTTTCAAAATTTAGAGCCCTCACATTTTTAGTCTGTCGTTTACTGTCGAAATATATAATGATGGATTATACTTAAATTCGGCTTATATAAATAAAGTGAATACTAATGTAAGAAAAGTTGAACAAAATACTTAATTGTAATATAAAGAGAAAGTTATATTTCTCATTTAATTAAGACAAATAAGTTATGATTTGATATATCGGACAAATATGCTATGATTTGAAATATGTTATGAGAGATGCTAATAATTTGCTAAATTTAATCTTCATTACGTTTAAGAAATGATTTCTTTGTCTTTCATTTTGTCGAGTAAACTTTCTTGAATTCAGTGCCCCACCTAGTGACCTTTGCCCTTTGCTACCCGTGGCACCCTCGTTGATGACAAGTGGCCTGAATTCTGCAAGGGAGAAATGTATTACTTGGTCTGTGTTCCGTGTTCATGACTTTTATCTCTTTTTTTCCTACATTTGACCCAGTCTTTCGATGTCATCTGACTAATTGAATTCAGACAGCAAGTTTAATGCTTCTGATCCTTTTTATTGTTTATTTAGTATATATTCTAATTTTGTAATAAATGAGAATATTTTAGTTCATTGATAGTTACGTAAAAATGTAAGTGGATGCAACGAGTTTATTCTTATATGAATTAGAAAGTAATTAGTTTTGTTTCACCATACTTTGTTGTGTTTCATCACAGCTTTTACATACTCTAGACATTCATTTTTGCAGTACTTTAGGACAAGTGCAGGTGATGTAAAAAATTAAAAAAAGAAATCAAATGAAGAAGAATATCGATACAAATGAACGTAATGTTGAAAAAGCAATCCGAAAAGATGAAGAAAATAGTACATAGTCTATAAAGAATTGAAATTACAGCCGTATTGATTAGTTAAATTATTGAATTAAATAAACAAACAGAGATAAAAAGGAGCTGTTACTAAAAAGGTTTTAAAATATCAGCGAAATTGAACGAATACATATGGGAAGAAAATGGGAAAGACCATAGCGACTTACAGTAGAAATCGGATAAAAAATAAAAAGCAAAATAACTGGAGATATACTAAGAATGTAAAGACAATTAGAAAAAAACAAGTAATGAAAATATACGCATGTATTAAAATTTCAGTTTAAAATAAATTTTTTGTCTTAAATGGAAGCGTTATATTTTGATTTTAACACACAATTAAAATCAAACTTTTATTGAAAAATTAACAATACAATTTTCATGAGTAAAAAAATTATATAGACTCCATAAATTATTCTAAACTCCGTGAAATATTGTTTAACTCTTTGAAAGCGAAAAAAGTCATTATTCGATAGGAATTTGACTACCACAATATTATTTGAAGGTATCAAGTGCAATGTTTAAAGTATTAACCATTAAACTTGCGTTTGATACCTGCAATAATTTGAATGTTTGATATTTTCAATCTTCTTTTCAAATATTACAATACAGTTATTTCCAATCCCTGAGTATAACTTGAAGTGAGTGTTAGAGCCTTTTAAGAGCTCTCTTCTTATTAGAGTTATCTCTCATTACTTGAGTTTCATCTCCTGTACATTTCCTTAGATCTCGTAAGAGGATATACATACTGATGCGTTTCATTTTCTGTATATCATATTGAATAAAAGTATTTTGTACAATGATTAGTGTTTTGTAAATCAAGATTATGATTTTAAGATCAAGGCTTTCTAGTTGCTTACATTTACAAAAACGTTTTTTATTTAAATTTTAATATATTCCTAAAATGTACATTTAAAACGTACTTTGTATAACACAAGTATACCTTTTATATTGAGGTATAAACGGCTTATGATATAATTTACATTGTGAAAATCATCAGTTCTTTGTGATAATGGCACTATTTTAATCACAGTTTTCTGATATTGAAATTTTTCTGGGCTCAAGCTTAATTTTATTAGAAGGAAGTTTCTGATTCAAATTTTTTAATAGATTGATACTTCTTCTCAATAAAACTAACAATTGAGATTGTAACTATGTTAATTCAATTGATTCGATAAACAATAATGAAACTCTTAGTATAAAAAGGTTATTAAATCAATTCTGCTGTTCACATTCAAAATGCAGAAAATGAAAATATATTAAGATCTTCCTGATACTATTAATTAGCCAATAATTGCAATCTGACAAGTCACCGAATCGGACTAAAGTAGAAAAAATGAGATTTAATTAATTCATACACTTTCTTAGTTTTTTTTTTTTATCATTTTTAATATATTCAACAAATTACAGATGCCAACTTTGTTCAATTTAATTTGAGTTAAGTATTCAAAATTACAGAAACTCACTGTTTGAATCTCATTCGATAAATATTCGCTTCACAACTTTCTTAAGCTCTGCCAAACTTTCAATGAAGTTTAATCGAATATGTTACGCATAAAAATATTCTTCTTTATTTTGTTCAGGTTAATTCAGTTCGTCTGTATTGATGTAACAAGCTTGGAATCTTTATTCACTTAGGTGATTCTTAATTGTTAATAGAAAGTTTTGAATAAAAGTTTTTGCTTTACTCTCTAAACAAAGTTTTTTTTAACACAATGACTGCAACAGACTATTAATTAGATCGTGAAAAACGTTCTCAATAACTGACTGATTTACTTTATTTTATTCTTTGATTAAAATGGTTATTTTTATTTGATTATTTCGGTTTCATGATTTCCCGCTGCAGTCACAATGAAAGTATTCAGGCTCATTTTATTTCAATTATAATGTGGAATTCCTTATTATTTTAATTCTATTCTTTGATAAACAAAATAACTTTTTTTCATTGACAATGCATTAATGGAGGATGCTTTTGCTTCTATTAAGAGTGTACAGTCACATCTAACTGACAGAAGTAAAAAAACTGTAATTAAAATAGATAGAGACGCTCCTTCTCTTTAACAATTTCAGACAATTTATGTGAAACTGTTCTTTGTTTTACAGAGCAACAAGAGAGAGAGAGAGAGCGTTCCCTCACAAAACATATTTGTTTAATAGTTTCTAATTAGTAGCAGAGTGTCTTTAGCAATAGGGAAATTTCCTGCAGTTATTCATAAAGATAGTGATATTTTGATGTGAATCTCTTCAGTAATGCTTTCTAAAAATAATTACAAAATTAAATTCCATAGTTGATCTTAAGCCATCGTAATCCTTTTCATAAGGCCAAAGAGGTATGTGAGAAAAAATTGTTCTCTGTTCTTTTCTAAAGGTATTCTATCTCAAATCATACAAGCTAACACAACTGCTTATATTAGGCTTTGGCAGCACAGCCTCACACATACAAAACAGTCGTTTATACAATACTTAATAGATTTTTATTTTGAAGATTTAAAAATATAGTTGGAAAACCAAGTCTTCCTTCTTGTGAATTCCTACAAAACTTTTATAAAGCAAACTAGAGCCTTTTTTTCAAAGCTCCTGTTTTAGTTGAACTAATTGAAAATATTTCTTGTTAGTGGTATCTTAGCACCTATAAGCATATCTGAATTCTTTAATCAAAAAAAAAAGTCATTCGAAATTATTACCATGTAGAATAAAGAAACGATAGTTTATAAAAGGGAAATTCCTGATGTCCTTTATATAGTAAATTGTATCCATCTTATATTTATGGAAAGTTTCAAAATGTTTAAAGAAAGTAGCTCCACAATTGAAGCTATTGTCTAAGAAGGACCCTGTATTGCAGTGTGTTCATTCTCGTATTCTTCTCACTATGAACTGGGAGAACCCAGTAGTATTTTTATGAGTTAAATTCCGAGTTAAAAGTTTGTCTGAAACGAGACATACAGAGCTCCACTCTCTCCTGAGCTTTATAATCTCTTTTGTTAACATCTAAAGGATGAAAGCTTGAACTGATTTTTATAATTGATCCTGCCGTTTAATAAAAGAAAGTTACTACTCAAAAAGTGTCTTTTTATGGATGAATTTATTTAATCTGTATTTTTTTATAAACTTTTTTCTAAAAAGCAGTAAATAATAGCTGGAACACTGAAAAAATAGTTGTTAAATGATATTTGCCATTAATTATACCTCAAAGAACATCACTAAATGTTGAGTGATTGTCCTGGCATATTAAAATGCTTAAAGCATGAAAAGAATTCAATTTTTTTTAACGGAAATGAAAATTATTATGATATGCTTTTATATAAATTTATTCATAACATATATATCATTATATAGTAATAAATAATAAGATCATAAAAGTACTTTTGTAACAGAATCCTTCAAAAGACAATCGATAGAAACGTTGATGAAATCAAAAAAATATATAATTGGAGATAATTTTATTCATAACCAAAAAAGTATAACGCCAGTCAATATTCATGCTTTTTCCATCTATTAATTTTAACAGATGAGAAAGAAATGCACAATGGTGAAGTTTTAAAATATATCATGAAATAAATTCAAAAAATAAACTTCTTAGATTTAAACTACCAGGTGATAAGCTAGAACTTAAAACTGACATTTTTTATTAAAAGTTTTCTTCCCTCATGAGCGAAAAAGATAAGAATATATATATATATATAGAAATTTATCAGAAATAACGAGGAAAACTAAAGAAGAAACCATATATATATATATATATATATATATATATATATATATATATATATATATATATATATATATATATATACTGCTGGACAATTGCTAAAGACGGATAACACTATCATCCATAGCAACCACAAAATGAAATGAAGCAAAATGTGGAAAATTAGAATAAGTGCGGGATATAGTAAGAAGAAGTATGCGTATGCAAATTTTTTTTCCACGTCTGTTCATCACGTGATAGCGTTCATAAGAACTTTAAAGGTTTTGACGCGCGTGGACAGTTGTTGTCTCAGGTCAAAGTTTTACAGGAAAGATTTAATAGACAAACTTGAAATTTTTGGCATGTCTTCCCGACATCACTTAGATGATTTTATGCGTGGCCGAATTATTGGAAAGATCGAAGAAGGGTGAAAAATAACAGATGTTGCCAGGGAGTTCGACATCGCTCACAGCGTTGTTTCACGGCTGTGGAAGTCATTTAAAACTACTTGAATGTGTAGTAGGCGGCACGAGGAGGTCGTGTTAGAAGTACGACGCCTGCAGAAGACAGATATATCGTCCTATTAGCAAAAAGGAACAGGTGCATCAAGCTCAGCAGGTGGAAAATCAGTTTCTTGCTGCCTCAGGAAAGCAGATCTCCCGAAAAACTGTTGCCAGACGTTTGAGGAGAGGAGGACTATACGACCGCAGACCTGTTGTGTGTGTCCCATTGACCAGACAGCACCGTACTGCCCGTTTGCAATGGTGTCGTGAGCATCGCAATTGGACTGAACAGGACTGGGCATGCGTACAATTCTCAGATGAGAGTAGGTTCAGTCTGTCATCGGATTGTAGACGCCAACTGATCTGGCTGGCGCGAGAGTGGTACTGCTTATCGTCCAGAAAATATCCAGGAAAGGGACCGATATCCGTCATGCAGTGTCATGGTGTAGGCCAGCATCATGATCAATGGCTTCTTCTTGTTCGTCTTTTCCGTGGTGCTGTCGGTGATAAATTTGTTTTTATGGACGACAACGCAACATGTAATCGAACACTCGCTGTTCAGGATTGTCTAGACAGCGTGGGTATTCAACGCCTCGTATGGCCATCACGTTCTCCAGATCTAAACCCCATTGAAAATGTGTGGGATGCTTTGGGGAGGCAAGTTGCTGGTCGAAACTATCCTCCGACAAACAAGAACATCCTCATCCGTGCACTCCCAGAGGAATGGGATAAATTGCCTCAACAGCTGCTGGATAATGTCGTGCAAAGTGTGATACGACGTGTGGAATGTTGCACCACACTTCACGGTGGACATATCCCGTACTGATACCTTTCTTCAAGGTGCCTGCTGACTTTTAGATGCATTGTTCCATTTTTCCGTATGCAGCATCAAATGAACATTTTTTCTGTCAGATGTTTCACAGCTTTTGTACTTTCCAGAACAATAAATATTCTTTATTCTAATGTCTGAACACTGTGGCAACTATATTTTATCCTACTAGGTCTCATGTCTCGCTTAATGTTATGCTACATTGCAATTTGTGATCCGTCCTTAGCAATTGTCCAGCAGTATATATATATATATATATATATATATATATATATATATATATATATATATATATATATGTATGTATGTATATGTATGTGTATGTTCGTTTATTTAAAGTTTTAAAGTATTGTCAATAAAATCTTTTAAAACTTGGGGTTTGACAGATTGTAAATCAAATCAAAATTTATAAATAACTCGATTAATAGAAGATTTCGATTTGTGTTATTGCATCGCTTGTCATATTTATGTAGTCGCATTACGATGAATCCTCAGATTTGATGCAGAACACTGACAATTTTTTGACATTAGAATATTTAAAAAAATAAATATAAATTTATGAACAATAGTATTCTTCAAACAATGCAAAGTGATGAACTCCTTTTCACTATACTGCGGAGATTATTTTTATTTTCAATTTGAAGAACTTGTTCCAATAAATTTTAATTCGTTGATCAAAAATATAACAAGGTAACTCTTTTTACTTATTATATAAAATGTTACAAAATGGTAACAACAACTGCCGATTTATCGTGTAATTTACTCATCTTTTAATTATTCATAAAGGATCTTATTCAAGACAGGATATATTTTCCAAAATGAAAATTTACTATTTATTCTGTCTTTTAAAACATACTAATAAAAATTTTAAATCAATTAACTTATAATAATCTGAAGTTCTAATTTTGTTATTAAACTGAATATTTTCCAACTGAAATAACTTAGTCGGTGAAATTATCGAGATTTACAACAGTTGAGATTTAATTCATTTTTTAATTTTATTTACAATTTTACTCTGTTTAACAAATTCCTTTTCTCATAATATAAATCTTCATTTTATTTGCTTTCCAATTTGTTAATTTTATTGAAATAATAACTTTTACTGTAATTCTAAGCTGATCAAACTTTAGAAAGCATTTAATTTGACATTATAATTAGGAGATTAAAATTTCAAAAAGAGTTTTTTTTTATTTGAGAAAGTACTTACTATATTAATGTATAAAAATAGATAACATTAAAATTTATTCATCAAGAAAAAAAGTCATTTAGCATAGAGAAATATAATAATTAATCGGTTGAAGAATGTTACATCCTTAATCCCATTTGAGAAAGATGGGAACACTTATACATTTGAATCACTAATATATTTGGCTTAGATTTGGTAGCGTGAGCCAGAAACCTCTATTAACGTTCAACATATATAAAAATTTACTTCTAGACTTCACTAGTAAATCCAGCATTCTAAGTTTCAACAAAACCCGTTAGTTTGATATAAAAATATACAGTAATATAGATATTTCTGAAACCCGTTGAAATCATAACATTTGGATTAATAATTTTGTTTGAATTTTTAATAAATATTTGTTTTTGCTACAAAAATTTCCAAGAGTTACCAGTTGGAATGTTAATGTTAGAAAAGTTTTGAAATTGGTTTTTATATTTTTAATTTTTTTCAATATTTCTCATATTTTTATTTCTTTTTCAAATAAAAAATTTTAACAGATTTGATAGTGTAAAAATTATATTTACCAGAAAAGATTCTTAACATTTTTTCTTAATTTTGTTTTAATTCCAGAAAAGTTTTGTAAGTGATTTTAATAATATAAATTTTGTGATCAATAACAGATAGACTTGCATATTTAAGCTGATTGTTTGCATACTGAATTTTTATTAATTTCAAAGATATATATATATATATATATATATATATATATATATATATATATATATATATATATATATATATTTCAATTATTTCATTTCAGTTGTACAAGTGACTTACTTTCTATTGTCAAATATTCATAAAGTCTAAATACTTATATATTCTGCTAGAGTTCTTTGTTTTCATTAAATATTATTTAAATTTTTTCTTAATATGTAATAATACCTAATATTTAATTCATTTTAAGATCTTTATATACTGAAATAAAATCTCGCAAGGATCTAATAATAAATTTCAGCTTTCTGTTGTAGTGTCAAAAGTTAATTGAATAGCTAAAATAAGTTAATTAATAAACTGAAACTGTTAATTATGATAAATTATAAATAGATATATCTTATCTTTTAGCATATTTTTCAAGCATGTGTATATAAGTCTAAAATAAACACTGGTTAAAATTATTACTACAATGTGAAAATATATAAAAGATTTTTTATGTTTGTGTTTGTGATATATCACTTTAAAAAAATCATGAATTGATATTTTAACTTGTTTTCCAAAACTTGTTTTCAATTCATTAATTTAATGCTTTACAAGGATATATTTTAAGGTAATACGGAAGTTTAATTGCTTTAATTGAGATTTATCACATGTTTTTAAAAAAAATGTGTTTAAACCAAGGTTTCTTTAATCGGCAGTTTTTGAAACGAGTTATTCATTGATTCTTTCCACTTTTTTCAGTAACTATGATAGCACAACCCTCGCTCTATTTATTATTGTTCTATGGCTGGTATGCATACATGGACAGTTAGGATCATTATTACAAGTTCACTCGTTCGGAGCTGCAACCAATCACATCATCGCGCAACTCGAAGCATTGTTACTTCCCTTTGGCCAACAACAATTTTCCACGCAGCCATTTGAGAGCTTCCATTCTCGTTAACCATGTGACCCGCCGGAAATTTCCGGAAAAAAAAAGAAAAGAGAATGAAACGAGAGAGAAAAAAGACTGGTAGCATCGTTAACCTTTTAGAGAGCAACCTACCTTCTCCTGATCAAGTCGCCTCCGAATCTCCTCTGCGAAGAATCATCTCTGTTCGAAACGCCGCATCCCTCCTTCCAATGACGATGCCTCCCATACGGCTGAGCTCTCTGAAAGCGATCTTTCTGATCTGCATAACGCTTTTCTTCATTTGCACCATGGACGCAGTGGACAGAGACATTAAATCCAAAGGACTTATGAGTGATTTGGTACAGAAACCGATATTTTATGGTGGAGAAATGAGAAATGTAAGTTTTGTCTTCATTTAAAAATATTTCGAGAGAAAACCAGGGAAATAATATTTTTTAAATTTAACTTTGAACTTAATTCATGTATAAATATTCGTAGTAAAATACTTTGTGAATTAGTTATAGTTGAATATTTTACTTGCACAATAAATTTGGTAAGGATGATTTAATTAAAATGTGATTGTGTTGGGAAATATTATTCTATTTATTATTGAAAGAATTGCCTTAGTGTTGCTTAAGAGATTTAGTGAATATTTTTTATCACACAAATTAGAATATATATAAACAAATAAATAAACTTTAATACGAATTGAATTAATTTTTATAAAAATCTCTAATATTAGAGAAAATTCATTGCTGGTAAATTTTATAAATAATTATATTGTGACTTAAATTTTCGAGCTCATATTTATTTCTATGTATAAAAAGTAGAGAAAGCATTCATGAAATCATAATTGAGATAAAATGAGATGTAATTATAAATGGGGATTTCTTAAAATGTAAACATTAATATTTTTAAATATGATTTATCACCAATAAATAAGTGGTTTAATTTATCAAAAAAATTCAAGGGCCGAAAATAATTATTTGTTTGGATAGGAATATTCACTGAGAATTTTACTAACGTTTATTTTTTTTAAATAAATAAGTTTTATATTAACATATTACAACTCATATGAATCATAAATTTTCATGAAAATAATTTCCGTACATAAAGCGTCTTTTTGACAATTATACTTCATACCGGTAATTTGTTCATTTACATTAATCACGTATTTTTCTGCAGAAATTATCCTCAACCAAAACATTTCTATTTAATAATTAAAATTACCTATAAGTAATTTTTGAATCCAAACGCTTTAATATCTATATATTTCCAAATCTTTACATTTAATTCATGCATAAATCTAAACAACCAAATTTCTTTTAAAATGCTTTACTACAATGTTTACATTGATATTAGAAAAAGAAAGTTATTTAAATTATAATTTACATCTATTTTCTTGATATATTTATTGGGAAATTATATTTATTATTTATTGGAAAATTATTGTGTTTGGAAATTTCATGAATGTTTTTCTCACTTTCTCATTTAATTTCTTTTATTTTATCTGTATAATACATGACATCCAAGTTACAGAAAGAAAATATTAAGAGAAATAAAATTTTTTGAAAATTAATTTTAGTTTTTGAAAAATGTTTTATACACATAAACAAAAAATGTGCTAAAAAATATAAAAATTATATCTATACAAAAACAACGAATAATTTATTAGTTAATCTGAATCCAGTGAAACCAATGTTAATTCTTTGTAACCTCAATTTAATTGTTTTCAACATAAAATTAATAATTGCTGACAGCTTTGCATATGATAATCTATTTTTGTTGGAAGACATTTTTAATGTATTAAACTTTTTCTTATGAGTTCGAACACCTGTGCAGAAAGATAAATGGGTTTTCTTGAATGTTGACAGGTATCACTTTATTGAGTAGAAAAGAAAAAAAACATGAATAATCAATTGAAATGTATTATGAATGGTAATTGTGGCCTAATTTATTATTTATGACTCATGCATAACTATGATAGATTGTAAAACACAAAAACTCATATTTAGTAACTATATGTTTAATGTTATATTTTCTAGAAATTATTCAGCTTATTTTTTTAATTTTATGTGTATTTATGATCTACATGCTTTAATTATTCGAAAAGTTTAAATTTATATGATTTTTTTTCAAAAAACACGAATTTATTAAGCAAAAAAATTCTAATGGTTAACATAATGCTCCAATAATTAGAGATTACAATTTAAGTACTTAAAATTTGATGCAATAGATTACTATTTGTAGAGCAAAATGATATAAAAATATTTTATTATTTTAAGGAATAAGGAAAATAAGTGTTTTTAAACCAACTGTAAATAAATTATAAATGTTAGATTAAAAGATTTTACCTTAAAAGAAGACTAATGTATCTTTAATAAAAATAAAATATACAAAATATTTTTAAATATGGTAAATTTTTATTAGTTACGTAAAATTAAATTTCTAGTTTTTAGGAATTTTGTTTTATTCTTGCTTTGTTTATTGTTCACACTTCGCAATTTGAAAAGCTAATTTATTCAGGAAATAAAATGAATCCTTAATTTAAAAAATAATTAATTTCCCCATTTTTTATCCTGAATAAGTAAGTGTGTATCAGGATTTTGATAAGTTTTATAAGCGATATTTATTCATCGCCTTAATTAAATTAAATATATTACTTAATAATATTGAAATGTGCTTCATTATAAGCAAATACTTCATAAAAATCATACATTGTTTGATTATTTGAAAACCCAATCATTAAACAACTAAAATTTATATTTTACTTATTATTAAATCTAAGCACAAATTAAAAATTTAAAAACACATGCTTTCTTAGCGAATAATTTTTTGACCATATACTCATAGCAATATTAAGGAATAAATTTATCTGCTGATTTTTACTAATTTAAAATCGGCTTCCTAAATTAAACAATTTTCTTACTTCGAAACAGATTTTTAGTAAGTATCAAATATTGTGTTTAAATAAGTTAAATTTTCATAACAAATATTTAGCATACATCTTTTCAGCGAAAAAAATTATTACATAATTATATGCACTCTATATAAATGTATTTTTAAAAGTTAATAGAAACATACTACAATCAAAAATTTGAATAAAATTTTCTTTCAAATACATTTAATTTACTTTTCTCAACTATATTTCTCTCTTTTTGTTAATTATTAGTTGTAGGTATAAAAGTATTTTAGAAACACTTTTTTCTGTCAAAAAATTATTAAAAATTATTACTTCGAAATGAAATATAATAAGTCAATACATACATTTATAATCACTAAAAATTATCTGTCAAATTAAGACTTAAATCTTTTTTTATGATTAGAATGTGCTTTATTATCACATTTCTCCTGAACCGGATCTCATTACGTGATCTCACATTTGTAATTTACACACCACCTCATTTTGTTATTTCACATAAATTTCTATATTTAGATTATGAGTTTTTATTACGTGACAAAAAATGTTTCAAAACTAGCTTGAAGAAAAATTTAGGAAGTGAATCATTTTCTCAGAAACCGAGGAAAACCAAAAACAATAAATCTATATGAAAGCTCAATGACATAAATAGCGGATTTCGACAGGTACTTGCAGAATATAAACAAACATTAAATGAAACCCGGAAATAATTTTTCAAACTTTTTCGGAAATCTCATTTCCTCTCTACTTCGTGCAGTTCCTCATAAAACTCTATCACTGGATTTTATGGACAAGAAATATCTAAATTTTGAAATTTAAATTATATATACTCATACTGCTATTAGTTACAGTAATGATGTGTAAATACATTTTTATAGGATAATGAATTTAGAAACTTTGATGAAGATAATTTTATTTTCGAAATTGTATAAAGCAATGAATTTAGAATTTTCAAATTTTTTAGATTGAGAAATAGAAATCTAAAAGCTATCATCTATTACTTTTTAAATGAGTTCGAATTATTATTTAAAAGTTATCATTTCTTAAATGATATGATAACTACTTCAAAGTCCCTTTCAACACTCTTTTTAAAATCATTCACTGTTTTCCATCTTTTCAACTTAGGTTGATTTATATTATTAAAAAATATGTTAATGATGTAACATTAAAATATCTTTTACATATTTTATTTTAGAAAGAAAGATCATTTTCATGATTGTTTTAAAATCAAAATATTTCAGATGAAGTTAACTTTAAATTTCTACTGTAGAAAAGATAGCAAAATTTCAGTTTAAGATATCCAATAATGAACTTTTGATTCAAAAAAGGTAATAAATTAATTTATTTAAAAAAATTTATTCATTATATTTTCTGGGATGATAATTTATGTGTATTATATATAGTTTATAAATGTAAGTTTAATAAATTAATTATCATGAATTATTATGTCACATGAAAAGATTTAATCAAATATGTGGTGAAAGGTGTACAAAATGTTGATATTCTTTAACAATGCAATATATGATACTTTTTGTTTATTGCAAATTTTAGGTAAATGAATTATTTTAAAAATAATTGTCAAAATTCCTTCTATTTAAATGAAATCATTCAGTAAAAAATATTTTTCAAATGAAAAATCTAAAATCATTCACTTAATAAAACTATATAAATAACTTTTTATATATTAGCAAATTTTATTGCTTCCCTGAATTATCTTTTTTCGTAATTTGATGCTAATAAATTACAAGCTTTATCAAAATATTGTCATATATCAAATTCCGTTTATCAAGATCTCAAAGAAAAGCAATATTCAAATTATAGCTATAATAATATTTTAACTGCTAAACATTATTTTAAAATATTTTCTCTAAATTAGCTAAAACAAAAAATTTAACTATGTTTAGTCGTAGTTTTTTATTCCCTAAGAACTTATATGTGGGACATTCACTTAATTAATATTTAAAAATATTCTTAGTTTTGCAGCATAAAAAGATAATATTTTTTGCAAATAATAGTTTCCAGACAATTTTTAAGGTTCATGATATTCCCTTTTTACGCCATCTCTATTAAACAGTAGTTTAAAATTTATACTATTGTGAATAAAATATTTGATATCGGAATATGACTTGACATTCGACAATGATCATTTGTTCGTGCACTATACCAGTACAAATCAACACTGAAAAATGTCAATATAAAGCTCTATTTATAAATGTTAAAATAAATCATTATTTGTAAGTTCTGACTTACTCATTGAAGATTAAGGTTTTATATTACAGAAATTAAACATTGACGAGAAAAACTTAACAGTTTACTTAAACTTGACGAAAACCAATAAATTTGAAATAATTATAACAAAAAAATGAGAAATATATCTTATTAGAAACATAATAGTTGTTCTAAATATAATGACATATTTACTGATAATTTTACATACAATATTCTCTAATTTCATTCATATAAAGTACCATCAAATAGAAAATTATTTTTCTCTTAATATTCTGTAGTTCCATTTATGTGAAAGCTACTAATACATAGTAAAAATTTAGATTATTTTCATAAAAAAATTGCTGTTTCCTTTAACTTTAGAATGTAAATTAAGTTTATATTGTATTATAATATATATTTTTATATGATCAACTTATTTGTAACTTTTATATTCATAGATTAAATATGTAATACAACCTTTCTTTGAATTATATGTAATACACTATCTTAAGAACTATAGACATATTTTCTTTATATATATTACTTTAGGTTAAAAATAGTTGTTTCTGGGATAATAATATTTTAGTATTTTTCCCTATATTATCATCAAATAATTTCTCATTCATATCTACTTCATAAATATTCCTTTTTTATTCATATCTACTTTATTCATTGGCTGGTATGATATTTGTGAATGATGCATTATTATCAAATGGTACAGTGTTTATAAATAACTTAATATTCATAGGGTAAAGTATACATATAAAAAATGTCTATTCCTAGAGATACTATCAACCAATTCAAACTTTTATTTATTCAAAAATTCCTTACGCAGCAAAGCAGTATTGCTGTATATAAAGACCACTGTCAATTCTTCAGCGCCACACTATCAATTAGTGCAACAGTCTATAAAATAGCCAATCGTTTAACCAAGTATGCTGCTCATATCATGAGAATACACCAATAGTAAACTAGGAAGTTAAATAAACATTTGATGGTATGTTTTTTTCGACAGTTATCAATTTATCTCACTACATTCGAATTCAGTTTTGATTTCAGAAAAGTCATGAATCATTTTGCTTATGTTTTAAGGCTATGACCTAAAACTAGATCGGAATAGATCCTCATTTCATTGCTCCGGAGCTCGCGGTTAACTCGACTACTGCGTCAAAGATTGTAAATGGTTTGAGTCGTTGAATCACGATATTATGTATTACGTGAGTGACTTAATAAGTAATCCATATTACTCATAGGTTCGTGAGCACTTCGCTTGAAAAATATATATTCACTCAAGACTACCAGAATGAATGTTTCATCATATATTTATTAAAAAAGTTGAGAAAATAGACTTTTTTGAAATGTTATATAAATGAATTCAATGTATTCGAGGTGAAATAGGTATAAAACCCTCTATACATTATATTTATAATAATCTATACATGCCTTATAATTTTTTAGAAGACATAATATTTCGAATACTGAAGTAAAAATAAATTGAGAGTACAAAAATTAATGTAATATATGAACAATTCTCATTCATAATTGTAGTTGTAACTGTGAAAATATATATTTTTAATTTTGCCAAAATATGTAATAATTACTTGCAAATATGTATTAAGGCATATATAATTATTAGAGTAACTGTAATTATCTTAAGAATATTAGCTTAAATTTTGAGAAATTTAAGATGAAAGTTAGAATACAAAAGTTAAGCACATTTTAGTGTAGCTATTACATCTTGCGAAGTGCAACTCGGTTACACTTGTTATCGCACATGAAATAGAAAGAAGCCTTAATTTTTAATCTCATAATTGCAACTAGAAGTTGAAAGATATAATATGGATGTGGTAAATCATAAGATTCTATAACAAGCTATAATATGCATGATATTATTTTCCACAGAGTGTGAGCACTAATAAA
This sequence comes from Latrodectus hesperus, assembly GCA_037975125.1. NCBI lineage: Eukaryota > Metazoa > Arthropoda > Arachnida > Araneae > Theridiidae > Latrodectus > Latrodectus hesperus. The sequence continues at coordinate 15,871,755 of CM075854.1, forward strand.
ATATATAATAACCATAAATATATATTTTTACTTATTCTTAATTATCCCCATTAAATCATACTTATTCTGTTATTTACTACGTAATAATAAGCGTGAACGATGGGATTATGTGCTAGAGACATGCCATGGCTGACAATTTTAATTCAAAAGTTAACACGAAGATATAACTAGTAGTAACAATATATAAGGAATATTTAACTAATTCTTAACTTTATACTCTTCAATGAATAAAATTGTACAATTTAAACAGCTGGTGTATCTTACATTAATTCTGATTACTTAAAAATTGTTATCCCCCTAAATGAAATCTCTCAAGCCATTTTTTGAGCAATAAATACATATGATATTTAATTAAGCCTCTCCATTTAACACTGTGTGATATAATTGTAGTCTATAAGGCTAATTTTGCAGCTGAAGGGTTAGTACTTTTGCTTTCAATTTAATAGTTCATGGGTTTGATTATCCTCGTCTGTAGATGATTTTGAAGAGTAGGAATCCACTATAAACTGGAAGTCATTGTTGAATTAGCATTAGTGTAAATGAAATAATCGTAAACAAACAAAACTTGATTGAGAAAAGAGGCTATCAAATTAAGCACACCTTCTGTCAAACTATTTTTGATTCTCCAGCATATTCTTTCTATGAATAAATTTTTTTCTTTAAACTACATTTTGGAATAGAACTTCTCTTGACTTTTATATGATCTACTCTATAAATATATTAATATCATATCGATACATATATGCACCATTTGAAATATTTTTTTTAATTTAACAACTATCTGAAATTAAAATCTCCCATTATTTTATAAAATTTAAATAAAATTATATACATTAGAGATGCCATTCGATGATAAATCTATACTGCAATTCAAAAAACTTCGTTTGCAAGACGAGAGACACCTAGCCTATAATTTGGTTCAGAGTTTTTTCTGTAATCTCAAATCTACGGAAATAAAGACAAAAGAGATGCAATGTTTGCACTATCTACTCCAAACCTATCGCAATGATACTAACATCATAACGTAAGGGAATTGTGCGTCGCACTAAAAATATGATTTGTTAACAACAGGTGTCTTGGGACGTGTCACTTTAGAAATACGTTTTCTTAGATTGAGGGAGGTTGACTACTTTGACAGACCTTGAAGAAGAGCCTTTACCTACGCATCACCTCATGCAAAATCAACAATAAGTTGACTGTAAAAACAAAAGAAGAACAGTATTTAGCATGCGATTTGGGTACACGAAGCCTTTGTCTTTGAATCACTTTTTAATGATGGGTGACGATGGAAATAAAAAATGGTTTGAAGAGCGTGTGTGCTGATTTGTGCAGTTCGGAAGTGCGGTTACAGTTTACCTTGACCAACTAATGATTTTACAGATAATAATGCTGGTTGAGAATAGACGGGATTATCTTCATGTTTGATGTATTTAGATGATACATTTCATTTCTAAAATGTTTAAATAAAACTGGATTTTCATAATTCATGACTAGCTTTTAATAAAAGTACTGAAAAACATTAGAAAAATAAAGTTGTATTATTTAATTGTCCTCTTAGTCTAATTTCTTTCGCACGATGGTAACAAAGTATAAATGATCGCGTGCAGTTGACACTGTATACTTTGTGCGAAATAAATATGTTAAAGTAATAAATTCTTTATTTGAGTAATACATTCAATAATTCATTATCTGAGTAACTGAGTAATTTATCTGAGTAAGACAAAAAATTTTATTGTAATCATTTCAACTCAATCATTAATTGAATTAATTTATAGTTGGAGACCTATATCTATAAATGTTATGCTGTTGTGAGTAAATAGAACGTTTTATGTTTTGATGATTTCAGAAGAAAGATATATATGCTTAAATTTAAAAAAAGTATGGAAACCGGGAATTTTTTGAACTAAATTTTAATTTGAAAGAGTAAAATGTCACATGAATAGGCTAAACAGAATGGCTATAATGCTGTGTATAATCTTGAAATATCCATTTAATTACATTTACAAGAAATAGAAAAAATGAAAATGTGAATCAAAAAGGTTTTAATAAATGCTTCTAAATAAAAACTATTATCAGTATTTAGAAAAAAAAAAGAAATTAATTAGAATATATATTGAATAAAAAATTAACCCCTTTACAAAATTTAATAAAATTATGTAGTTCTGTATTGAAAATGTATATAAGAAGCTATCTTATGCGTTAGAAGAAATACGTGCTTTTTCATGTACAATATTTTCCAGTAAATTTTCGAACAAGAAAATTTGATATAACTGAAAGAGTGGCTGTAAAATATACTTAATAGCCACTTCCATTAAGTTAATGCATATTGCATGATATTTACTATTATAAGATTTAAAACTTTATAATGGTAAATATTGTGCAAACGACGTGTAAACAATTTGCATGGATGTTTTAGTTAAGGTAAAAAATATATATATAACCTCCAAGTCTGTTTATTTTCCAACTCTACTACTTGTGAGAATAAACTGAATCGAGATTTTTCCTTCTTTTTTCTTTAGCTACTCGTTCAATCAACAATTTTTCGAAGGCCAGTTAGTGAGTTTAAATTATGAGTGGTTTAACTCGTTCTTTCTTGTCTTAGGAAATAGATATTTGTCACTGAAAAGATACAAATGTATTTCTGAGACACCTGGTAGTATGAATGAGTTTTCGCGCGACAAAGTTTCTTCCTGTTTTAATTTATTTATTTACGTCAAGATGATTCTATTTATAAAGAAATTATTAAGAGCTATGTGATGAGTTATAAGAACTTAGGTGTCTTTTACAAAAGGCAAAACACATTTACCATAAAAAACTGAAAATAAAATACTTATCAGCAAATATAAGTACAATAGTGAAATTCTAAAATGTGAATTGATCTCCATAAATCTTTTCCTAATTTATCTGTTGCCTATCATTGAAAGATATCATCTAAGGTATGGATTAATTTAAAAAGAATAACACATATTTCATTTGTCAAATTATTTATAATTAATTTTTAGTTATAAAGATAAAAAATAACTAGTATTTTTGCTATATATTGAAGAAACTGTTATTATATTGACTGTTAAAATAATGCTTAAATTGAATATATTTTTTAATTTTTAGCAAAAACATTCAGTAAAACTGATTTATCAGATCAGTCATATATATATATATATATATATATATATATATATATATATATATATATATATATATATATATATATATATATATATATATATATATATATATATATATATATATATATATATATATATATATATATATATATATATATATATATAAATATATATATATATATATATATATATATATATATATATATATATATACATATATATATGTGTGTTAATTAATTAATTCATTGTCAATTGCATGTAGGTAGCAATGTATGCATTTCCTGCAAACAAAGAATTCATTGATTTGACAAATACATTTTAATCAATTATTTAAATAAACAGGCTTCACGATTTTTCAAATAAAATTACTTTTAAGGGAACTTGATCATAAATGCATAGGAAAATGCTATGAAACCTATTAAAATATAATATTAAGGAAGAAAAATTTATATTCTTACTTTGTGAACTTTTAAGAATTAATATCTCAAATGATGATCACAATTTATTAAAAAAATAATTTCCATAAATATGGTAAAATGATGATTTTTGAAAGAAATTTGCAGGCTGTTAGTCACACATTTTCATAAAGGAACACTCAATACAATTAGTGTCTGATTACTTGAACTCAAGTTCAGATAATGGAGGCGAATTTCGGCACAACTTTCAATTAATAAAACGTGCATGAACTTCAAAATAGGTAATAAAAAAACTGCTCTCATTTTTCTTGTGCTAGGTAGATGTACGACCAAGAATTTTCACCAGTGGTTCTCGTGTATAGGAGTGTGAAGAGAATCAGGTTAAGATATCCCAATAGTTTTAAAAACTTCTGAGGAAACAGATTTAAAAATGTCAACCTACCTTACTTATTGCATTTGCCTGCAAAATAGAATAAGATATTAATTTCTTAATTGAGGACAATTAATAGATCATTCAGAAGGCAAACCATTATAGTCTCTGGTACAGTATAAAATCTTACTTTTGAAGTAAAAATATAGGTTTATGTTGTTTCAAATAATCCAAAAGAAAAGTACTTCCCTTCAAAATAGCGCAATGGTTTCTCTCTTGTTTCTCATAAAAAATCAATTAACTTTAAAATTGAGAATAGATCAAAATTAATATAAAATTTTGCATCATTATTTAATAGTAATTGAAAACTGAAGGAATTTTTTCAGCTGTATTAGTTGAAAATTGCTTACTGGAGTAATGCTTTCTTTAAATGAACTTGAGGGAGGGGAACAAATTTTATACAAATAGAAAAAAATTATTAGTTCTTCTTAAATTTGCCTTGCATGAGTTCTAAATTATTTAACTTATTTATTTACACTATAAACGATTGTGAAATAGTAATATTATAATATTTTGTAAATTAATATACAAAATATCATAATCTAATATTTTATAATAATTTACTATGAATAATATTATAAAATATCATGAGATTATGTTTTAGGATATAATGGTTTACATTCTGTATAATTTCCCATTAAATAACAAATTGTAATTATGAAATTTTGTAATTGATTACAAAATATAATAATTTTGTATCATAATATACAAAATTTCCTTATATTACGGTATTCTTAACCATATAATACTTTCAAAACTTATTTTTTGTTTAAAGGTTCTTTTTTAGAGAAAATATTTTGACAAAAAAATAGAAATTGTGGTTCTTTATTACATTAATCAGCATAATTGCAGTGCTCAACGAATTTATTTTACAAGAGATAAATTAATTATTTGCATGCATAGACTCCCTAAGCAGATTTTTTATTTTTATTTTCACAAAATTCCTCTCATTGTTATTCCTCTTCTATACAGTTTTGCCTTTATGGAATAAAAATTGTTTTTTCACAACTTTGAGATTATAAATGTAACAGGAAAAAAGTATAAAGTTTTTATTAAAATTCTGAAGAACATAAAAAAATACATGCAGCTGCTGCTAATTGTAACACTTCTTCCTACAAGGTCAAAAAATTGTTGCTTTACATAAAGTTACATTTCATGAATATTACTATTTTTATTCTGAATGTGTTTCATTTATTTTGAGCGGAAACTTACAACACAAAACATTTATCATTAAAATTTTACAGAATTAATTAAGTTGGTTATCGACATAAATAATTAAAGTTATACAAAGTAGAAAAAAGCTTGCGTGGAAATCTTTTTGTGCCTTTTTCCATAAAGTTTTTTAACCTTAGATTATTCTATGTATTTACTATCTATCTATAAAAAATCCTTTATAAATTAATAACCATATATGCACGATTCCCGCTATATAAAACTATAACGAATTTAAAGCATGATAATTGATATCAATAATTGTGAAGTTTGAAATCGATAAAAAATATATATATACAAAGGGGTTAAAACTTTCAGAAAGCCTCAAATATGAGGATGAAACTTTTAGATCACTTTAAATCAACACTTTTAAATAAACTACAAGCCTATCAAACGCTGCCTATTAGTTGTTAAAGCGGACTGGGAAAAAGCTGAAAATGAAATCTGGTAAACTTTTTTCCCCCGATTCTTTATGATGTTTGTCTGGCCTCATTGGAAACATGTCGTGAAACACCTGCGGAAATTATTTTGCATGCAACGATATTAGAAAGTCGCGATTTAATCAGCAAGAAACTCTTTTTTTTTTTTTTTGCTTATTTTTCATCATAATTTTTAGATCCTTATTGAAAGTTCTTTGAACTGTTATATTTGCATTAATATACATAAACACGTCTTTTTTATTTTTAGTATTGTGGATTTGTTTTCCCTTTATTATATGATAATGCTTATATGAAAAATGATAATGTCACTTGAAAAATTTGCATATTTTTATTTAAAAGAATAAAACATCTTTTTTTCAATAAAGTGAAAAATTCTCATGTAATTAAAGTAAAGATATTTAATATGAAAGAGAAAGATTTGTATTCACACAAAAAATTACTTTAAAATTTTCATAAAGTTACATATTTTTTTTTATTATTTAAACTAATTTACCATCTAACTTTATTATTATTATTAGTTGCATCTTATGATTTCACTATTAATAGACATAATGAAAATGTTCAATATTATGACGCATAACATTTAAAAAATATATATAACAGCACAATGTTAGGAAATTAATATTAAAATATATGTTTAATTATAAAATGTAAGAAAAATTAAAGTTTCAAATATATTCTCGTCATATCACACACACACAAAGGATCTGCATTGGTACTAATTTAACTCCACCCCAAATGAACAAAATCAGAGCATAGTTTTGTAAATTAATCACGTGAAACTATTGAAAAGATGGAAGTAAAATTTACAATCAAACGCAAAAATGATAAAAAAATAATTTAATTTATTTATATTGTTAATTATTTTAGTAGAAAAGTATTTTAAATTAGTGAAAAAATATCATTGAAGTTATCACAATTTTATATCTTAAATATATACATTTACTGACATCGAAACAATTAAGACAATTCGAGAATTAATTTTCTGAAGAATTTTAGAATTTTTGAAGACGAATGGGGAAAAAATTTACATCCTATCATTCTATAAATGAAGTTAATACTGCAACCATGCTATGTTCTTAAGGTATTGAATAATTTTTTTTAACCAAACACTGCGAATTAAATTCTAATATTAGACTCTAAACTAATTTATCTTCCATATGAACTATTTTGTTGAATACCATTAAACTTTTGATGTAGGATAATTTCGAATCAAAATATAAGTATTTTAATCAAGAAAAATTCCTCTGTAGCCTGATTTTCCGGATATCTTATTTGGATCTTTTGAAGATATCATGGAATTCGAAGATTTACATATATTTCTGTATTATAGAAACTAATACCTTCCTAAAATTTTATAAACTTATCTAAATTTAAGAAGTTTGTGCTTTTAAAGTAACATACAATATTCATAACATAGCATGTATAGCATAGCTTATATATAATTGTTTATACTGCAACTGGTATTTTATTTCCATTAGACGAAAGAAACACACTTTTATACTTAATTGCATAAATGCATGAAATAGTTCATTAAGATCGCAGTAATATTTGTGACAAAATAAAGAAGTAGCATATTTAATAAATTTTATTCCCGAGATAAGAACTAAACCTACTCCCCTTTTTATAATTCTTCTTAACAATTAAAAAGCTATATATGTTTACTGTGGAAAATTATTTAATTTTATTTTGCAGAACTTAATTTGAACAAGTGAACCTGGTTTTTGTATGTAATTAGTTAGTATTTGCTGCGTTATTTTAAAACTTTAACAATAATTAATCATTTTCATTTAATAATGAGATTATAACATTTAAACCCATTGAAAATTGGAAATTATTTTTTAAAACCTAAATAATTTAAAGGTAATTAATGTTTACAGTTAATTTTTAAAGTAATTTTTTCATAAATAAAATAAAAGATCTATAAAATTTTTCTTTTATGAACTAAATGGGCATAAGTAGTATTTTAAGGGAAAAATAAATTGCTACTTCGGAAATTCATTAATAATTATTAATTTAGTAGACATCTTTTTTCATGAATTTTTTAAAAAATTAATATTTAAGTTCCTAAAGTTAATCAAAATTAAATTTGTAATTTTTTCTTTGTTTGGAAGTTGATATTTAAACAGACAATGAAAATATTTGTGCTTAAAGATAGATCATTAATTAATTATTGTTGTTATCATTAATTTAATAACTATTTACATATTAAAATCGTGTAAAAGTCATAAGTAATTTCATTGAAATAATATTAGAATTCTTTACAAAATAAATTAAGTTACTTTCATGCCTAGTAAACTTACACACACACATATATTAAAAAGCTGCTACAAAATGCTTCACGTATACATAAGCATAAAATTAAAAGAAAAATACTATTATTATAGAAATTTTAAGCATTATTCAATGGTTGAAATTTATTTTTTACTTTGAATTTAAATTCATTTTTCAAAAAAACTGCATTTCTTTTATTTAAAATTAGCTTATGAATAGTATATTTACTTTCTTAATAATGCAAAATTTATTGTAATTAATATACCAAAAGAGATAAACTTTATATAAAAACTGAGAAACTTAAGTTACATAAGATGCGTATTTTAGAGTTGATTTCTATCATTCATTGATTACGATGCTGAGAACATTATTTAAGGAAAACAATTTGGGTCAAACATACATAATGAATATTTTCTTTTGGTTTAAACAAGAAAAAACACTTTGAAATGTGTTAATTACTAGACAAGATGCGTGTGATCTTGACATACTTTAATACAATTATCTGCTCTTAATAAGTCTGGAGCAAAACATAATTTGAATTAATAGAAGGATAATTTCTACTAATTTTTAGCTTAAATAAAAAGGAATTGCAAATGAATAATAACTGTTTCGATAAGCCAAAAAGGTAAGCAAAGGATACTATAATTCAAGAATTCATGTAAATAAATAGAAACTATTGATAGAGCATTTCTTTCTGTTTCTGTTACCTTTGACAAGAGCCCTCTTCATTTTAAACTCTAAAACTATTATGAATTTCGTTGTTATTCCGTAAAATATTTGCCTAAATAATAGTTATAGTTTAAGGATTATATTACTTTACAAAATATTTTTAAAGAAAAAGTGATAGTAAGAATACTCAGATGAAATAAGCAGAATTTATTTTAAACCGCTTACTTCTGATTTTAATGCAATTTTAGTTGTGGTATTTGTAACTTTTTTTAAGTACATCTTTTAGTGTTTAGATGAATATACTAAAGATTAAACTGCGAATAGCAATAAAAACAAATTTTAATCGTGATATGAAAGTGGTAATTAATGGCGAGATACTGGTGGACTTTTTACAGTATCCTTTTCGCATCATTTTGATTCTACAAGTAGAAAATTTTTAAGAGGAACAAACAACTGTGCTATTTCTGAATAATTTTCTTCGACATAGAATTTACATTGTTAAATAACAAGTGGTTTTATTCAGATTCGAGTCAGGTATCCGCATGTGAGTAATGTTTCCCAAGGCGGAACCTGAGCATCACGAGAGGTCAGCTCACTCACTCTTACCATCGTTTTTTGTTACTTTGGAAGCGAAAACTATGGGTCGACAACCCTTTGCAGACTCTTGGGAATGCTTCAGAATGAAGTGTGACAATGCGCTTTCTTCCCCGATGCCTGCCGGAAGCGTCGAACCTGTTACGCCATGGGGTGTTTACATCTCTCTCCGAAGGTTGGTTTGCGTCGGACCGGATTGAAAGTCGATGTGAATAATTAATCCACTTAATAGAAGTGGTATTTACAATATTGGAATTTCTGATGAGCATTTTAACGTCCTCAGGAAAATCTAAATCGGCAAAAATATGCCATGAACTAAAAATAAGACGGAAGTGATTCGTTTCACAGTGCATAATGGAGTCGCAGAATTCATCAAAGAACTCTTGACTTGATATTTTTATAGTTGTTGACATGATGATTCGTCGAGTCATAGTTCATTGTACTTAGGCTTATATTATAAGAATTTTGTACTAAATTTGAAAATTGAATCAGAAAACGTTATAAGAAATTCTACTCCAAGCTACACGTTTTTTTCAGATTGGTTTGTTTATTAAACGAAGTAAAGAATCTAAAAAGTATACTTATCAGCAAAAATAAGAAATAAATAAATTTTACCCCTCTCAGTTAGAAAGTCAAATTAATACTGAATGCCTTAAATTTTGAAAAATATTTATTATTAATTTCCGATAAACATAGGCAATTTTTAAATTATGAAATAGTTAAACAATGCTACAATTTTTAAATATGAATCAGCAAGAAGATATATTTATTATTCTAAATCTGGATTTTATTTGTTTGTTGTCATATAATTATTATTGCATTAAATACAACTATTTTTATCATTGATTAAGCATTAATGTTATTAAGTATTTATAAATAATGTTATTTAATGATAAATTGCGTATGTACAACCAATAACCAGTTATTGCATACATGTTTGAATATAGGTAACATAAATTATGCTTATAATAGAGAAAGAGTTATAAATAAATATTAATTCCAGAAGCATTTTACAATTATCTTTTAAACAAGATTAAATGTATAATAATTGTTTCAAATAGGAAAATTGTTTTAAATGTAACAGCATTTTCTGGAATTTCATTCAATTATAAAATATTACAAAGGTATAATTGGTATATTAATAATATAATAATAGTAATATGCATAATAATAACATAATAATAATGTGATGATAATAATAATAATAATATTGCGCAATTTGTGTAACAAATAATTGAATAATATATGAGTATTGCATGTTATAAATAAGTTATAAAAAGTATTTTGTTATTATTTATAGTCTGGAGTTGTTGAATATCACAAATATTAAATATATAATAGTATTATATTACGGAATATTTTAATTTATTCCATGCATAATTATAATAAAAACTCCAAAGATTGGATACTATAAATCTAGAAATAAGGTATGATATACTTTAAGCCATACTAATATTTGGCAATTCCAAAGAGTTAAACACCAAAATCAGTTAAGCATTAAAGTTACAGATCCAGTAATATGTTGGTTTTGTTAGCTATAATTATCAAGCCACTGCTAATTTCCTTATTTAGTAATGTAATGCTAAAAAAAAGAAGGTAGAAGTTATCTAATGTATTATATCGTTCTCTGTTATTACATCAGTATGTTTTTTTATATTATTACATAATATAAACGAAAGAATATACATATATAAACAATTAGCGTCTTTTGTTATTTTATAAAAATTTGACTGGTTAAAAATTTTTGTTGAAAATTTTGCTGCGTAAAAGCAATTAAATTCTAGAAATATTTCAAGTTTTTGCGTTTTTTATAATCGTTTTCAAAAATTTTCAGCTGCACATAAATTAACTTATTTATATTATGATTACAACTCTTTTAAAATACTATGTTACTACTTTTTGAAAATATCTATTTTATTTTCAAAATGTTGCAAACTCTACTACAATGCAAAATAAAATGTCAACTTCTTCAAGAATGGAAGAATGATCGGTTTTGTTTTTCAGAAAATTGAAATATTAATTTTTCTGTATGAGTTAGAAAATATCATTTTACTTTCAGAATCAGAAAATGTAAAAAAAAATATATTTTTATTATATAAATTTTTTTAAAAAAAAATAAAATGAGTAACTCATCCAAATGATTATTAGGAAACGGATACCTTTTTTTACTTTGCTGTTTGCTATTCTGTCTTTTTAAAAGTCTCTATCAAAAGAGGGTTTTTTCTAGAAGTACTCTTGTGAAGTGGCAAATATCCATAGGTAAAAACATTTTTAATAAGAGAGGGGGGAGAGAGAGAACTCGAAATTGTTGGTTGATTTCGTCGCAATTGTACAATAATAGCACTTACCGTGTAGAGAACGTCATCACGTTGTAGAATGTCGTTCGCAACCTTGAACTTCACCTTCAGCTGAAAACTACGGCAGTTATAAATTGTTTAGAGGCAAAGTATGTATATGTGCGTGTTTCTAAAATCGCCAAAAACCAAGCGAAAAAAATTGTTGTTATAAACCAGTTCGAATCTTTAAGACTTTCGTGAATGAGAAATAATCACGTTTGTCAGAATATTTTGCTTTATGAAATTTTTTTTTGTGCAAATTCAAGTATTTTTAATGACTCTCAGAATACTTATTTTTAAATGTTACTTTTCAGTTATAAATGGAATAATATATTCCTCAAATATTCAATTCAGGTACATTAGTTTAAAAAATTTAATTTAAAAATTACTCCAATTTACTATTTATTTTAGTCTGAGTTCAGTTTAGAAATGTAAATTAGTGATTTTTGACGTTTTTATAAATCATATAAAGGAATATTATTTTGCTTATACATTCTCTTGATACTAAGGGCTTAAAATATTCAAATAGAAAATAATTATATAGTTAGCTATAACAAATAAACAATTTAACTCCACTGATTAATAGTCTTAGCTATAACCACCATTTTGCTTTTAAACCTAATAATTTTAGGTACTTTATTTTATTATATTATATATATGAATATTTTTTCCTGCAAATATTCTAAGGAATTTATAAAAAAAATAGTGCTACATCAGTCGGTTGGTAATATTTGGTATGAATTGAGGAATTTTTTTCATTATTAATTTATTATTTCTAATCTGGATATTACTTCTAACATATTCAAATTTTTTTTTATCAGAGCTATCAGTATAAGTTCAAAGAATCGGTACGAATAGCGTTTGTTTAATTTCTACGATTTAAATTATCTCCGGAAAATGATTGCTGGTAAAATTGAAGTGAACAAATATATAATATTTTTATTTTATAAATATTTTAATGTTTAATAAAAATATGAATTATTAAGACTTTAAATTCACTTAAATACTCATGTGGTATAAAATTTGTATGCATTTTGATTAAATGTTTGTTCAATTCGCTACATTATATCCGATAGATTTACAAACCTATATATGTATATACTATTAGCTACTGTAAAATAACAAAAGAAGGTTGTTGTATTTTAGCTTTCTCTACATGCATTGCTGTTGAGTGGGTCTTGAATGTTTTCTTTCCTTACGGTATGTTAATAAGGCCTACTGTCTATGAAAATCCACCCAAAAATCAAAATGTCAATCATGTTTTATAATACAGTGGGTGATAGGTTAACGAACAGTTCGGACTGCAAACACTTTCATGAACGATTTTTGTGTTTGGACGGCGAACACATATTCGGATAACGAACTAAAACGAATTCTAACGAATACTTCTTGGCTTTCGGAGTATAATGTGCAGGGTACCCAAATCCAAAGGCCCAAAAATCGTTATTCATCTGTTTTGATTTATTTTGCTTGTCTATTAAACTTGAAAGTTCTATATTAGAAATAAAATATTTTTCTCAATAGAATAATTATAGCCAAAGTAGGCAATCCTTTTCGTTTTTGATTTCCTTCAAAACTGAAACTGACTGCCGATTGAAACTGTGATTGGTTTTAATTTAGTTCAAATCCGAGTTTGGACCAATGGTGATATCTGCCACTAAAGATCTTTTGAAGAAGTGGGAAGATGTCATAGCAATGGTCTTAGAATGGTACCCAAACCAAACTAATGCCAGAAAGATTGGGGATCCTTACAATGACAATGCTATTAATGACGTCCGGAAAATCCTGAAAAACATAGAAAAGTAATCGACAATGAACATGTTCTTTAACGTACCATAAAGAAAATGTTAAGGGCTGATACAAAGACTATGCTACTTTTTAAATGTAAATTTACTTAGAAATTATACATCCTGTTCTTAAATTTAATATTTAGGGTCTCCAGAACGAATTAATGGATTTCACAAAAAATCTATGAAAATCAATGATCGATTAACGAACAATTCGGATAGAAAACATAGTCTTGTAACAGATTATAATCGTTAACCGATAACCCACTTTAAATTTAATGAATAAATTTAAAAAGTTTTATTATTAATATTATGTCCTAAATTATACGTTAAAAAGTATAAATCATACGTTAATTAGTATATAGAATTTGAGTTTTCGAAATTTCCTATTCATAGGTTTTGCAAGAATTGAGCTATAATTTTGTCAGTATTAGTCGTAATTTTTAAATGAAAAAAATGAAGTAATTTAAAGCTTAATCCTTGAATTCTAAAATAAAAAATGCACTTCATTTATATATTTTTAAAAAATGAGAAATATTTAAAACATAATTGTGTAACAATGCATGAAAAAACTCTTACAGCTTTATTTGTATTTACTATGTGTTTTCATCTTTGGCAACTGATATGCCCTCAATTTTACTTATAAAACTATTTATAATGTTTAGATAAATCTATTATGATTTTTTGACTAATAAATTAATTTGGGCTGAAATATAAGGAAATTTTCAATATGTGAAATGAATTATTAAAATTTACTGCCTTACATCTTTATTTACTGTGAAAAATTCTTAGTGTGAACTACATATGCTACAAATATTTTTTTGATAATTCGTGTGAAATACATAGTGAGAATATACTCTTATTTTTTCCTTAGCTTCGCATAATTTAAGAATGAAGTATGCAAATACAATTTTCATAATCTTTGCAATATTCTGTTTTACTTGCTCTGTACTACTAAATCTGTAATATTGTATATTTCCTTTTTTCTGTGAGTTATCCTTCTTAACACCATATTAATAATAACAATTTTCGAATCATTGTTATCTGTACTAATTGATAATTGAACTTTACTGTGGGCAGTTATTTTTGCTACTAAAATTGTTAACATTAGAATTTAATTCTTAATTTTGGATTTCATTTCCTTCGATTTGCTTTTAGCTGATCTATACGTGAAATTTTATTTTGTGATGCAAAGCACTGTTGTGAAATTAATTAGTAATATAATTTATTTTTGATAGCTATGTTTGACAAGATTTTTCTTTTATTTTCATATACATTTTTTAATAATTTTACAACGCGCATAGATTATTAAAAAGATAATTCATCTTTGACAATTATCCAGTTAAAAACTCTCCTTCTGTTGTACAAATTATAAAAAAAGACCATGCAAAGGAGACTTTTTCTGTAATCTGATTTTTAAGTACGTATTTTACAATCAGAATTCTCCATTTAATTACTGATACGTCAACAACAAAATGAGATTAGCATATCTTTCGGCCTTGGAATTTAAGAAAACTTTTTTGGAATTTCAGAAGTTATCTTGAAATCTATAAAAAACACAAACAAAAAATGAGCACCAAGCTTTAACTATAACTTCCATATTTACTAATGTTAAGGAACAAAATATTGCTAACCTTGAAGCACCTTTTTAAAAGAAAAAAGCAATAAAACAATGTTAATGCAGTTGAAAATTTAAGTCTGATATCATGTTGTTGTTGTTGTTGTTGTTACTAATGACACTTGGACAAGCCAAGCTCGCTATGCCTTGGCTATACGAATTTAAGTCAATTGGGAGCGTCTTTCGTTTAATCAGAGCACCATGAAGGTGAAAGTATGACTTTTGCTCTTCAAATCCTCCGATAGATGGCAGCACCAGAAGATCTACTCCCTCAATTTTGGCATTGATCTGAAGGGGGAGTAAATTTCTCCAGACCACTGCTCAACGACCGACCACAGGACTTTCGATTTCACAGATTTAACGAGCACGTATATCGCATGTACTCGGTGGGTCTTTTGCGGCATTGGGAATCGAACCCCACCCTTCCGGATGGAAGGCCGACACCTTAACCACTAGGCTACCACGGCCCTGATATCATAAGCCAGTGAAGTATCATAAGTCTGATATCATAAGCCAGTGAAGCAGTATTATGTTCAAACTATCAAATATTTTTTAAATCATGTTTATATTTTATAATCTTCATATTCTCTTGTTTGTTCTTTGGCTAATAGACCGACAGAGAAAATGGGGATCCTTGTCAATTCAGCTTTGATTGCCACAGTGGTTGCTGTCTTCAAGAAAGGAGTGGCAAAAGAAGATGCAGTCGCAAGACCAGGAAAGACGAAAGGTGTTCGGTCAGTCAAGTAAAATTGGATCTGTACATGGAATTTTGTCCTTGTGAAAAGGGAAACAGTAAGTGTACTTAATCACACAATAATCATATGAATAAAACACACGTGTTTATTATTGTATTTATAAATTAATAGCGGACAAACAATTATTTCTTCGAAAACAATCACTTAAATTTTAATTACAGAAAAATTCTTATAGTATACGATAGTATATTAAGGTATTACCTTAGCTAGAATTTGTGTGCGCAATGATTAACCATAACTGACATAAATTTGATTTCAAATTTGACTTTTTTTAATGAAAACATTATTTTTTTACTGGAAATGTTTTAAATTCGCCTTAAATTTTCAATCGCTTATAGCATGAATGCAGAATAATTAAATAATGCTGTCTTCATTATGCATTTTTACAACTTCTCAAACGGAAGTTCCTAAATCTATCATCTCTCATAAAATTATTTTAAAAAATGTATTTGAAGAAATTTTAAGTCATACGCTACTAACTTTTGTTTTATCATTATAACAAAAACTTTACAGTTTCTTACTGGTTTGGCTAAAACTTTATCACTATAATATTACATAGTAAGCGTAAATTCTCTAGATATATTACGGAAATCTCAAATTCTTATTACAAATCATGTAGTAAAAATAAATTTCTAATTAATACTAATAAAAAACATAATCCAATGGATAAAATTATATATTATCAGAAATTCTGCTTCGTCGATTAATCCACAACAGTTTTCTGAAACTTAGTGAAAAATTTTTTAAACCTTAAACTGCAATATCTTGTACGCCTAAGTGAGATACATTGTCTTCAAAAAATCGTCCTAATTTTATACAAGTATAGTTTTTAATCTAAATAACTGGGTGCTAAATTTAAGCTAAATAACTGGAGAGCAATAAGTTTCTCTAATTTGTAAATACAGTGGTATTGAATTAGAATTAAAAAGAGATGTGTATGTTACTTTGTAAGTTTATAATATTTAGAATAGATTATTTTGAATTTATATTTCGATATAAATATCGAAATATAAATTCAAAATGTGTATCTCACTTGGTATGTTATTAACAGTTATTAAATTATTAAAGTTTAAGTATTATATTATTAGTTAATTTTGATTTGCTTGACTTCTTGCCAAAATATATAATTACTGTGTTATACTGTTTATATATATATATATATATATATATATATATATATATATATATATATATATATATATATATATATATATATATATATATATGTGTGTGTGTGTGTGTGTGTGTGTGTGTGTGTGTGTGTGTGTGTGTGTGTGTGTGTGTGTGTGTGTGTGTGTGTGTGTGTGTGTGTGTGTGTGTGTGTGTGTAAGAGTAATTCTCAAAACAAAACTGAAGCGAATATAAGAAATCATTAGAATAAAAACAGCACTATTTAGTTATAATATATCTATCACATTCAAGTAACTAAATACAAAATATATATTATATTCCTTGGAAAATAATTGATGATATGATAACAGTTGGAAAAAGAGTCTAATAAAAGCAGTCATTAAGGATAGTGAAAATCCTTTACTTTATCATCTTTTAATAGCTGTTTAAATATTCCAGCAGCAATTGATGCAATAAAATTTAACTTAAGATCGTATGATTGCAATGATCGTGCGATTAAGTCTCTTCGTTGTAGGTTTTATTAGTTTCACGCTACTTTTTATTTTTAATTTCCAGCAATATATATATATATATATATATATATATATATATATATATATATATATATATATATATATATATATATATATATATATATATATATATATATATATATATATATATATATATATATATATATATGAAGGAAAAAATATAATTGCATCTCACATTACTTATTGGCACTAACTTTTTATTTTAACACGTATAGCTTAATAATATTTTTCTAGACATGCAGAGAAATGAAAAAACTCAGACTATAGTCAGAAAATTGTATATCTGATGCAATTCTTATAGAATATTTTGTGTGCGTCACAATGTATTTTAATAAATATATTTTCTCTACATTCTAACCTTCACCTTTCAAATAAATTTGAAACAACAATAAGTAAAATAATGCACCAAGTGGAATGGAAAGCGCGTTAAATTCCTCTAAACCTGTTCCTACGCTTCACTATTATGCTATTACTATTAAAGAGTAAAATCTTGTTTTGTAATGCTGTAGTAAGTAAACAACTTTATAGCGTTTGGTAACCAGGAAAGTTCTGAGAACATTTTTGTAAGATTTGTAACACTGTTATGCGGAAGTAGAGACAAATATTTAATTTTCTATCACGGTTAAATTATCAGCTTCTATTGCAGTAATGGGGAAGTTAATTTACATGTTTATTTATGAAAACCCTGTTTTCATGAAATAACTGAAAACAGAGTATTTAATTAGGATCCTTGCCACAGAGTGGAAACACACAATTAATAAATTCCTACTAGTTTTCAGATAGCTAAGATATATAATTAAATTACGTAATTGAAATTACTTGAGTAATTTTTAAGATTTCACATTTTAACATCCAAAGCAATTTCCATTAAATTTATTTTACGCCTCTATAAATATGATTTAAATCGAAAACGTTCACACAGAATGCAAAACACTGGAAAAGTAATTTGCTTTAGACAATGTAATCTGTGTGGAATTTATTCTTTCATTGCTTTTTAATTAGAATGTACAGTCAAAAGACCTGAGCTTACATAAATGAAGTTGTCATGAAACTCTAGAGATATTTTAGATTGTTGATATGCCTTACGGTTTAGTTTCTTCAAAATAATCACAAAGGCTATTACTAACGATATCGATTTAACATAAAAATTGTTGTCTCGAATTCAGGATTTTATGACTTTCATCTCTTATCCAAACTTACTAAGCTTAAGAAATATTTCATACTTAAATGAATATTTTATTGAATGAATTTCATAAAATGATACAGATATTAAAATATCATAATAAATAATGGTATCACTATCATATTTTGGTTTTCAACCAAATTAGATATCTAGTAAATCTATGGCAACAAATCCGTTGCCAAAATTTCCAAATAATTTTGCATTACATGTAATTCATCATCAAAATGTAATATTTGTTTTATTCGTTCATCCATAATTTAAAATACACAATTTAGAATTATTAAATATTGGATCTTTTTAAGTTTGTACAAGTAGATAATAGTACAATGCATTCTATTTTGCTTTAATGCAATAATCATGTGAAAAATTCATTAGCCATAAGGCATTATTTGCATTTAGTAATTGAAGTTTGTTTTATATATGATATTTTTCTTGGGGTAAAATATTATTTAAATTGAGCAATTATTTTCATTTTTCGACAGCAGATCTTCTCTTACTTTTAGGAGGAGTAACGAAGTTCAGCAAGAAATATTTAAGGAGGAAAGTTATGTTAGAGAATTGCAACACATGAAGATTTTTAAATTCATGACTAATTTATAACTCCCACATTCAAGACAAGAAGAATATTTTATGGCATGTTTTTATAACTTGACAAGTTAACTAGAACCACCCAGAGTGCTATTTCGCTCTCTATTCATGACTTAGGGTTGGCCTGCTGCATTTTCTTTCTCTTTTGTAACAGGGAGAGTATGCTAACCGGAAACTATAAAAATTATCAGTAATAATAATTGACATTGTTTTGAATGCAGAGGAGTTTAATTAATGCGCACCGTTAAGTGATCTAAAACGTTATTTTTTACTAGAGCATGTACTTTAAAGGGAATTTCAAAGCAAATTTTTGTATGTTTTTACTTTTTCAATGTCTTAGTTGCTTTCATAACAAGTGACCCATATTTATATTTTACAAGAAAAAAGAAGAATAAATAAAGAAAATTGTCCCTTTATCCTCTTTTTAAATTTGCAAGTATAAAGTGCTGAGGCAATATCTTTATCCCCTTGTTCAGTACATTATAATCTTATTTCTTTGTCCCATAATTATTTAGTATGAAAGTATTTCATTTCAATGAATTGACTTTAATGAATATCTAAACTTACGAATAATAAAAGATAAAGCTAATTGCGATAGTTTGTGCTTCAAATGCTAAAATATCTAAATAGGATTTGTAATGTTAAGAGACAAATGCCATTTAATGAGTACTTTAACATTATGTTAAACTATATAAAAGCTTTTTATTTATGTAAGGGGTAATTGCTGGAAACGTTCACATTATGTATGTAATGATTTAGAGCGAACATATTGAAAAACAAAGTGTATGCCTTTGATGAATTCTTTAACTTTGTGTTTTGAAAATTTTTCTGATATGTCTCTCTCTCACTTTGAAAAATATTTATAAGACTTTCTAACTATATCATTTAACTAAATTTTAAAAAATTAATTAAGAAAAAGATTACGCTTTTCATTAATCTCTATAGTTACTGACTTAAGTCAGAAATAACGGTAAACAATAAAAAAAGTTTGACTGATATTGAAGCCAAATGTTACTATAGTTTGTTTACTGCTGCTTTTCAGTTGCAAATGCTATTAAACTAAATATCTTCTATGTTTGATTCTTATGTTTAGAGATTTAAAAAAGAATAAACATCGCAAATCTGGAAAATAAAGGAAAGAATATCGACATAGTTATCACTTTAGAATAAAGGAATTAAATGAAGAGCATCAATGGTTAATCTTTCGAATCAAGGATAAAGTATGTTAATCGGATGAAAACAAATGAGGAATCATTTGAACTTATGAACTAAAACAGACAATGTTTTCAAGGAATAGAAATGATATATTTTTAATAATAAATTCCAATTACAGCCTGACAAGTTTGTTGGCATTTGATTTAAAATAGTCTTTCTTAAAACTTTTTATATGTAAATTGTATTTCCTAGCTGTCAGTGTTTTTGAACGAAAGGAAAATATAATTTGATAAGAAATACTTAATAAATTTATGTTTACTATATTTCAAGCATTCAATTAATTAATAAGATTTAAATTTTATTTTATTAAATGCAGTATAAGAATTAAGATAAATAAAACATGATTTTTATAGATTATTTAAATTTTTGAATCAGTATGAGGCTCTTTTGGCGACTTAAAAATTGAAAAAAAACGTGTTCTGATAATCAAAATACATAAATAATTTAGCTAGAACATTATTTGAAATTATATTTACCTATATACATTATAAATAAATAAAAACACAGTTTATAAAAAACAGTTTCTAAATAAAAACACAAAATACTTTAATCAAATATATATTCTAATATAGATATTATTAAAAATGAGTGGTTATAATAGTATTAATAATATTACCTCTTTTCTCTCTTTTCAGAATACTGTTCAGAAGATTTGGAATCTAGATGCACTGCATAGGGATTGTAAATAGTCTTTCTTACCATTCATGAAAATTCCAAACTTAATTTATGACTATATCGTTGTTCTTGAATGATTCGCTTCATCTACCATTTTTATCATTTTTAAGCGCTCTTCTTACTGGTATTTTTTCCCATAAATGTCTAATTGTGTGTTTTTTTCTATTTGTATAGTAAACATATAAAATGAAAGTATTACTTCTATTAAACTTAGTTGTTTCTTTGTGTACACATATTATAATCCATATGTGTATATTAATATGTACATCTATTCTCTCTCTTATACTTTACATCAACATACTTTATAAAGTATACTCCTCAGATACTATATAAGAAAACAAAATTTTAAATATAATATGAGCACTTGAATTGTCTTCAGAATATATATATATATATATGTATATATATATATATATATATATATATATATATATATATATATATATATATATATATATATATATATATATATATATATATATATATATATATATATATATATATATATATATATATATATATATATAATATATATATATATATATATATATATATATATATATATATATATATATATATATATATATATATATATATATATATATATATATATAATCAGGGCTGAGTCGTAAATAGTTGCATTTCCATTCAAAAATCCATTTTATAACTTTTCTAATCAGAAATTTACAAAAATATCGCAAGAAATCTTAACATTTCATTTATCATTGATTCTTATCTTGGAATGAGATACATTTGCTATAATCTAATAATTTTCAATTTTACCACTTCTTTAAAGATTTTATGATGAAACTTTAAAGAGTCAAACAGAAATATGTAGATATTTAACAAATTGCACAAACATACATAAATTAATTCAAATATTTTGACATACTACCTAAATTTTAAAGAGATAAACCCAATAAATGAATTGATCAAATACAGTTAAAACGGGATAGCAAAATTCACTGTTAAAATGAAATGTAATAATATTTTCCGATTTCAATAAATTACAAAAATAAGAATTCAATTCTGATTCACGTAAAAGTGTTTTCAAATTAAAACTTTGTGCTTTATCAGCAGAAAAAGTATTCTATGAAACAGTTATACAACATTATGGCTGGCTTTAAGTATAATGCCAATATTTGAAACTCAAAGAATTCTTGAGATTACCAAAGCAATATAGAAACCCATTAAACGAATTTTTTTCTCTTGTTATTGAAATTATTATGAAAACACAGAGAGATTTTCCCAATTTTTCTGAGTGTACTATATTAATTTTAAAAACAATTAAACTTTTAAAATGACATTTTTTTGTCTTATTTGATTTCATTAGAAGGAATAGAACGCGTTAGAATTCCTTAAGGCCGAGAAAGAACGTTTCCATTTATTCTTATTTCCCATGAGTCATATAATAAATAAAATTGACAAAAATATGTAACCAAAATTATTATTTTATAAATTTTGTTATTAAATTATCTTTTTTCATCATCATGAAATTTGCTTCTAAGCCATAGAATATTTTTTTTTCTTTTCAAAATGATCACTCAATAAAAATATATAAATGGTAATTTTAATCAGAGAAAATATTTTACAAAACATTTTAAACTTCATATCTACTTTTTATATTGGTTGAATTTTTAGAGGAACTTAAAATTTTGCCCACAAAAAAAATTTTAATGTTAGCTGATAATTTTAACTTTTGCTTTCATAATTTTCTTATATTTCATACATTATCAAGCCTCATGTTTGTGAAATAAATTCCTCCTTTTATCTAGGAAATACTGTATAGTTTGTAAAGGCATAAGTACATAGATAAAAGTGCTTTAAAAGGCATACACCCACACTTAAAATAACTTTATAAATGATATGCAATCGCAACCTTTACATTTTAAACAGGTCTTTCTTTTTCTCTTTTCTTATGTAAATCACTAAAACTTTATAATCTGAATGCTTAGTAGCCATAAGTAGACATGTACCGATAAATAAACGAAAACGTATTACAATTATACAAACACTAAATTTGAATACAATTACCATAATGTAAAGTAGTTATATTTTACCTTTTACTTTTCAAAAAAATTTGATATGAGCTATACAAATTAGTAATAAATCTTTAAAATCATTTTTAATTTTTTAAATCACCACTCTTTTACTGGGTATTGTAGATTTCAATTCTAAATTAAGTTGCACATCTATGTATATTATCTAAGATAGTCTTTAAATCTAGCAGAATATATTGTGATACACTACTTTAAATGTATTAAAATACAATGTGGATACTTAATATCGAATATTAGTATAATTTGTGCTTGGAATGTTTTTCATTTTTTAAAAGTAAATAAATCAATGAAAGGAAACTTAGATAATTGATAATAATTGATAAAAACTTAAATCAAAAGATTGCTATCATATTTATTTTACAATATATCATTGTATTTAATCACAATTTTAGGAAAGTTTATTTAACGCTTAAAAGTACTCTCTTTGGAGATTTTACTATCATCAAATTAAACCAACAATTAATTCATTTTTATTTAAATTATTTCCTTTTTAGCCCTTTATTTATCTTCGTA
Organism: Latrodectus hesperus; assembly: GCA_037975125.1. NCBI lineage: Eukaryota > Metazoa > Arthropoda > Arachnida > Araneae > Theridiidae > Latrodectus > Latrodectus hesperus. The sequence continues at coordinate 15,895,309 of CM075854.1, forward strand.
AATTTATATAATTTAAATTTTTGACAGATATTATTTCTTTTCTGTAGTAAATCCTGCTCAACAACAGGACAGTTTTGTGATGTAACTAAACTACAATTAGCATTCATCTCTATTGTTCAACAAAATCTAATTTGTTATTACTGAGGGAATATTTTTGCAGTTTTAGTAGTGCACACCTTTAATTATTGTTATCTTTTCAATAACATTAAATATAAGTTTCATTTAACAATCAATCAGGAGACAGAATTTTTAAAGTATAGAATAACATTTCAGTTGATCCAAAAAAGGTTACAAATAGTTAATTTATGAATGTGTATAAAAGTTATCTTTAAAAATTCATAACATAAAATTTTCCTTTTATATTTCTTATTAACGTTTTGGAAATTTCTACATCCTTTATCTAAACACAAATATTAGTTCTAGAAAGTTTCACTTATGAATCTTATTACATTGCAGTTAGAATTTTACTAATGATTTTTTACTGTGCTTTATTCAGGGATTAATCTTTAAGATAATGAGGATTGCTTCTACGATCACTCTCTCTCTCTCTCCAGTTATAAATAAAATTTTATGTAAAATAAAAAAAAACTAAACAAATATAAATTCCGGTAATATACGTTAATTATAAGTCAATTAATTATATGTTAATTATAAGCCAATCACAAATCACGTTTTAATGAATACTGACAACGTTTAATAATATATGGCACAAGTTAGATAATAGTAAAATCCGGTTATAAGAAAAATGAAAGAAGTGTGTTTAATAATTACTATTGATTATCATTTCAGTTATTACTAAAAACAAAAATATAATAAAAATACAATAAGAATTACGCTGAAGATAGCAATTGGAAGAGAAAAGAAATAAATTTAATAAACTGAAAATAACCTAAATTAAAAAGAATTCATTGGCAAATGATCATAATTGGATGATTTAATATCAAGTTAAATTTCAAATGTAAAATTGCAAGCAAAATCTACTCAGTTATAAATGGTTAATCTCCTCAGTTGTGTAAAAAAGTTTTAAAAAAGACAAAAGATGTTTGATAGAAATGAAACATTATTTATTAATAAAGAATCAGTGAAGTAAAAAAATGCAAGTCATTTGAATTAAAACAATACATTTTAATTTTAATATTTATCTATTTTATATTATTTACTTTCTAAAATTTTGTTTGAAATAAAAACGCCTCCACAGTATGTAAGTCACAATAAAAAATTATAATATTTCAACTTATTGTTAATAACATATAACGATGAAAACATTCGCAAATATTTTCGATACATGTTGTTGACCAATCTTACATTTAATACCCCTGATAATATGTACATTTGAGATTATATGATGGTATTATTTAGTGTCACATATTTCCTTTTATAGTTGTAACTGTTAATAAATAATTATTTCAGAATATTCATAAAATGTTTTAGCTTTTATCTCTGAATATAGTAGAATGATTCTGCAATAAAAACTATTAAAGAAAATTTGACATTAAACAAGGGCCGAAATTACTATCACAAAATATTTGACAAAAACTCTTTGATATCTCTACATTTAGTTGAGCTATCTTGCATTAAAACTCTAATAATATGTTTGCGTAATGCTATGTGAGGAAATCATCTTATTTCACATGTTTCCTGGTAATGATTATAAATAAAAATTTTTATCTCAGTACATTGTGAAACAAATTAGGAATTTAAACTGTTGTGTATAATAATATTAAATAAAGAAAATTCAGTTCGAATGCATAAAGATATTTATAATTATGGATTTTCATTTGCAGGAAATTCAAATTGCTATCGGTTGTGAAATTATTTTATGAAATATTTAGTAATAATAACTTCACATTTACTTGCTAATAAATTTAAACTATTTTTGTACATGAAATCACAAACCCTATCCTTTAAAAAAGAAAAGACAAATTCTGCTTAGTATTAAAATTTTAACGAGTAAACTGTTTCATAATAACCCACTGGTAAATTTTACAATTAACTATAATAAAACTAACCAATGCGTTTTCATGAAATTTTTTCTATATAATCATGATTATAATGGAATAGTTTTACGAAAAAAACTACATTTTATAATTGCTTTCAAAAAATGTTCTTAAATAATCATAACATTCATGATAGAAATTTGCATGATTAGAATAGCAAGAAATTGTTAAAGAGTAAATTATGTTATAAAAATCAATAAAATTCTTAAAAAAATTATATTAAAATTGTATAATTGTGTCAGTAAGTTTTTTTCAGGAAAATGAGACAGTCTTTTTGTACTTTATAAATATATTCACACACTAATCATTCTGTTTTTTTAAGTAAAAAAATAGGCGAGGAAAACATTAAGAGATTAAAAAAAGAAAAACAGAAAAGATAGTTTAAAGAAAGGTTTGAATTTTGAATAAGTGATTTGTGATTTTTTCTTTCACATTTTTTATTATTGCATTTACATGAATTTCTTTTTTGTTTTTAAAAATGGGAAATTAAAACAAAATACAGATCTTCACATATATTCTTCTAACTTTGTTTAATGAATGTCTAACTTTGCAAATTAATTTATTGATGGCTTTCTATCGCTAACATTAGTGAGAACTGTTTTATCGAAAAAGTTAATTTTACAGAGAAAAGTTCAAATAGAAAAGTTAATTTTCTCTACTTTCGTGATTATTGTGAAGTAAGATATAAGAGTCAAAATATTGGTCTTCTAAGAAAGATAATTATTGTTAAAATTGTCTTCTTCAGATGGTAGATTGCACTAAGATAATGCCAATGATTTATTCTACGAAAATACTTGATGATTATACTACACTGGTTTCCAAAAGTTAAGCAATAAATTTAAAACTGATTGTACTTGCACTTCACCTTGCACAGTTTTAGGGTTTTCTCTGTATTTATCAAGTCTATTGTTTTCTATAGAACACAAATCTGATTCAACAATGGTACATGTAGCACTCCCTATTAAAAAATGTCCACGTATAAGAACATCAAAATTATCAGCTTCTGATGAACGGGTGATGAGAGGTCTGGAATTTAACATTCCTTCTATTTGAACAGTAACTGTAAGGGTCAATGTTAAGTTACCAATGATATGTAGATGAAATTTAAATGACTTAATTCCTGCTTCCCGAATTTTGTCGAAATTACATGATTTGGGAGTAATGAATTTCTATTTGATTCCTTCAGTGGAGAGAAAATTCGCACCATCCTCAATTGGTTGCATTAGAAAATTGTGATTTTTTAACATTCTTTTGTTGCCCTTACAAAATTTGTGGCATTATCAGAAAAGATTGTAGCACACTTACCATGAGGCAATAAAATTTAAGGGAGCTATGAAAGCATCTGATGATAGATTTGTTACTACCTCTAAGAGTACCGTTTTAGTAGCGAAGCACGCAAAAACAACAATATAAACTTTGTATGATACCCTTACGCTGGTTTTTAAATTTAATCAAAAAAGGACCACAATTATCTACTCCAGAGTGTTAAAGTGGAAATGTTTCTATTACTCATTAATTAGGGAAGTTGTTCATAATTTGATTAGCTAAAATTGGCTTCTTGAAACTAATAACACATTTGTGTACTATTTGTGTTATTAGTTTCAAGAAGCCAATTTTGATTTCTATCGCTAATCGTAATAAATTGCTGCCTAACAAAGTAAAGAACTGGGGCCAACATGAAAATTTTTTTATTAAAATAGTGCAATATCAAGGTAGTAAGTTTATAACTCTTAGGTAATATCATAGGATGCTTAGTATTTTCGCTTAGTTTGGAATTAACTAATCTACCTCCGACACGTAAAATTTGATTTTCATCCGGAAAAGAGTTGCGAAATTTTCACTTACTTTGATTCGGTATGTTTTTACACTTTTTCAAAGCTGTTACTTCTGCGCCAAATTCTTTAGCTTGAGCATCTCTAACTAAAGCATCGCGTGCATAATTAAGATCAGCGCAGCTAATAAATTGACCAAATGTTACCTTTATCTGCAGTTTCCGAATGAATCTGAAAATGAAACACGGAATTCAAATTAGTCTCAAATAATTGTTTGAAAGTTTATAAAAATCGTAAAATGCGATTTATTAAACATAGTTGTTCTTCTGAACAATGGAAATGGCTTAACTTCTTTTGTATATGCCGGATCAGTAGACGCACAATCATAGTTTTCTGTCAACCTTATATCACAATATAAAAACTCAGGACTTAGCGTCCAAAGTTTGCACTCGATAGGTTCGTCCATGGAAAGTCCTCTTGACCAAGGATCATCAGGGGTGTCCTTTGATTTAACATGTTGTCATTCAAATTTGCTAGTTAGACCCATTATTTGGACAAGTCTGTTGGCTACAAAATCTTTCAATTGTTGAGGTGGTGTTCGTATCAATGAAAGAATAGTAGTGGAATCTGTGTAAAGATGCAGTGCATCAATATCAAGTTGCTTTACCTCAAGAGCCTTGTTTACAAGTTTTGAGAGAATGATGGCACTTAAAAGCTCTAAGCGTGGGAGTGTTGCTCGCTTAACTGGTGATATTCTAGATTTACTGCATAATAAATGGACACTGATGTTATTGAAGCAAAATTTGCTGAGGACAAATATACAAGCTCCAAAAGCTTGTTTTGAAGAATCTGAAAAACCATAAATTTCAACAAGTGTAATTTCCTTAGGGATGACACAACAGTGAATTCGCAACAGGTTGATATTTTGTATATTACGAATAAAAATTTGAGATTCTACTCTTCCTTACACAGGAACTTCTGTATCCCAAAGTATACCTAGCAAACTTAATTTTTAAATTAGAATTTTGGCTTTTACAATAAGAGGACTGGCCAGACCCAACGGATCATATAATTTGGCAATGAATGATAGTATTTTCCTTTTTGTTAAGATGGTCGGGTTATCGTTTACTGTTCTATGTAAAGTGAAACTATCCTGCTTAGGATTCCAAGACATCCCTAACGTTTTCCTAGAAGCACTTTCATCATTTTCAAAGACATATTCTTGATCATCTGTTGGTACTTGTGAAAGCAGTTCAGGATAGTTGCTCCATTTATACAAATGCATTCCACATACCTATTAATTGGTGTTGAATTTTTAAAGCTATTTCCACATTTGGTGTACCACTGAGCACGTCATCGACATAAAAATTATTCTTAACTATCGGGGATGCTAACGGAAAATTTTCTTTTCCATCATCAGCCAATTGAAGAAGAATTTGGGTGGCCAGAAACGGATAACACGTTGTTCTGTACGTAGCAGTAGTCAAACGATAAGTTTTCAATCCAGCATCGTCACTATCTTTCCAAACAATTCAAAGTAAATCAAACTACGAATGGTGGACCTTTATATGTCTGTATATCAATTTATTATATTAACTGTGAAAGCAATAAAATGTTTACGATATCGTAAGAGTTGACTTAAGTTCATCTTCTTGAACAGTTTCACCCTTTAATAAAATATCATTCAATGAAATACCAATAGAAGTTTTGCTGAAGCCTTAAACACAACTCTAAGCCTCCTTGTACTTTTGTCTGGTTTTAATACAGCTTGGTGAGGAATATAATAATGAGGATGTAGAAGAACACTTTCGCGCGTCAACTTCTTCCATATGTCAAAGATCTACATATTTTTTGAGAAAATCATGATAAAGTTCTTTAACAATTGGATTTCTATCAAGTCGAATTATAGTACTATTGAGCCTTCTATGGCCAAATCTCTGGATAAATCAAATTCGATTTTGTTTTTTACTATGGGTATTTCAACTACATAATGACCGTCACTATCTCTAGAATGAGTGGTATTAAAATGTTCCGCGCAATATTTCAATTCCTCACTCATAGGCGACTTTTCAACCAAAGATTTAACCTCTCATAACAACTTTAATGTTTTTTCTAGGTTATTCTTTCTACGAATAAGTGGCAAAAAGTTTTGTTTGTAGAATTACATGGCACACTATACCAGTCATTAAATACTCGAAATATGTATTTTGGAGCAAAATATGTTCAGTTATTCTAATTTGACTTAGTTTCAAAATTTCAAAGAAAGTTTTAGCTCCAAGCAAAATATCCACTTTCGATGGTTTAAAAAATAGAAAGTCCGCAAGTACGATTTGCGAATAATTGTTGCGAAGGTGACAAATTAGTAATTTTAGGAACTACTAAGTATTCCATAGCTGTCACGAATTCATTATCTTTACTATAGATTACCGTATTTACTAATTGTCCCACTAATATGAACGATTCATTTAATCTCCAACGAGAGCATTAATCTTATTTCTTTTTAATCCCAAATATGTTGCACAATCATTAGTAATAAGCGAAGCTTGAGAGGCGCTATCCAATAGAGCTCTACACCACTTAAACTCCCCATGATAATCTTTCAAGTAAATAAAAGCAGTATTAAGAAGAACATGAGTTTCATTTTGGTATGCGAAATCAAACTCTGAATCATTCCCTCTTGTTTCAGTTTGCCAGATAAAGGGTCTTCACTTTTGACATGCGCCTGGTGGGTGAATGAAATGGTGAAAATAGTTTGGAAACTCGGAATTATTTACGTCCGATGTTGGACGCATTTGTTTTGAGAAATTCTGCATATCCGATAGATGCCAAAAAGAGTGATGTCTTTGGTGACATTCGACACATCTAGATTTAGACAAGCATTCATTTAATTTATTTGATAAAGTCAGATAGTTTAAACACAGATTTTTAGATTTACAAAAATCAAACCGTTCAAGTACTTTCATTCTTCAAAAATAATTGGGATTTATACAATGAATGATTCGAATCACAAAGAATGCAATATTGTGAAGCAGATTTAATCAAAAAAGTTTTACGTTTGTAGGATTGAAATGAGTTTTTTCCGTTAATATTACCAGGGTTTGAAAACTTGGGTTTTAAATCAAAACAAGCACACACACAGCTTTTTGGTTATCTAATATTTGATATCGTTTTTCTAAGAAATTGATAAAATCATCCCAAGTTGGCACTTCATGAGAATCAACAGTTAATTTAAATTGTCTATGAGTTTCTTTATCTAGTTTAGTACAAATTTAACTTATCAACAAAATGTCAACAAGTTCATATTTCAAGGCTTTCAAAGAACGAATGTTTTTCTATAAATTATCAATAAGCATACGAAGTTCTAAAGGGTTTTCTTTTGTTAACGGTTTACAATTAATTATATTTGGAACATGACTTTCAACAATAAGTTTAGTATTCTCTTAACAAAGCGTGAGAGTTTAAACAATGACTCATAATAATCATTTGGTGACTGCACCTGTTTTGCAGCACCTTTAAGGGAAGAGCATTCAAATAGTAAAACTTCTGAGAGTCTGATAATGTTGGATTATTTTCTATTAGATTATGAAACTGTTGCTTAAAAGGGTTCCAGTCATTAACCATCAAATTGTGGTAAAGGAATTTCAGGTAATCGAATCATTTTTTCAACATGATAACTTTTGTTTCAAGATCAATAGATTTGTAGAAAAAAGTTTTGCACAGACTTGAAATGCTTGAATCTCTTCATCAATATTATCCAGAATTTTTCAGCTTCTTTAAATATCTCGTCATTTTCTAATTCGAAATATTCATGCTTTACTACTTCAAATTTTGTTTTAATATGCACCAATGAGTCTAGAACTGCATGAAGTTCAGTTTCTTCTAAACCTTTCAATGTTTTTGATGAAAATTTACCTAACTAGGCTTGAATAATGCCATGTTTTCGATTTAATATTTTAATGTAGGCCATAATTCTTATTTGGTTCTCTGGCTCGACGGATCACAAAATGTAGTGCAATGTTTTTACAATAATTCAGTATTGCTATTCAAATAAAGATTTATTTAGCAATTAACAATTATATGGGGTTAAACCCGCTTTCAAACAAGCATACAACGTAACAAGTGTACGACCAAACTACAATCAAAATGAGGTTTTTATTCCATGGCCTTTAGGGTTGTTGGTGCATATTTGGCGAAAGGAAAAAATAGCCAACATTCAAACGCTGGCGCCAACAAATGGAAATGATGTCCCCACACACCCCATAAGATTGAGAAAGAGATTCAATGATATGTGTCTCTACAGTAGCTAATATTGAAATTTAGTTGCTTTTTTAATCATGTTTGCGTTGAATAAATTAACATACATTAAAGTTACTTTCAGCTTTATTGAAATCATAATTTTAGTAAAATATTTAGTGATAAGAATATGCGTGCAGTTATATTTCAACAAAATTTCTCAATTTATCATCAAGAATTTAATGATGAACTTTAGAATACTACTACTTTAATATTTTAGAAGGATCCTTAGATTCTAAACTGCAATGCAATAAGACAGTTATCAAACTTGAAAAGGAAAAATAATTTCAAAATTGTTAAATGCTTATGGGGTATCTTAAACGTATTCTCATTGATTTCTAGTATTCATTTAGAATATAATGTAGTACATAAATTATCGTCCTAAATAATAAATGACATTTCTGTATTTAGATAATTTCTATTTTACTGAAAATATATTTATTTAAACTTAACACTTTTTCAAAATATAAGTACATTTTTATATATTATTTTTATCTAAGGTATTATGATGAGTGAGAGTATTTATATATAATGAATTATTGTAATAAGGAAACGAACATTAAAAAAAGCTTGTGAAATGTAAGTTTTTTAATATAGTGTAAGTTTTTTTTAGATTTCTGTCATGCTTCATAGCAAAGGCTTTTCATCAAGGCAATCATGTTTCAAATATTCACATCACATTTTAACAACCAAGGACATAATTATATAAAGAAAAGATATTCCTTTATTATTTATTAAGTAACTAAAGTCAAAATAAAAGGAATGAAAGGAAATAGTTCATCTATAAATTTATTGTGATATGATAAATGATTTGATAAATTTATTCATTAGAAAACGCATGGCAGTGAGCTTCTGTACAATGGGATAAGAAACAGGAATGTAGAAATGGATTCTCCTTTCAAAAGTTCAGTAAAAATATATTTCCTTGCAACACACACGGAAATTAAAAGTCCATGGATGATTTGATGGGATGCTCCTCATAGGAGATGTTCTCAGACAACCTGGTGAGCGTTCAACCAGGTGACGATATCTGACATCAGTCGTTCAGGAATTCCATTGGGCTCATACAAGAGGCTGTGGTAAGCCATGGGATAAATCTAAAAACAAAATTCTATTTACTAAAGACTTTTCGTAAAACTGAAGCTGATTTATATAAATATATTTGTATATATATTTATATCAGTTATATAATATCAGTTATTATAAATATATTTGTATTATATTTATATATATATTATATATATCTAAATATATATATATATATATATATATATATATATATATATATATATATATATATATATATATATATATATATATATATATATATATATATATATATATATATATATATATATATATATATATATATATATATATATATATAATATATATATATATATAAATATATATATATATATATATATATATATATATATATAGTATATATATATATATATATATATATATATATAATATATATATATATATATATATATATATATATATATATATATATAAATATATATATATATATATATATATATATATATATATATATATATATATATATATATATATATATATATATATATATATATATATATATATATATATATATATATGTATATATATATATATATATATATATATATATATATATATATATATATATATATATATATATATATTAAAAAATTGAAATACTTACTGATTCAAATCATGTAAAGAAAATGAACATGTGCAGGAACTGCTGTGAAAAACTATTTTCAATTTAATGAACAAGTTACATTAGATATATGATATAGCATATGTACTACAATCTGTTAAAAATTGGGAAATGAAAGATAAAATGTTTTATTAGTAATAAAAGTATAAGTAAAAAGCGAACTAATGTTTACATGAAAGTCGAAATTTGTTTATCCGACTTTGTCAAAGTTAGAACTGACATTAATTTTTTGAATATGAAAATATATTTTACTGAAGAAACTCAAATACGTGTGTGATATTTATTATTTTTTTTAATTATTTGTTCCATGGATTTCAGTGCCTGCCTTCTTAAATTTCAAGAAACATGCTTAATCCATAAGTTAAATAAATGAAAAGTTAAAAAGCAAAATAAATAAAAATAGAAAAGTAATCAAAGAAGTGGATTAAAACATTTTTTGCTAGAGGGAAACAATCAATCAATTATATTGTTAATTTTTTTCTTAGCTCATTGAATTCTCCCCTTACTTATAAATTTTCATTCTTTTCCATGTTTTACACACACAGTAACAACTTTACTATAATGCATTTAAAGATTGAAATGTTTGATCATTGAGTTAAATTTTACTAAAAGGTAAAGCATTTAATAAACAAAAATTTACCGGCCATAATAAAAATTAAAAAAGGATGATTTTATATAAGGTTTCATAATATTTAGTTATAAAAATCATAAAAAAAGCCTTTCGCGCCTAAAATTTTTTTCAAATATCATATCTTTTATTATATATGAGATGTGGGATTATACAAAGAAGAATTATTTTCAAATTAGTAATTATATAGCGTTCAAACAAGAAAAATTTGAAAAAAATGTCATAAATATTTTAACAGTATACATATAGCTATAGATAGATATTATACTTATAAAGTGCTAGATAATTAATACAAATACTTTAGTAAACAATATACTTTTAGCATCTTGTCATCTGACTGGGCTCTCTCATACAGAAAGATAGCGCCCTCTGGTGAACATATTTGATCAGCTTCTCCTTGATAAATGATGAATGGACAGATCAAATCTGCAGCATTTTCTTGAATTTTCTGCAACGTAGAAAACACATTGGCAACATTAAACAGAATAAATGAATTAATTTCCTTTATTATGTATGAAGATTTTTTCGTTCTGTTGATATGAATTAAAAAAATTATAGAAATTAAAAAATTGTTATAAGGCATTATAAATCTTAAAATACAACAAATTTTGAAAATTTAAAAACAATTGAATTTATTTAATTATACAAATTCCTAAGAGCCACTTAATTTTTTAATTAAAAATTGTATTGAAACTTTCAAACAAATTTAAGAACTTTCCTCAGGTTTGTTACCTTTAGATAAAAGTCTACCACTATTAGTTTTCAAAAATATGTCAACTAGGCAAACACACTGAGAAATTAGGCGTGAAGCAACTTAAAATTGATATTTCCTTTTGAAGTAATCTTTTTCTTTAATTTTTTAAAGTTACTTACTTTCTAACCTGAAAGTTTCATTTTTATAGATTATAAGTAATTGCAGAAGATGGACTCTCAAAAAGCAGCTAAAATAATTAAAATTCCTTTCTCATAAAATTAATTTTAATCGATCACAGAATAAATGTGATGTAAGAAAGTGTGAGAGAGTTTAATTGAAATGCTTGATCGAGATTCAATGAAATGTTAAATAATAATCTGTTTTATAAGTAAAAATGTAAATTTCATTTCAAATTGTAAATAGTTTTATTTGTAATTTTTTTAACTTTTTCTTTTATTTTGGCCAATTTTTTTTTATTTTTTGATACAATTGAAAACTGCCCATAAATTACATTATGCATAAACAACTATCACCGCTCAATGTAGAAATTGTCAAGTACTGGTGCACGTGACCTGCTAATTTATCTTATGATAAAAAAAAATAAGTGTTTAGTATGTAAAAATTGTATAATCTTAAGAAATACATCAAGTTTTGCTTATATCATTTATTATGAGTTGTTGATTCATTTGATAATATTTTATCGTCTCATCAGTAATGTAATGTTACTCTTTAACCATGCATAAAGAGTACTGAATACTGCAGTCCTGAAGAACTGAATAAAATGGGTCTTTCATATATTATATTCAACACTAATAACATATTTTATCACTTTCCCCTTCCTGCAACTTTACCGCCGTTAAGATATTATACAATGACCGTATGAGATGTTATGAATTCAATTCTTTTTGTCAGGTCATTAAAAAAGTTTCTCTCTCCTTGTGTGTATATTTCGTTAACTGAGGAGTCACTGTAGAGTCTCTTTCTTTCCTTTTTGAAAAAGATTCTAAAAATGCAAAACATGATAAATTTATTTAAATATTTCAATAATTCTATCTGAACTAATGTTTGAGATAAGTAAATATAAGTTCGGATACAATCCAGATACAGTTAATTTCTCAGATACAATTACAGTTTCAATTACTTCAATATTGCAGGAACATACTTCATCAATTTCCTTACTCAGATTTGAAAGAAAAAAAATTGCTATAAAATGATTTTACCTTCAGAGCGTCAATGAGAGATGCGCCGAAACCTGCTTTACACAGCCCATGGTATCGCATGGGATCCTCACGGAAAAGTTTCCGAGAAACAGGAGAGCTGCACAAGAGATCAATGTCCAGGGATGCGACTGGGAAAAATGGTATAATACAACGCAAAACTTTGGCCATAGTTATCTGAAAACAAATAATTGATTTACATGCAACAGGATGGTATTCTAAATAATTAAATTTAGGGAATAAAAATATAACTTCCAAAACACACTTTTCAGGTATTTGTTTAAATTTAAAAGAATATTAAACAAATTAAAATCCATGCAGTATACGTAGAACAAGAAAAAAATTAGTTTACTCTCATTAGAAAATATGGGCCTTAAATCTCTACATGAATTTAATAATACACTAATGGATACAAAATTTTGAGATCATTAATCTCTGCTTGAGAAACCTTTCAATGCTTGGTGTAATATTGATGAAATAATCTATATCACGTAAAAAAAACTATGAAATAAAACTAATATTTCTGGTAAATTCAATTAATTAACTTCTCAAAAATATCTATAATACTATTGACTATGATTAATTAAACCAAAAATTCGTTTTGAGCATAAATAGGAAATTAATTGATACACACGATACACATAGCGTACCTTAAAGGGAGTAGTTAATTGTGGGTTCGTTTTTACAGCAGGACCTATCAACAACAGTCCCTTGAAGAAGTCTTGATGTCGTAGAGCTGCGAGGATGGCAATGGCTCCACCCTGCAAAGATATACATTACTCGATTATTTACTAATAATAAAATTTAATATTGCCGCACATCATTTTTTTATGTTTATAAAATAAATCATTTTCATGTTTATAAAATTACTACCAATAAATCTAAAAACATGAATAGTGACGTGCACCTTTATTATTTCAACAAAATAGTTCTTTTATATTCTTATTTCATCTCTATTTTAATTAGCATATACTTTTGCGCATATAATGCATGTAAGCACATAAGAGGCTTATATATTCCAATAAAAAGCATAATGTATTAAAATATATTGAATGAGAAAGCTAGGTGTATAATAATATGCTTAAACATACCATTGAGTGACCACAAATGTAAACATCGAGACCGGGCTGGCGGCTTGAGACGAGCGCTAAGTGGAAAAAAATATCATCCACAAACTTGTTGAAATTGTTAATTTGGGCTCTACACCCTTCACTTCTGCCATGTCCAACTATGGGGGAAAACATTGAAATAAATCACTGCTCTCTATATTAATTTATTGTTTTTCTTTTAAACATGAAATTTCACAACAAAACAGATATTAGATATGAAATATATGGACATGTTTCTTTATTAATATTATTATTTTATACACAACATATCTTAAAGATATTTAAGTAAATAACTTTCATATATTAATTTACGCATGATTTTTTAAAGTCATTTGGGGTGAATAAAATTTATTTTCTAACCACTGGTAGCTAATGTTGCAAAAAATTAACTTGCTGGATTTAAACTTGATAAATATTCGTGTTAATGCATTAAATTATACATTGATTTAATACATTAAATATACTGGATTTAAGGTAGAAATTATCGACACCAATCATCAATATAAATAATCAATCAATATCTCCATCTATTCAACCGTGAGAATCAGGGCTGGGAGTTGTTGCGTCCGAAAAGGCATATAAATAACAAAAAATATGAAATCATTTTCATAGAAAAATAATAAAGTATTATGTTACTAACTCCTTTTGAAAGCCTTCAATTTTTCAAGCATTACGCCAGAATTTTTTTCTAAGACAGTGCTGATTTCAAATTCGGTATTTTATGCAGTATCATATGGAAAGCGAAGATACACTTCTATTCATGGTGATTCAATTATTATTTTAATTTCATCATGTTAGATCAGCTGTTATTTTAATGTAGTTAATGGTAGCCATAGTCAGTGGCAATATATTCTAATTCGTTTTTAAGAGGGCCGATAAATGAAAAAAGCATTCTTTTTTGTTGTGTATTTATTAAATTATTCGAGTGTGTGCCAAAATCAGCTTCAGTATCAGATCCCTTAATATTTCTGAAAGAGACTAATCGTGGTAAAAATTCATATGAATGGAATGCAACAGTCTTAATATTATCAGTTACGCTATTATCAGAAATATTTTGGAGCATTCCATCAGCATTTTGTGCTAAGCTGGTTGGCTAACGCTCTGGTCCTCTGTTCATGGGTACAATTTTCACTTCGAGTATGGGCATATTTAGAGTGTCGCGATATCCATTTAGAACTGATGATCGCGACCACATAAGCTCTAGTGAGAATAAGTGATGATAGATTGAGAACAAAATCAGCATGTTGCAGATAACAGTGCCATAATTTGTTGTAACCATTTTTTCATTGAAATCAATGACTAATTATAAATACCGAAAGTACTCCATAGGAATTCAAATATATTTAGATCATTTAATTATTTTACTTGTTAATGAATAAAATTGGGTAAAATAGATAAGATGAACTTCTAGACAGAAACATCTTGTCATATTGTACGTTAGAGTACGTCTTTAATAAGAAATTTATCCATCAACACAGAAAATAATTTGTTCTACAAAGATATGTGCAGACAGACTTCAGCAAAATAAAGATAATTGCAATTACAAAATTTTCATGCAAAAAAGTTATACTTTTATGATGCATGCTCATAAGCTCTATAGAAATAATCCACAAAAGATTTATCCCAATAAAATTTAGTTTGAAAATAAGATACTAAAACTTTTTATCAACTAAATCTCAGAAATTTTTAAAAAAAGCTATTTTAAATCATTTAAATTCTATTTTATTGATTCACAGATAATAAGTGAATCGATAAAAATTAAATTTCAGTCGCACTGGAATTCATTGATTTGTTAAATTAAATAACGTCAAAAAAATAAAAAACATTAAATATCTAGTTTCTACTCGCACAATTAAATAATATATATATATACATATATATATATATATATATATATATATATATATATATATATATATATATATATATATATATATATATATATATATATATATATATATATATATATATATATATATATATATATATATATATATATATAAATGCAAAGTTAGATATATAACCAAAAGCACAAGAATATATAAAAATATAAATGCAAAGTTAGATATATATAACCAAAAGCACAAGAATATAAAAATGTTTAAGTTTAGCAATACAATAAGCGCAATAGCAGCTAGAATAGTATTACTAAGATATAGTTAATAGTAATTTTTTCATTGTATTTTGTTTCATTATATTCATTGCATTTTATAAATATACTATTAACTATATATATATATATATATATATATATATATATATATTCTAGTTTTTAAAAACAAAAAAATCTTCATAAATAAAAAGTTTCAAAATATGCAATACTGCCATCTCTTGTGAAAATTTAAGACAAAAAATTTAAATAAACAAATTGTAAAATACAGTTTTTTTTGAATAAATTTAAAAAAATTAAAAGATTTTTCTCAGGTAGAAATTAATTGTAGCATTATGAAACTGACATTATAATGCTAATTATTTTTTAATGTTATTTTATTGAAAAAGTTTACGTATGTATGCATTTCAAAAATTTAAAAGGCAGTGATTTACGTGGTGGCGCCATCTATTGCTAATATTTCGAAACACATTGTAATTTCAAAATCTGCAATCGAAAAACGCATGCAAATAACTTATCGGATGGAAAATTAATAATTATTATATTAAAAATATTTTGGAATTTTATTTTAAAAAATATAATCTTCAAATAATGTTTAAAATATTCCTTCATTGCGATTTCAAATTTCAAATAAATCGCGATGAGTGTATAGCTTAAGATTTCTATTGGTAAAACATTCAGAAAATAATGTGAACTTATAATTCATTTTCTTTTTGACAATTTATTATAAATTTCTTTTCAAATTCAGAATCTGCATTTCTTAATTAATTAGACCATGCTAGATGATTAAAAATTAGATTCTAAAGTATTAAATTAAATGAAATTAATCTTTCAAAATTTCTTTATTATTATAAAATTAGTACAAAATTTTCTTGTATTTTATAAGCATGTTATTTGCCTGTTTCCGTTAACATGTCTTCATATTTAAACTTATATTAATAAGCTTATAATCTTATATTAATAAAATATACTTTGAATGATTGAGCACTTATAAACAGAAATTTTCTTTTACAGTAAAATTAACAATAATATGTAAAATACTTTCTCTAATAAATAATTTTACTGAAAAATCTTCCGTACATGTTTTACTAAATATGCGAAAAACTTAACAAAATAAAATAATTTCAAGTATAAAATATTTTATGTAATGAAAATATACAGCATTTCGAGTTTAAGAAATTTAAAATGGAGCTAGGCTGTTTATTGTATTTTTGTGAGATGAATTGGTGTGTATTTTTGAAAATACTTTATAGAGAAATTTTGCAATTTTATTCACTTTGAATTATAAAGTATGATTTATATTCTGATCCTTAAAAGATCTATGATAACAATTGTGTTAGACAATTTAACGGCCTTAAGTCTTTGTGAAACTTTTGTAATATCTACAACATATACGTTGCTGCAAATTGTTTCATATTATGTTTACTGCATAAAGACCATTAATTAATTTTCTTAATTTATTAAGGAAAATGGTTTTCATTTTCTTTAATTCTCTTAATTAATTTACTAAGGAAATTAAGGAAAATTAGAGAAATATTTTATGTAAATCATTTGAAACAAACAGATTATGCAGAATATTAGAGATATTTGTTTCTAGCATTGGGACTGTGGATATACAAAACATAAAAAAAAATAGGATATCATTAATAATTACAGTATAATGTTTCATATGTATGAGCAAATATTAGATAATTAGATATAAGAGTTCACATGAAATCATCGATAAAATTATTTATTCATTATTGAGAATCTTTTCAGTTTTATTTCCACTGTCATATTTTAAACAAAATTTTTTGCGAATCAACCGTAATCAGCCATAAATTCTCCCTTCTTTTATGAGCATTTACATTTTTAACACTTGTATTGAGTAATTAACTGTTTTTGTTAGATTATTATTAAAATTATTACGATTAATTCGTAATAATTCTTAATAATTATTATTCATAATTAATACGAATAGTATAAATAAATTTAATGAAAAATTCTACAAAATCTTTCTGTGAACAGGATAAACTTTTTAGTTCATTTAATAATCTTCAGAATCGAAACATTCAAGTTTAACTGGTTTTGTGTATATTCTAAAAAGCCTTTAATAGGCAATTTTAAAATATTCTAATAATAATCTTTTACTTTGAGTTGCTTTTTACGAAACAGCCAAACAACAATAGGAGAGTTTACATTCCATAAATTTTTTAATGGTGAAATATATTAAGAAAGAACTATAAAAATAAGGAATCACATCAAAGGAAGAATTAGCATTGTCTTAATTCTAAATTATTTCAAATACACAGGAGTAAAACATCAAAACTTGTTTAGTTGTTTTCAAATTTGTAAAATTATTTACTTTTATTATTAAATATTTATTTAATTTATTCCAATTGAGACAGTTTTTAACTTATTATATATTTAATAATAAATAAATGATGACTGATTATAAATCTAGTATTAAATATTGATTTCCTTTTGAATTATAATTGAAATAGCTGTTAACACAACCAAGAATCATCGAGAATTTCTTCAGCATGAAAAAAAAAATTTGTATTATGATTTCTAACAAAATAATTAAATTTTTTTAAATTTCTTTCAGATGAAAGAAAAGACGTTTGCGTTATATCACATATAAGATTTTTCAGAGTCGAAAATAAAGTCTGTTTAAATAATAAGAATATGAAATTAAAATGTCCTAACTTTGATCAAAAAGGTATGCATCCTGTTTTTATCAATTTAGTAAAAAAAAATTTCTTAGTAAATTTTTTAATTATTAAAATCTCAAGTATTTTTGAGGAAAAAAAACCTGTTTTTCTTCAAAAAAAATTATAAAACTAAAATCAGGATGAAAAAAACTAACTTCGAAAAATCGGTTTAAAAGACTAAACTGGCAGTAAAATTTGGACAGGCCATAAATATTGAAAAAGAAAAAAAAATAACATGAATCTATTTACTCAACCGAATTATTCAAAAGAAAATTATAAGGAAGTTGAAAACAACACTAACACGTGTAGAAGAATATCCTCATTCTTTTGTGCAGAAAAATCAGAGTGTTGAATGCTGAAGCCTAATGTCTCCGCAGGTCAAGGTTACATTTAAAGAACCTACACGTGGCATAGCAATTTATTTCCTGCTACAAAACATGGTATTTAAGTAACTAAAGTTTGCTTCATTAAAATACTTGGACACTTTTATTGAAACAGATATTAAATATTTTCAACAAGTGTATTGTTTCAAAAGTATGAATTAAAAATGAAACTGTTGATTGTTAAGAGTGATGAATTTTTTATTCATTTTAAATCTTATAACATAAGATGCTGTTAGATTTAAAATGAATAAAAAATATAGAGAATTTGCGTTATTTTCGCGTTATTTACCCTTAATACTTGAGAAGTTAAATCAGTTATTTCTAATTTCAGTTCCGCGAGTATCGTTAAGCAATTAATAAATTATCCACTTCATTCTATTTAATTAACTGAAGTTTGAAATCAACCATTTTTAGATTTTGCGGATGAACTTTTTCTCTTTTCTTAATAATAACAAATTAGAAAATCAATGCAGTACTCAGAATATTGTTTCCTGCAGTATTGTAAACAGAATTATTATTTAAAATTTTTTCAATCACTCTGAAATTTTCTAACAAGCTATGGAATAGTGATGATATATATCGGTATTTATGTATTCTTAATTCTAATATGAACCCTGGAACAAACTTGATCATCATTTTCAATCAGATCAAAGGTCAATAATAATCAATCAAACTAACAGGGGGTGAACGACATGAGACTGATCTGAGTATTGTTGTTCGGTAATCTGCATTTATTTATTTCGTAAATTTTCGTGGGCGCAGTCATTCAAAATTAAAAAATTTTGAAACAAATTAATTATGAAAACAGCCACCACGAAATATTTGAAAATCCACTTGTACGAAATATGAAGGCACAATTTATAAAAAAAATAAAGATGATTTTTCCAGGTAAAAATAAAATAATTGCTCATAAGATTTTTTTAGCACAATTATTCTTTATTTTCTTGTAACATTTGACTACGAAAAAATCAACACTATTCCGTAAGTAAAAATATATACTTATTTCTTTTTAAAGCCAAAGTAACACGAATAAGACAAAGAAGAATGCATGCTCAATCATCTAAGGTGGCTCTAAAGTCTTCAGATACTTGGAGAGAGCCACTCATCTTCTTTTCTTTTATATTAAGATACGAGTAATATGCTTGAATACTAAAAGTATTTCCCAATATTCAATTCTTCAAATAAATAAAATAAATGCAAATATATAAATGAAATAAAATATTATTAATTTCCTTTTTGTTTAGCAATAAGTCACATTTTTTGCAGTCATATTTTATAATACTTGAACTATATATATAAGCATAATTTCTCATATTTTTCTGTATTTATTCAAATTTTTTATCTTAATCCAATAGATATGTTATTTTCAGTTATTTTTATATGTTATTTTCACAATTTTCTCGATAATCGTAAAGTTGAAATATTCTGTATTACTCTAATAGTTTAACCTTGATTGTATACTTTTAATTATATTATTAGCAAAGATATATATATAATATTTTTAGCAAAGTGGTTAGAATGCAATTTAAATGTTTCATAACAAATAATTCTTCCCCGATAAATAATTAATTTCAACGAAACATCGTTGACATATTGCAAATTAATTCCTTTCACTAGTTATTTAAAAGTTGTTGCAGAAAGTTGTGTGTAACATTAAATGGCAGTTATGCAAAGTTTCTGAAGCATCTTTTATAAATTTCATTTAGAAAAAAATATCCTAATAATGATTGCATAATTTCTATTACGCTGCTATTTGATTTTCAGGCATCATGCATTAAAAAAAAAAGCTTTCTTTTAAAAGGTATTTCTTTAAATGCTTCAATCAGGGAATCTGTCGAAAAGTTTTCGCTCCCTTCCATAGCAGCACCAGAAATGCTTGCCGCGGAGTAGATAAATTGTGACTGATGTTTAATGGATTCACTTGAATGAACATCACTTCAATGGTTTCCTTAAAAAGTATTCATTGGTTTATTTCAAGGAAATCGATCAGAGAAAACTTATTTTCTCTGATCTATTCCTCAGATATGCGAAAAAAACATTTATGCAATTATCTTAGTAAAAAATTTAAAATTTTTCAAACTGTTAACTATTTTTATACATAGAAATATCTTTTGTGAATACTAGACTCTACTTTTTATTTGCTAAAAATAAGATAAAGAGGGGTTAATTTTTTCAGGGATAAGTAAACAACTTGCTAGGCATTTCATTGCAACAAAGACTTCTAAGTTCAATATAATTTAATTTCTATTCTGGTTTCTAATAAGTTAATGTAAATTGTTTTAGAAAATATCTTAATACAAAATTAATTTACCTTTACTAAAGAAATATTTTTAAGAACACTTTAAATTTAACTGTAATAAAACTGCATACATTGCTGATAGAATAGTCAGATTCGGAACTTTGAGTCCTCGCTTTTTGTTCCCGATCCCAGAGAATTAGAATCGAGATTTTATCCATATGTATTACAAATACGCCAAATATACTTGGATTAAAAATTACTTGTTGACCTTATAATGTTTATTTTTTGATATGTAATAAACTATCAAATATTTAATAATTAAATGTAATAATGTAATGTCAAATACTTAATAATTAAATGACAAGTAACTATTAAATGTTTGATAGTTCGATTCATCTAAGGAATTATCTGTGCCGTTAAATATTGTTTTCATATACCTGAATAATTTCCCCAGCCACAAAATGATATTTATGTCCTCAAATTCGGTGAATATTCTTCCCATACAAATGAAATTAGTTGTACTCGCATCACACTTGATTTGCCTTCATCCTACAGAACAGCAAGTTTTTCAGTAACCAAAGCTGATGAAATTCTTTGATTACTTTAGTTTGCTTGCAGTCCTTATTACAGCAGAAGGCTAATTTCACCGATAGCTGAACTTTTAAGCGGATTCCAAACCATGACAATTATTTATGAGGAAAGAATCGAACCCTCTACCTATGAAATAGGAAAGACCAGAGTGCTAACCATTCACCTACCAACTCTATTTCTTTTACTACATAATTACATCGTCTATATGCGAATTAATTTTACTAAAAATAATCGATCAAAGAAATGTGTTCATATAATGTGAACAGACAGTGGTTCGGATAAATTGCTAATGCCATCAGTCTTTGATATTCGTGGCTATTCATTCCAAAATATTGTTGTGTAAATATATGTCTCATCTAGATATAGCTGAAAAATATTATTAAAAATATTTACGATAACTATAATTAATTGCAATGTTAACAAAGCAAAATTTTTTTCAAACACATAATATTATTGATTAGCATAATTTTGATCTCAGAAATCTCTCTCTCTCTCTCTCTCTCTCTCTCACACACACAAACACAATATCCTTGAATGTTATTTAAATAACCTAACAACCACTCTTTCTGCATGACAAACAAAAAACTACTATCGTAACGCACAAGGCTCATTTTTTAACTTCATAAAAGAGTATAAAATAATTATTATCTTAAAATACTCTTCCTTATTTATGTTTTACATTTCTTGAAATATGCCTTACTGGGGAACTATGAATTTCCTTTTTTCCGATATTTTCTCTTAAAGGCAATTACAAAATATGCAATTATTTTATTCTTATTAGTAAAATTAGATAGACTTTATTTAACTGGATTCCAGCTTAAGACCGTTCACTTCAGAGTGAAAGGTTCCAAGTTCGTTGTAGCAATATTCTGGGAGATGGCCTTCTTGCTTTGCGTGTATCTCTCTCTCAATCTGGAATTTTCTAGATTTCTTCCTTTGCGACACGTGTATGTAGGGCTTACTATCTATAAAAAATCTCTAACACGCGTGTGCCGGATAATGAAGTTTTTTGCAGCAGTTGTTAGATAGGAAAACTGAAAACTGTTTAGATAGTTTTCGCTACGGAAAGAGAGAAAATTATTTTTACCTATTTTATAATATTTTACCAACATTTTGTTGGTTCACCAGTGTTTCCCAAATTGAATTCATAAAAACAAAGAATAAAAAACCTGAGTTTCACCAATTCATCGTAAAAGTATGTAAATGATTAATTTTACTGATTTATTTAATTATAAATTATTTTCATTAAGTTTAATCCATTAAAATATAAATTAATTTTGCCATGAATAAGTTACGAGTTATTAGTTTGAGAGCAGTTATGGATATATCAGTAGATGCAAAATTTCTTAGTACGAAATTATAAATATTTCATTACTTAATATAAAAATATTTTTAACTCACGTGTAAAATATTTCGTATAAAAAATTCAGTTTAAAATTAGATGCTTAATAACTTCCTTTAAAATGTTCATACATATTTTTCTGAGTTCAAAATTCCCATGAATGAAAATATTCTCTTACCATGATCATGAGTTACGACGAAATAGTTATGTTCAACAAGTTTTAATGCTAAGCGCTCGTACATCAAGCAATGCTCAGCATACCCATGAGCAATGAATACCAGCGCCCTAGAAATGAAAAGATACAAGTGCTTAAAATACTTTTCAAATAATTTACAAACAAATAACTGTAACAAATTCAAAATATGAAATGCAGAAAGATTCCCACAAATTTATTCTTAAATTAACATAAAATAATAGTAATAAAAATATTATTTTCAAAGAGACATATAGCTCAGAGAGTTTACAAATTTGTTACACCTAACGAATAACACTTCATTCTATACAGTTGCTTCCTAACATTTTATAAGGAACTTTCTGCGTACGTAAAGTTTCATTTTAATAAAGTATGCATTTTATAAAGCTCACATTTGATTTAATTATCTAAAAGGAGTTGGAAAAATATTTTTTCATTCTTTCAAAAAAAATCAATTAATCGTATCAATTACTTCGTTTCACCAAATTTTAGACAATTATTTTACGGCAAAGAAGATTTCAGATCTTATACACAAAGATGCACAATGCAGGTCTTTATTCAAAACAATCTATGACTGTTTGAATGCTTAATGACGTCTTCTTTTCTAGTATTTGAGTAGTATTAAATAAACTAATAAATCTAAAATCACAAATGATTATTTTTTAATTTTGGGGTACATTATTTTTTATTACTGCGAAATATTAGGATATTATTTTAACATTATACTAAATTAGTTCATCTAGAACACAAATAGATATTTCATGTAAAATTAAAAAGAACATACTAATTCATTATAGAAAGTAGATTATTATTACAGAAATATTAAACAAGACATTTATAACGTATACTATTAAACGACACGAATTATTTACTTTTCAAAATATATATTTCTACTTTTTTTACTAACAAGTACATTGAACTACATTATCATAAAATTAGAAGATTCTAGATTAATGGATTTTATTAATTTTTTAACATATTAATAATGCTAAATAACCGTTTTTTAGTGATGACATCAAGATTGTAGATTATTGCTGGATCTAGAGTCTCTGACAAGTCTTTAAAAGGACTTATTGTTCCAGTACGATTAACTTCAAAACAGTAATCGCATTGGCGATATGAGATCTTTTCTGCAAAAATTATAAAACTTTCAAGCAATTATTTTTATGTATAATTATGAAATTAATCACATTCCATGGGGAGAAAATGGAACGTAAATTAATCCATAGGAAAATTTGACATTCATCTAATGATAAATAATTAAAATATCCATTTTTTTCTTGAGGACAAAACTTAACTCATTTGAGTACAATTTTAAAATTTGTTTTATAAAATACTCTAAGTTGTATGCTTGGTATGATGCTTCCCGGTTTTTAAACAAAACCCTGGTGTTCCGACCGGTTTATTTCAAGTCTAGGTAAAAATTACATTTGATTTTATTGAAAACCAAAATAGTGTACAGATTATTAAGTTTGAATGATTATTTAGAATAACGTGTCACTTATTTCTATACTATATGAAAAATGAGCAATGAAAATCATAAAAGAGTGATAGCCTGCTAATAAATAATATTTTCATCGTATCGTCTTGTCTCGCCAATCGTGGCCCATGCGGAAAGTTGTGTTTTCTAAAAAGTATTTGAAGCCAAATTTTAACAGTGGAAGCAAAAGTCCTCTAGCCAAGGATAATACACGTAAATATTTCTTTATTCCTCCTTCAAAGCGTTTCTTCTTACTAAAGTCACTTATAAATATTATAGTATGGAAAATAAAATATTTAAATTTACATGCTTGTCATTTATTATTTATACGCATGACGCTGGGGGTGGGAAGGTGAGTATTCCGGTTCAACATTTCAGAAACTTGGCAAGCCAGCGATATCATAAATCCGTTTTGAAATTTCCCTTTTCAAATCAGCTGTTGTACAGGAATTATTTTTTATAAGCTAGAGTTGAAAGAAAGGCTTGTACGGATGTCAATGATTCTAAGAGCCCCCGATGTTTAAACTTAACTTTGCTTAACTATGTTTGAAAATGAAATGATTTTTTGAAGAATGAATGAAGAAATATTGTCATCCCTTTGAGTCTTAATCACTTAAATAACAAAATTCCGTTATTTAAGTGATAATAGTCATTCGAAAGTATTATAAAGTTGACATAGTCAGTTTAAGGAACCGTAGCTCCTTATGAAATAAAAAATAATTCTTCTCAAAATAAATTATCGGAAGCTTTATTAAAATGAATGTGAATTGATATTTCATTATTATAAAGAATAATGTATAATTATAATATGATAAACCGATAAATAATTGCATCAAAATATATTTATTGTAAACATCTTCTCTCAAGAAGCATCTTCAATTGAAACATCGATTCTGCTTCAAACTTCTCTCAGATTTGCTTCAAAATAATGTTTCTATTAAAGAATGTCAAAACTTCCCTGCCTTGAAAAACATAAGATCTTTTTTATTTTAGAAATTTAGCTCGTTGAAAAGCATTGACATCGAAAGCTTACCATAAAAACAAACAAAAATAACTAAAAAGTGCAGTATCATTTTGATTTAAAGAAGAATGTTTTTACATTTTAGTTTCATTTAAGTTATTTTTTAACTGTTATGCTTTTATAAAAACGTGATGCTTCCAAAATAAAAGGCAGACACCTCCACATTCAGGGTTTCATGTCTCTATTGGATAATATTTTATATAATCTAATGAAACTAACCTTACATTTCTCAGATAAGGCTTTATTACACAATTGAACATTATTCTGTAAGACAAAGATCCATTAATATTTGTTCTTGTATAGATTGCTACATTATCAGGATTTGATGGTTTGACAAAGCTTATTCAATACTAGTTTTCATACTGGAGTGAAATGTTTTTAGATCAAAAAAATTTTTAATAACAAAAATGGAGTTACATCTAGATTTTTTTTCATATAATCTTAGTAGAAAACATTTTTTTCTTTGAATAAGAACTGAATTCAAAACCAAAGAAGTTTCTTTCCATCTCTTGCGATATAATTTTGAGTTTATGCGCATAAAAATATTACCACAAAAAAACATAAAAACCTTTGAGAACTTAAAATCAAAATTATATTCTTCATAAAGCATTGAGAAACAACAACATGCACTTTCCCCAGCGTCATTTTCCAAACCGCAAACCACTAATTACCACTATTATGGTCCCTTCAGAAGAGATTCCTGTTTTACAAATTATAGGCAGTAATTCTAGTTCACATTTAGAATGAAAATCCTAAATGTGAACTAGAATTAGTGGCATAATCGTTTTTTGAATTATTATCTTACTGTTGCCATCACTTTCATTCCTAACATAATTAAACCCCATTTTACTTCTTCCGTTAGGTCCATAGAGGAAATCATTACATTTTGGTGAGTATTCTCAAAACAGCTAAGCTGTTTTTACGGGTAGCTAAGAAAAGCTTATACTTTACAAGCAAATAATTAGCCAAAAACTATGTAACTCAGATTGTTGGCGAGATATTATAAATAAATACCAATTTATAAATTTTATTGCAAGACTTTATAAGTCAGTTAGAGAGATGCATGCAAAATTGGACGGCAAATGATATAAAATCCATCATAATATATTTGATTTATGACTTTGACCTTCGTGATGGCTATGATATAAATAATTGCGCCATAATCGAATGAATGCTTGTGATGAATAATCTTCAGCGGTGACTGTATAAATAAGTCATTTTAGAAAGTTTTAATGTTCCAAGTCTTCACTTTAGTTTTCTGATATATGATTATTATGGTGTGAAAAATAGAATAAATGCAATAGAAATTAACGACTTCATTACAAATTTGATAATACGAAAACAAATCATCGCTTTTTGAGTTTGTAAAGTTCACTTTGTCAGTAATATCTGCTCTTAAAGTTTTTTAAAATCAAATTCCTAACAGTTATTAATGGATACTCATCGGAAAATTTCAACTGTGCACAGCAAGTGATTTACATAATAAATACTGCAAAGTTAGCTCTACAAATTTAAATTTTACAATATAATGTCGGCAAATTTTTTAATAATTTAATTTATTAATTATAATAGCAGCTGTTCTCCAAAAAATAAATTAATTTAAACTGCTGCCCATTTTTAATTACATACTTGAAAATAAGATTTAATTTTTATTACATAAAATATATAATCAAGATTTAAAAACACATTAAAAGATTAACTCAATTCCACATTGTTCTTTACTTAATAATGATTAAAAAACTCAAGAAAAAACCCGATCTTCATTTTTCAGAGAGAATATACGCATAATCAAATAAAAGTTACAATCCTCCATTACTTACAGTAGTAAACTGCAAGCAAAACGTTCCTACTTCAAACAAACCACATTCATTTACTAGTTTTAAATGAATGTGGGAATCACATGTATACTCTCTGACATATATAAATTTCCTATAAATACCATGAAAAAGTATTTTCAGAAATTTTCAGTATCCGCGTTCTTTCGTGGAAATAACCGATGCATTTCCTTTTTTATATCATCTTTTGTATACTTAAGAGCAGTTTATAAAGATTAAAGAAGTTATACCGGTTTTATAGTTCAACTTAGCCTGGTCCGTCTTTAAAATTATTAAAGTACTTATAGAACGAATTCCAAACTGAAAAGAAAATTTTCAAAAGCTTTAGAATTTGTTTATGTTAATTTTCCTGTTGTGCTGTTGCCTTAAATCTCCATTAATAGCTTCGACCAAAGTACCGCCATTTGTAAGCTCTTTTGCTTTAATGGTTTCTTTATTATGAACTAACAACTTCTATTGTATTCATTGCATTTTTCAGAAAGTGACATGTAAAAATTATAGTTATTGTATTTTCAAAAAAAAAAATCCCTTTTAGTAACCAGTTTCGTTTGTATGAACACATGTGAATGCTTCTGATGCTTAGAATGCAAAGAAGAACGCTTATTATTAAAATTATTTTTATTAAATTATGTATTAAATATCTTCAAGGATGCAAATAATTTTCATATTCTTTGATATTTTCATGCCGGCTTTTTTTGTAAAAATTTAAAATAGTTTGTGAAACCTTGAACAAAGTATTTTAGCAACAAATTGTGTGTGTTTGTTCCTTTTAGTATAACTTAATTACTTTAAAATATATAAATAACTACTTTTAAATTATTTTAAAAGCTTTAATTCATAATAATAAATACTAATTTAAACGTAATATTTTATCCATAGTTACTTTATTTTTTTCTTTGTTATTCAATATTTCATTA
Organism: Latrodectus hesperus; assembly: GCA_037975125.1. Classification (NCBI taxonomy): domain Eukaryota; kingdom Metazoa; phylum Arthropoda; class Arachnida; order Araneae; family Theridiidae; genus Latrodectus; species Latrodectus hesperus. The sequence continues at coordinate 15,923,552 of CM075854.1, forward strand.
TTTCCAGTGCTATTATTAGATGAATTTAAAGAGAAAATATCTTGTTTAAAGATTTAATTTCTGAAAAAAAGTTAAACTTTTCTATGTACAAACATGAAATCTTAAGTACTTTTTCCTAATTTAAACATTAATTTTTTAATCTTCAGTATTATAAGAAACATCTTGAATTATCAATATAATATAAATTTCAGTTAGAAGTGTTTGCAATCAGCATTATTGCCTTTTAATTAATTAAGGAAACTTGCGTGAGAGAAAAAAGGAAATTAATATAAATATACTTACTTAAGGGATTATATTCATTAACAACTTTCATATTGCAGTGTTCTCAAGTAAACAAAAAATGTCTTTCCAATTAACATACAGTTCTAATTCTCAAAAATCGAACACTTGATATTGTTTTCAAATTTTAAAAAGGTCCGGAGTACCTTTAGTTAAAGGTAATCATGAATGGACTGTTTCTTCTTCAATTATAATGCACAATAAAAGCATTTCATAAGTGAAGTTCATAATTAAATAATAGACCCATTGGTTATTTTATACTTAAAATACCCACAAAACAGGAGAAATCAGCAAAATGTCTAAGAAGAAGCTTCAAAGTTATCCTCATATATAGATTTTTGGATTATAAATATAATATCATAAGGAAAACATTTGTAGCAAATAGTTTTGAACTTAAAAACATTTTAATACATACTTTCATGTATCTATCACATAAAAGAGAATCATAAGTATTCACTTATGCTTTGTATTTATTAGGTTGGTGCGTATGAAATGTCGGATTCTCTTTACATGCGGACGTTTTCCTCCCTGTTTTCGTTATACTTTTGTATTTGGCATAACCTCATTCATACTCGTATTGTCCATTGCCAGAGACTCATTTCAGCAAAATAGGTTTTCTCGAAGGTCTTCCCTTTTTTATTTCTTTTGAGTTTATTGCCGATATGAATTCTGCCGACATTCGCGTCATTTTCTTATATGAGTACAACCTTGGTAATAGTGCTGCAAAAGCTGCACGCAACATAAACCAAGCGTTTGGGGAGAATACGGTTAACGATCGGAAAGTGCAGCGTTGGTTCGAAAAATTTCGGACTGGCGATTTTTCACTGCAAAATGAGCCGCGCGGAAGACCCAAAACGTCTGTGAAGAATGATGACCTGAAGGCTCTAGTGGAAGCGGATCCAGCCGTATCCACGAGGGAACTTGCTATCAGGATGAAAGTTGACCATACAACGATATTGAGACACCTTTCTGAGATTGGCAAGGTTAAGAAGATGGACAAGTGGGTACCGCACGCACTGACAGAGCGAAATAAGCTGGATCGGTTAAACGTATGCTCATCATTGCAGCATCCACCATATTCACCGGATCTCTCGCCGACTGATTTTCATTTTTTCAAGCATTTAGAGCTGTTTTTAAGGGGCAAACACTATGAAAATGAAGACAGTCTAAAAACTCGATATCAGAGTTTATTAATTCTAAAGACCAAAATTTTCTTAAGACAGGCATCTACGCTTTAAAATCTCGTTGGGAGAAGTGTATTGAAGCGAATGGAGCATACTTTGATTGAATAAACAGCTTTTGAAGAAAGATATGCAGTTTTATACAATCACTTAAGAATCCGACATTTCATACGCACCAACCTAATACAAGTGTAGCCTCTCAATTTGGTCGTTTCTGGTTAATAATTGATACTGAAAGAGACTCACAAATGGTGTACGTATAATTTCTGAGATAAACTGCTTTATTATATTACAATAGAGTAAGCAGTATGATTAATCAATTCTAAAAATTGAAAATAAACTTTTTCATCATTGTTGTAAAATATGAGAAACATACATTAATTCCTAAAATCCAATCAGTTTCTAAAAATAATATCAACTTTTATTTACAAATTATAAGCAATATTTCTTTTTCTTAAATAGAATGAAAGATTAGAGTTGGGGAATAAAAAGCTTTCCCATGCGAAAAACACAAGGAAGTTATGAAACTTGCTTTATCAAGAGAAATTTACTGAAAACTATTTTAGGTCGACATGTCGACAACCATAGATACACGCAATATAAAAAACGTTTTCTACGCTTCTAGATGTTACTTATCAGTTAATCCATAGGAATTGAAACGCAGTTGTCTTATTGATATTTTACGATTATTTTTTACATTTAAGAAGATTTTTTGAAACATAAATCATTTTTTGTGTTCTGCATTAGAAAAAAAAAATGTTTGTTTTGTGTTCATAAAATGTATATTTTCCTTAAATCCAAGAGAAGCATTTCTATATTTTAGCTATTTTGGCAATATTTTTTGCTTTTTTAAAAAATAGTTCTTTGCGCTGAAATTACTCATAGTTTTAATTATTGTAATATAAATCAGAAAATTAGTATTTAAAGTCAATAATACAATTGTTAACGAATTTAATTTTTGATCTATGGAATTTTATTTTTTACTACTTTTCAAAAAAAAAATTGCTCTGTATTTTATATTTTGATATACTGACATGGTTTCACACACACAAGTTTTAGAAAAAAAAACAAAAATCCTTAAGAAAAATATCTTCTTAAAAGGTCTAATATGAAGAAAAAATGAATCAGCATTTGAAAGAGCAAAAGAAGGAAAGTCCAGTTGAACTTTATTAGAATAAAAAATTTTATTAGCCATGAAAAATTCTATACAACTAAAATTTTCCTGTCTTGTAACATTTCCACTAACTTAACACTTTTGATGTCTCATTTCATTACCAGCAATGAATTTCACGGATTTCATAAAATTAATTTTTATAGATTATAATTTTTTTTTCTATTTTAGAATAAAAATATTTATTTCAAAAGCAGACATAAATATATTCTTCGTAAACTTACTTCTATTTGTGGGCTATTTATGAAAAAATCATTTCTGGTGAAAGAAGCAAATATAATAACGAAGAGAGGAAGAAAATATTTATTGGGCCTTCGGAAATTAGTAAGCTTCTAGTAGAATAGTAGATAATTTGGTGCATGGTAGCCTGCAGGAAATTGTGAAATTGTTGTCCGCTTGGTTGCTATAGCAACTCCCTCTGCAAAGAATGGCTCTAAGCAAAGGCGCCTGAATTTGAAGAACTCTCTCCTGCATTGGGAGGAAGAATCCAGAAATCTGAACTTGTATAGATATGTCATATCTTTTGATTAGGCCTACATTCTCCCAAACATTCGTATGGATCGGGCTCTTCCATTAGTTCCTAATCATTTATTTTCATTAAGCATTTTCATACCTTTAGATAGCTATCTTAAATATAAATGCGTTAATCTGAAATTTAATTTAGCTGATACTTCAGAAAACTTGTGTTTCAATTAAGTGTCAATAAGCTTAACTGAGATATAAGTTTCTATTCAAGCATTTGACTTTATTATGTCTAAATTAGACACGAGTTCTTCTGTGTTGCGCTCGGTTTCGACTCTGCGAGATAAAAAGAAAATATTATTTTTATTCTCAGTTCCTAGACCACATTTAATTTATGTATCATTTTCAGAACGATATCATCCTTCTACGTTGTCCAGGTTATACTAAAATATTATAGCTTCCTTATGATTCTTCAAAAGAGAATAGTGTTTCTTCAAAAAGTCATTCTTATATTTCTGTATTACACCAAAAGAGTTATTGTTTGAGCCCAACGTAAATGAAACATGTGTGTGTCTTTATTCAAGAAATATTTTATGTGCCCTGTTTGTTATGATACGAGACAAACGGAAATACTAATATTTATTCATCATCTTATTTTATTGATTTTTTTTAATAGAAAAATATCTTCACAGTGTTTGCTTTTTTAAATAGTTGATTTTTTTATTCATATAATTTATATTATTTTTTTTAACTGATGGAGAATCAAAAATTGAGCCGCTATTAAAAGTTCATTTTCACTGTTATCTGAGGTTTTCGCTAGAATATATGCAGCTGCGCAAACTCGATTTCAGAGAGCGTAATTGAATTATACTCAGCCAAATAAGTGCAACGCTGCACAAGTACACAACAGACAAAATTAACATTCGTCCTCTCAATTAGCAATTTTTTGCCAACAGCTGAAAAGAATTTTGTGCATCTTTGTTTTCCATAACAATAATTGTGAAGAGTATTCAATATTGTACGTCTATGAACTTTTTCACTTATTTTTGAGTTTAATTCATTATGAATCTTTTTTTCATTAGTAATCCAGACAAGTATATATATATATATATATATATATATATATATATATATATATATATATATATATATATTGTCTCTTAATTTTAATTCACGGGCATGGATGTTTGTAGTGGTTCGGAATTTACTTTAAACCGTAGGTCCCGGTCTAATTAGCCCTCGTGTGCAAAAAAAATGACCGTTGAGCGACAAAAACTAACTGGTTATCTTAATCCACTTGTATAGTCACGTTTCTATAGGGTGATACTTCCCTTTTTTTTTAATTATTTTGAAGTTGAACGCCCAATAAAGTAGTAAATAATATTTAAATTCACGTTTAAAATCATCGTTTTTTTTTTTCTTTTTCTTCAATTAAACAGCATATTTAAGCGAATTTAAAAATATTTTGTGGGCATTAAACTAGAACATGACTATCAAATAATGTTATGAATCAAAATTATAAAAAAAAAATTCAGTTGATAATAATAAAACAATCCTGGATTATTGAATTTTTATGCTGTGTAGAAATTAACTTCAGTACTAACTAAAAGATAAATAATTAAACAATCACTTATCTATTATTAAAATTATTGAGAAAATGTTCAAATTCATTTAAAAATTTTTGATTTTAAATTACATTTTAAAGTACTTAATAAAAATTTAATTTTTAGGAATACATTTTTGGGAAATTACACTATTATTAATTTACTTGAAAATTAAAGGTATAAACCACTTGAGTGAATAATTTTAAGTTAGTTTAGAAAGAGGATGAATTTATTATAACACTTTTGAGTCAAATTTATGCGATTATGAAAAGAAATTTCTTAGGGAAACCAGCAATGCTGACTGAAATGCTTGGTTGTGAATTAAAACTCAATTTTTTTTATTAAAATTCATTTATTAATTTATTTTTCTTCAGGAAAACGTTTCGTTAACATACGTATTCTCTCCATTTATAGAAAACAATAATTTAAATTTTACTCTAGAGAAAATTCGAATTACCTAGTTGAGAATTTATATCGGGAAAAATTTGTCCATTTTAGGAAATTCACAGAAAGTGACCAAGATCAATCTATAACATATATGATCATGGTCACTTTCTGAAAGATATCTTTGTACTTCAAAGCCATTATTTTGAAGAAGCATTTTAAAAACAATTTACCCTGCGTCAATATTTCTTTTTTCAATTTACCCTGCGTAAATATTTCTTTTTTCAATGATATTAAAACAATATTTCAAGACAAAATTTGTTTCCTTACTTTTTAATTTCATTTTTTGTTTCTTTTTGTGGAAATTTCATTTAGACCACAAAAATGTCCTTTCCATGTCACAAATTAATTATTTTAAACAATGCGCGTATGATGATCGAGGAAATAGTTTATAAAGTCTCACTGCACACATAAAGAACAGTTAAATAGGAAAACTATTTGTGAGTAACAAAGTTCTATTACTATTTAGTTATTGTGAAATTCTTTTTCCAAAACAGAATTTATGCTCAATAGCACTATTATATTTTGTCCTTGGCTCTCGTTTGATTATTTTACAGTACAAACACGCAATAACACTTTTTTCAACTTACTAATATGATTAAATATTGATCATTTTTATTCAGAATATATTCATTTCATTACATATAGCACATTTCAATATAATAAATTCTAAATAAAATTTAAAACTGGAAATTTAGTGACTTCTACCTTAATTTGAATTTTTCAAGCAAATAATTAAAAAATAGTTATAAAGCTCTAATCTAAAATTTGAATAACAATAGGTTTAAGGGCCTTCATCGAAATTGTTCATTAAGATTGTAATCTTTTAATATTTAATTGACTTGACGCCATTTTTAATTAACATAGTGTTCATTAAACCTATTTTAATGTAATTGTTTTTCAATTTTATTTACATTGTCAAATACATTACCAAATATTAACTCAAAGTAATTTTAAACATGATCGCATGGGCTATTAAATAGTGTCTTCCTGGTAAGTTAGCTAAAATTTATTGCTAATTTCTTATTAATTAGCAGCATTTTAAAAAATAGTCTTATAGTTATCATAAATTCACACTGCTTTTAAAAATTCACAAGACTTTCTAATGTATAGTGAATGTTTTATTATTTTAAATTCTAATTATTGCTATATTTATGCTTCTCTACAAATTTAATAAAATTTGAATTTATATATCTCAGTGTAATCAAATACATCTGCATTTGCAGCGAAATCACAATTAAGTCTAATATAAATGTGTTAGATTTTTAACGAATCAAATATATTGTAACGAATGTATGACATAAAATATGCGTTTTTAAAGGTTCAACATTGTAATCAAAAACTAGTTATAAGTCAAAGTAAAGTGTATAGGTATATAAATGAATTGAAACCGTTAAATTATATTTTTAAATAATCTCAATGAAATTAACCCCAGGTTGTAGGACCCTGATGCTTCAGGATTTCAATTTGAATTGTTATGAATATGTTTTCGTGGCTGAATTTGACGTCGCTTAACACCAACACTAACTGACACGTTATTTTGAACCAAAGTTAAGCGAAGAGGCTGACACCTTAACTGGCACTTTCATCTCTGTGTCACGCTACAGCAGCGAAAATACATTGGACTTTACGTAACGTTTAATATGCATAGGCCCCTCACTTCGACTGGATCAGATATTGAGAATGAAGTTTCCAGTCAATCGCCCTGCCTCAACAGATGATTGTGACCTCTAAAATTTCCTATCCTAAATGGAAAATACTTAGGTGCATTTATTAACGCATGAACAGGCGTTTTACTGTCAAACGCATATTTTTGGAATTCAAATTCGGAACAACGATAGTTGATCGATTTTTAGCACTCAACAAGATTCTGATTAAGCTCTCTTTTCCTCTCTGGCGTAAAAGATTAGAACAGTGTTATTTCAGAACGGCTTAAAGAATCCATGCATATTTTAAATGAGCAGAATTTTTGTAACTGGACGCCTTTTTCAGAGAGGAAACTTGAGGTGTTCCCGCTGGTGTCAAGACAAAAATTACTAATTTGGATTTAGTATTTATTAGACTGCAGGATATGCACTATTCAAATTTTACGATTTTTATTCAATTATTTAAGATTTTTTAATCAATCAGTTTTCGTGTTTCTCCTATGAACTTGACTTACAATGTTTTTAATGTGAGATTCAATTGGATATATGATTTTATTGGAAATCATATTAGCTTAAAAAATTGCATCCTCATACAATTTTCTTTCTCAATGAGAATCCCTCAGTCTTTCCAAAAAAAAATACTTACTATTTATGAAGAATCAAATTTTTTAAATTACATGTTTTCGTGTTACACAGTACAAAAATACCAAAGTTTATACACATAGAAATTTATTAGTTTAATATTATATTTTTTATTAGTATATTAAACTAAGAAATATCTATGTAATATTTAATAATTAGCTTGTGATATAATTATATATATATATATATATATATATATATATATATATATATATATATATATATATATATATTGATTGATGAGTTTTATTAGATTTATTACTCTCTTTTTATTACAAACAATTACTTTTACAGATATTCTAACCCGTGGATAAGATTTTCTTTATCATCAGTAGATAAGAGCATTTAACTCTATTTCAATCTATGTTAGAATTATTTCTCCAAGTTTTTTTCCATTAGTTTAAGCATTGCTTTAAAATTTCTTCTATTATTTGTTTCACTTCTAAATGCAGTGTATGGATTTTTATTTTCTTCGTATTTAACTAATTTGTTTAGTTAATTTATTGCTAGTTTTATTATAACAGCTTACTCATACCTTCACTCATTAAATTTATTTTATGATCCTGCAAAATGTTTAAAAATGTAATTTTGAGCATCGTAAATGTATAGTTACTTTTGAAATTCTGAGAATGTACGTAATAAAATGCAACAATGTGCACATATTTCATTGATTTCACTCCCCTGTTTAAACTGAAAGAATTCTTTTAACACGACAAATATTTTGTTTCATTTTGTAATTTACTATTTCTTGACGTTTCCTTTTGAATTCAACTAATTTAAATATTTATTAATTGCTGTTACGTAAAATGTACAAAATAAACAAATTAAAAATTCTAATTATTTTAAAATATTTAAAATTTATATTTAACCCTTTTTGGGATTCATCATCATAAATAAATTTGCCATTATAGCATTTAGTGACAAAAGATTATACTTGAAACAGGTATACTGTAAATTTATTGCTGCTGGCAATTTTTGTCAATACTATTGTATAATAAGGAATTTAACTGTCACCAAAAATCAACCGTCCCAATCATTAGGATAGGTTTGTACCAGTCATTCCGCCTTTGGTTGTGGTTGGAAGAAACGTGCGATTTCTATCGAATATGTTTTATAACAGATTTTGTGAATAATAACTAATATGTAAAATAAAATGATACTTTTTTATTTAATACTGAACTTAACATGTAAATTAGCATGGTGTTGGATATTACCATTAAACTGTTTTTAATTACTTTACATTATATATTTACAATAGGAATTTTTAAGCATTTTTTCTTTAATCTAGAACAGGAGTTATGGCACCCTGATTTGTTTCACAAAGAAAAGAATCATGCGAAGAGGAGTTAAAATAAAATAAAATTCATTATATAAAGTTATATTTTATATATTTTATTTTATTTATATATTTGTACATTATATAATTATTTCTTTATTTATAAATTATTTTAGAAAATAAAAAAAATATGACTATTCTGTTTTGTTTTATTTGGATTTTGGCTGCATTACTTCGGCGTCTGTAGTTTCCATTGTTACCACATACAAAAGCTGTAGATAGCATTGTCATTATATCTGAGTCTATAAATGAATAGAAATTCAATTGATTCGTTTTTAATCAATCAAATCAGTAAAACCAAACGTTTTATAAAAATAAAAGAATTAGGTATATGAAAAAATAGGAATTAGTAAGTGCATCCTATTTTTAATTAAAAAAATAATGAACATCAAGATTATGAGGAAATTTTTTCCATTTTATACAGTATAGCTATTTTTACTTTAACTATAACAAAAAAATAGAGAAAATATTTCAATGTCTTTTTACTTAAGTATTCAAATATTATATTTAAAAATTTAACATTATGTTGCAGCACTTTTTCGAGGTATGCGATTATGAAATATGACAAAAATGTATGAAATAATCCCATAAAAAATTAGATGGGAGCCTTACTTTAGATCCTTCACATCTTACCTGAGATGATCTTGAAGTCTTTCTCGTCTCATTCAATGAAGAAAATGAATTCGCTTGGAGGAAACAATTCAGAAAATACAAAAGCTATATAAACGTGTCAGTTTCATTACTTGATCTCATCATGTAAAAAAAAACTTGTATATTTTTATTCAATAAGTAAAGAAGTATAAAAATATCTTCTTTACCATTTTATATGCCATGCTTAAATTTTACATTTTTAAGACTTTCAAATAAGTCTTTATAAATGCACAAACCTTTCAAACACAGAAATATTTTAAAATTAATTTTTTTTTTCAAAATAATAGAAAATTATCAAAAACTCTTGAAAATGCATCTTAAACCAAAATATTAGTGACAGAGACCATTTCATTGAAAAGTGAAAATAATTTTGATTTAAATTATTTCCAATAGATTGCTAATATATTCCTTACTATTATTTCTGCCCTTAATTTTAATTGGGTAATTAATTGGATAAGAAAAGCAACTTTTTTCATTCTTTGGATTTATTTACAAAAGCTGCCCCACAGTTGTGACACTGCTATCATTTCTTACGTAAGATTTCTTCTAGTTAAAATAATTTAAAATGTATCGAATTTTTCTAAAGATAAAATATATAAGCATTTTTGACTGTCGTCTCTATTAAAAGGAAATTTCAAAACATTTACCCAATACAATATTTTCAGTATTCTAATAGATATATCTGATACTAAAATCCATATCATAGCTTAGAATAGAATAATAAATCTGTGGGTCAGTATTTTCCTCTAAACACTGAGAAATATTTCAATTCAAACAATGGAAATTCCATAGCAGATTTTTACTATCGATGAAATTTTTCGAAAGGGTAAAAAAGTTTAGAAAAAACTGAAAATAATTATTTTTTAAATAACTTGAAAATGTTAAATAAAACACAAGTTATATTTTAAGCTCTCTGACAAAAATTTCAGAGCCTAAAACGTAAAATTAAATTATCTAAAATTTGATGTTCATATTGAGACTATTTAATTATAAGGGGTGTCCATCAAATTAAAAGTATCCTAGAAAATGCATCAAATTAAAAACATCCAAGAAAATGCATCAAATTAAAAATATCAAAAATATTTACTGGGATCACTGTTAAAAAAATCATTTACATAAGAAATACTCGCAAGTTTTAAATAAAACGAAATGTTATCCTGAATTTATTTTTCTATTAACTCTGTTTCACTAATCGAAAATAGAAATTTTTGGATTCGCTAGTCAAAAATTATGCTTCCGTAACGATTTCGAAAAGGTGTCTCGTATATCAGCTCGCGTGTGCAACACACGGGCTGAAAATTTATTTCTCTCTTCAAAAATAAAAATGCGACTAAAACGAAACAAATTTTTATCTTTCGCATCTTGACACATCATGATGAATTGATAGTGTGTAGTAAAAGAGACAAAGTGGAGTTTTTTTACTTTATTTCTTAAGATTACCGTTACATCGGAGATGGCTAGCAGCTAATTCACTTCACGTGCGACACGTGTCTCTCAAGGATGCAAAATAACTAGTAATTATTTTACTGTAGAATAAGTTTTTGTTTTTGCGGTTGTTGATATTTTAATTTAAGATGACATTAAACTAATCTAATAAGAATTTTTCTAAGCATAGTTAGTAAAATTTGTTTAAATTAAAATCCTATCTAAAATATTTTTCAGGTAATCAAATGATAATGAAAGTATCATGTAAGAGAATTTTTTATTAATTTTCATAAAAAATAATCAATTATTCTACCAAAATTTCAACTTCTTACATAATTAATTCTATAGGAATAATAATTTTGAATTTTCTTATAATATTTAGTTTCCATAATTTCTAAAATCGCTTAACATAATTTCATAATTTATTATTCGTAATGGAAAAAATCAAACCACTCTTTACTATAAGACAGTGTTTCTCAACTGAATTTACTCCAAGGACCAGTAAAATATTTCGGCACGTTCGCGCGGACCGGTAATATTAATAATTTGATCCAATGCAGAATTTTTCACAAAGATAAATCACTAGAAAACTATTATTATTGTAATGTAGGTACTGTATCGGTGGTCGGCCTATAAAAGCTGGATATTTCGCGGACCGGTACCGGTCCGCGGACCGGCGGTTGAGAAACACTGCTATAAGAAACATCAAAAACGCTATCACTCTACAACACCATCCTCAACGTTGACACCAACGTCGTTAGAAATTGATTTCGCTATCACGTCAGAACCGAACTATGCTTTCAAAATATTCAAATTCTCCAACATTTATGATCTTAATATATAATTAGAAAGTCCCGGATAATTTTGTTATAATTCAAAAGAAGACAAAATATAAAATAGATTTTCGAAATTAAAAAATTCAAAGTGAAATTTAAAATTTATATTGACTTGAGTAATCGCAAAGTTTTATTTTAACAAAATAAACATTTTCACCAAAAGTAATAATTTCTGACGAAGCCATTATTTTATGATTCTTAGTTGATCTATTCATTCGATAACAAATATTCCGATGAACTCACATCAGTTTTGTTGGTAGTTAAAAATTTAATTTCTTTATGAAAAAAGAGTAGCCTTTGTAGTCTTAAATACTTTGAAATTTGCTTAAATGATTTATAAAAATTCTTACTTAGGTCTTTCCGGCTCCCAGTACTTGCAAAAAATGGTCTTTCTTCGAGCATTGACAAACCTCCCAGTATAGATGTGGCATGGGTACTTGGGCCTGCTTTCTGCCATCGGGACATCACGGGCAGCGGATACTCGAGGGAGCGCGAATCAAAGGAATCAGAAGAGAGAGAGAGATCACGAATTTCTCCCTCTCCGCCGGCCTTTATAAAGGCATCAAGCCACGCCTCCCCACCAGCTCCAATCCTTCTCTTTGTGGAGGATACCTCCAATCAAAACGGAAAACCCGAGGAGAGATGATAAAATCACAAAAATTAAGGAAGCTTCGCGCATTTTCCAAGAATCAATTGAATTCGAGTTCTTGGTCCACTTAATTAAAAAAGAAAAAAATAAAGATAACATTGGACAATGGTGATGAAAGACTGGTGATATTATTTTAGCTAAATTTCCCCAGAAAATAAATACTCTCTTGGGTTTCACATAAAGTCTCTATTAATTACCCAATGGGGACTTAATAATTAACTAATTTCTATGAACAGTTGCGCATTAATAATTTAAATATTGAATAAATATTCAACTCATTATTCTTATTTTAACTATACTTGTTTCCTGCAAAACTAGTTTTTTTCAATAGTTATTCCATAAATATCTCTCTTAATAATGTATAAAATTCACATAAAAATTTTATTTTACTAATTTTTTAGAGCAAAGGGTTTTTAATTAATTTACAATTTCTCAAAATACTTAGCTGAAAATAGTATTTGCTAATGTCTAAACTTTTTAGTATTTCCAGTAAAAATTAGTTTATTGAGTAAATGTAAATCAATTTTCTTTTTTCTCTGAATAAAATTTAAAAACATTTTTTTTTTTTAGTATTGCATATCTATCCGAGGAAGTTTTTAATTACATATTGTGCTAGTTGAATAAACTATGATGTGGTTACTTCACTAAGGAACTATTTTACACAATTTTTATATCGCATATATTTTGCATCATGCATCCCACACATGCAAAGTATTTAGTCAAAAAAAATGTAAAAAGATTCACATTAGTTTTCAATACTGAAATATAACAAGATTTCAAAATTATGTTTAGTTGATTAAGCAGCAGCATTACTCCTACGCAAATAACTGAATAAATATTTCAATTATTTAAATTATTTTCGAAGTTATTAATAAAATTCCAATGAACACACACACATAGTTCAGAGAGAAAAATGTTTATGAAAAGAGGAATTTGCTTGTATAATTTAGATGTCATTAATTTGAAATTTCATTCGAAAGTTTGTTTCCAAGTAAAACACCAGAAGCTAAGCATTCAGCTATTCCCAATTAACTATGGCAAGTTCTCAAATTAGCAATTAAAAGAAAAACTTTGTATTTATGCTGTATTCAGTAATTGCTTTCAAAATAGCTTTTTTTCTGTATTTTAATATAACATTATTTGAAAGTCAATTTAATATATATATATATATATATTATATATATATATATATATATATATATATATATATATATATATATATATATAACTTAAATAAAATAGGCTGTGAAAATCTCACTACTATCGCAATATAGATTGAATTAAAAATCAGCAGTAAAATAAATCTGCCCTTTTAAATGCACCAGAAGTTCACTTTTGACAGCAATTTTTAAATAAATACAAAAATTGTGTATATATTTTTAATTATAATTTTTTCAGTTATTTATTCTTCTATTTGTGGCTCATATTGACTTACATAATATAATTAATTTTGCTTTAATGAAACAGCTACATATTTTCTCTTAATGACAAATCGCATTCTGAAAAATTATGGCACATTAACTATTTCCTAACTGTTTTCTGGTTTCCTTTTGAATATTAACTATATTATATGTGCATATTATTATAAATGGATGATAGCAAAGCTTTACAGCACTTCATTTTTACAATTTAGTATTCACCTGTCTAAATTCAGCGTAATGAGTGAGAAGAGATATAAAACATTTTATCTGAAATAAGGCAGTTTTATTTCGCTTGCAGTATAAGCAATAATTCAGAGTCCTTAAGGAACACGTACCTCAAAGTTCACCTAATGCTTTTACTGTCGATTTTAGTCCAGAATGAATGGAATTTTGAAAAAAATCTTGGTAAAGGGCTCTTGAAGCAATTTTTTGTAACTGTCCATTGGAATGATTGTCGATGCTATGTATAAAGTGTTATTTTTATTCAGACTTAATATTCTAATATGTATCTAGGTTTTTTCCCATTATACTTCCCTTTTCTAATCAGATATTGCCCTCGAACAACATCTTTGGTTATTTTCAGAGTTACAAGTGGTGAAGAACAGAATGAATGAATGAAACATCAATGCATTTCTCATTATAAATCTAAAGATATATAAATATAGCATGAATATTGTCCAGATGTTTAAATATTGCGAAATTCGATCCAAAAGGTGTTTAATTCGAATGAATAGATTACATTCACTTGAGATAAAAACAAAGTAGAATCAATTGGCTGGCACCACACTCATATAACAATAAAAAGCGTATACTTTTTAGAAGTCTTGAAGTCACGAGTGTTTAGTTTTATTATTTTAAAAATATAATTTTTTTAATGTTTTTTTTTCTAGTGTTAACGTATGTTTTTTTCATGTCAGGTAAGAAATATATGTTTAGCTTGTGCTTAATAGATGAACATAGAGTTTTGATTTTTAAATTGAAAAGAGAATAAAGAATATAAGGCTTTTCTTTGTGCCTTAAATCGAGGGGAAAGTTATAAAATCTCCAGTATTTATATCAGTTTTGTGCGTGTATTTGAGATTTCGCTATCTGTGTGCTTCCAGATCTTTAGAATAGATTTGAATCTTTCAAAAGATCGGAGCCTGCATTTATTCTCAAAGAATGAATGACAGAATGATTTCTTTTAATGAGCTTATATTATTTGCGTCAATTCGTTCTGCACATAACGAAATGATTTTAAATGTGTCTTAGCCATGCTTTAATGAAAGCTTTGCAGGAAGAATAAAGGACTTTTAAATGCACTTACAAGGACACTACCAAAATATATTTACATAAATATCAGAATAAAAAGACTGCAAGGAATCCAAACATATAATTCAAGATATTTTGAAGAAAATTACAATAAGAATAGATAAAATTAAATTTACTTCTGATACTTTTTGCCACTGAAATTCTGAATTCTAAAGAGCTATTTCAATGACTAATTCAATAAATTTAGTGATTAGACTGGCGCGGAAAATGTAAAAGAGCGAGTTACTTGTTTCTTTCAATAACGTCGTCTAAATAAATAGCTCTGTATACTACGATTGAAATACACATTTTTGTAATGCCCGGATGTCATTAGGATATACTTATTCAGAGGGGGAAGGTCATGGCATGTTATACAATGGGGAACCCAGTGGGTGTGTACCATCTTCGTCCCGACAGTTGCAATACATATTTATAAAGAATTAAACTGGTAAAATTGTTAAATAAATTTGTTTAGTTTGCACTTAATAAAATTTGCACTTTAAGGAGAGGAAAGGGAATAGTTAATTTAATATAGTTATACAGTCAGTATCATAATTATTCAGTGAATCCTCAGCATTATTATTAAACGTTACGATATTTTCAAGAAAATAATTATTTTACCTTTTGACACATATAATAATTTAATGATAAAGACTTTCGAAAAAAGTGAAAAGCATTTTATGTTATACGAAAGGGGAAAACGAATTTTGAGCTCTCAAGACCAAGATAAAAACAATTCAAATTATACCAAGATTATATTTAAAATTTAACAATGAAACTTGAAACTATTTTTCTACAGTCAATGAGTACTAACTTAAAACTAAATGTGATAAAGTGTTAAAGATCGCTTTATAACATTATCAATTAATATGAGGATATGAAATGATTTTGTTGTAAATTGATCAAGAATAATTATATTAATAATTAAAAATAAGATCATCTCAATGAAGCATAAATTAATTTAAATCGAGAATTAACCTTGTTATTATTTTCTGTTGTGCTAAATAAAACACGTAAATGCAAAATTCAGGGTACATGAAATTGTAACAATTTTGAATAATAAAATACCCACAAATGGTTTTGTTCCGCCTTTATTGGCCTTATAAATAAGAATACTTTCAAATTTTAATATGAAAAAGTATGGAAATTAAAACAAAAACGTATGCCTTATGAAAATGCCTTATAAAATAGTTGATTCACCTGGAATAAACAAAACAAAGTAAGTGCACAAAATTCAACATTACACTCTATTCCTCCTCTCCCATTATTTCAAGTAATGTATGTATTATGAAGTTATAATTGGGTGTGTGAATTTTTTATGTACAAAATAGAGTGTATATATATATATATATATATATATATATATATATATATATATATATATATATATATATATATATATATACACACACACACATATATATATGCAATTCATACTAGAAACTTTGGGTTAAAAAAGTAATTAATTACATCAACTGTTAAATTTCGAGATGGTTAGATAAAAAGTTTAATTTGCTGTTAATTTTATTGACTGGTGTGTGTGTGTGTGTGATTTATATATATCGCTTTATGCACCAAACTTGAAATCTCAAAAGTAATGTAATATATTGAATTTTATCAGCTTACTTGATAAAATTCGCTGGCCAAGGGCGGAGCGGTTAGTGACCTTAACTTCGAATCTTGGTTCCGGCATGGATGCTCCTTTCTCTCTCTGCGTATGTTTCTCTATCCTTTCACTTTATGGGCAAAGATGGCACACCCACTGGGTACATCACTGCATAAGTTGCCATCATCTTCATCCCTTGTAGCGCTGAATAGATTAATTTTAAGAGCAGTGGGTACTGAGGAAAAAAGCTTGATAGAATTCAATATAGATTATTAATCGATTATTACCACAAGCTTAAAGTATATTAAGGTGGAAATATATTAAAATCTACCAGATTTTTTCATAATATATACTAGATATCTACCCCAAAATAAAAAAAAAAGTTTATTTGTTGCTACTTATGACACTTGAACAAGCCCAGCTCTTTAGCCGACGGCTACGAAATTAAATCAGAAGGAAGCGTCTAATCAGAGTATCACGAAGGTGAAAGTACGACTTAGCTCTAAGACTCCTCTGATAGATGGTATCACCAGAGGTCCCACTTCCTCAATTTTGTCTCTGATCTGGAGTTGAAGGAAATTTTCTTCAGATCATTACACCCATTTTAACTGCTCAACGACCGACCACAGGTCTCTCAATTCCACGGATTTAACGAGTATGTATATCACATATAATCGGTGGATTTTTGGCGGCATTGGGAATTGAACCCAGTTCTTCCAGACAAAAGGCTGATGCTCTAACCACTAGTCAACCCCGACCCAAAAAAAGTTCAAAAAAGATTTATTCAAAAAAGATCTTTAGATAAACTTGTGATATCAAAAAGAAATATAAATAACAAGATGGTATTTAATGAATAATTATTTTATTTTAGAAGTATTAAGCCATTAAATTTTAAAGAAATTTCAGAGTGTAGAAACTAAGAAATAAGTTCCTAGAAAACCCCCTCTAGTGGCAATAAGAACAATTACACGCGTGGGTATTGATTCAGAGAGTGGGCAGTATTTACTGGTGCAGCTGTCTATGTTGCTTCAACATGATGCCAAAGTTTATCGACCACAGTGACATGGTATTAAACCAATTGCTAAACCGTTGACCACACATTCTCTATAGGTTAGAGATCTGGAGAAAAGGGTTAGGTGATAGATGTGACTAGATCAACAACCAAACATTTTCTGTTTCAAAGAAAATCTGTTCAATACTAGCTACATGTAATCGGGCATAATCCTGGTGAAGCGTACCCTTTATTTTACCGGGTATGAATAAATGGCAGGATGACATAACGAACTAAACACGGTGTTCAAAATGCTATCAATAGGAAAAGAGATTACCGAGATATACGAAGTTTGTCCGGAAAATACGCATAAAAGTTGAATAATAACTTTATTTTACTGTTTGCAGTCACCGTCAGGTGGCACTACTGCTGTAACTAATCCCATCAACGCTCAGTTCGAGTCAGACCACTCTGTGTGTAAGTAGGAGTGTGCGGCTGCTTATTGAAAGTTACTCTTTTTCACCTGCCGTCGACATGGAGCTCTCTCTGATTGAGGAACAGAGCCAGAGCGTGAACGGAAATTTTTACGTTGAAGTTTTGACACGCCTCAGAGCTCGTGTGGCCCAAGTTCGACCGGATTTGGCAAAAGGGGGCAGGTGGATGCTTCATAACGACAATGTGCCCGCTCACACGTCGCTCATTGTGCGTGACTTTTTGGCCCGAAACTCAATCACCGTGACAGACCACCCGCCTTATTCATCCGATTTAGCCCCTTGTGACTTCTTCTTTTTCCCGAAATGCAAAATGGGGCTTCGGGGGCGGCACTTGGGAGATGTGGAAGACATCAAGGCAGAAACGACACGGCAACTGAACAGTATCACAACTGAAGACTTTCAGCAATGTTATCAACAGTGGAAACGGCGTTGGCAGAAGTGTATCTCGTCTCAGGGTGAGTACTTTGAAGGAGACCATATTGTAATACCTGAATAATTGTAAAATACAGTTATTATTCAACTTTTATACGCATTTTCCGGACAAACCTCGTATATGCAATGGCTCCCTAAACTATCACTCTAGAAAAATACATGTCTATCTTCTCAATTGTCAGTGATAGCATGTCCTGAAATTCAGCACCCCTTCCATATGACAGTTCTGAACCCATCAATTTCCATACTTTTTAGTCAGAACATAGCAACTGCTAGAGTTAGAATAAGATAAATCCCGCACCAGGTAACAATTCGACTTCTATCAAAATCAGAAGCGTGCTGGTAAGCATTTCTCCTCATTACAAGAGACTTCACGACAGCTTCGCATTAGAAAAACTTTCAAATTCAATTTGCGTATTAGAAACCTCCTGTGTCAATTTTTTTCTTTCAAATATATTCCTGATACCGTTACCACCGCCTATTTTACACGAATGTATTGAAAAACTAATCATTTGTGTGTCATAGAATCTTCTTGTCATGCAAACTTTACGTGTATAGTATGTCGCCTTCTTTCTATAAAAATTTTAATGCTCAACAGTGTACTTATTTCGATGAAACATTTGTTTAATACAGTTTAAAATGAAAGAAATTTTAACAATTTAGAAAAAATTTAACATACTTTCTTTCCTTGTCTCTATTAACAGGATTCGAAACGTTTCTCTAAACTACTCTTTTCATTCATTTGATAAAATAACTAAGAAAAAAAATAATTTCAAATCTAAAAACAATTTTTACAATATAATACTTGAAATATATTTAAATATGTAAAGAAAAATTTTGTTTGAAATTCAGACCAAATTTACTAAATGATTGAGAGAATAAAATATTAAAAATACTATAATTGTGTGAACATACTTTCCAGACACATATCCTAAAATTTAATTATAAACTTATTTCTTAATTCTGCATTTTTTAAGCAAATATGTATTTATTAACTGCATATCAAGAATATATATATATATATGTATATATATATATATATATATATATATATATATATATATATATATATATATATATATATATATATATATATATATATATATATATATATATATATATATATATATATATATATATATATATATATATATATATATATATATATAAATCAATAAAAATCTTTATTTATATTTAGTTGTTAGAGTTTATTTTTGAGTAACTTAAATTGAAAAAAATGAGAAGTATTTGAATATTTATTTAGTTCATTATTGGAAATAAATTTTTAGGTCATATTAATATTTACTCTTATTCTTTAATGGGGGTTATACTTTAAACATTAGCTATTTTATTGGTAATATATAAATTTAGTTATGTATTGGATGTTATTAATTTGAAATTAATAATATATAGTTTTAAGTATGTATTAGAAATATATATATATATATATATATATATATATATATATATATATATATATATATATATATATATATATATATATATATATATATATACAGGGTGATTATAAAAAAACTTTGCCAACATCTGCACTTCTAGCGTCCATTCTATTTAACCGATCAAGATGATACTTCAAATATTGTTCTTTTGAGATATGCGCTCGAGATTCTGTGAATGGCAACACAGTGGCCCTCGCGGTTACAGTTATAGTGACAGAAACTCGAAATTTTCGAATGGCAACGTCTACTTTTTACAATCGCAAAATGTTCAGCACATGCGAAAACCCTAAATAGCGTTGAAACGGTACCGATCTGTCTAAAAACGGACGTGTTCTGCAAACACAAAAAAGAGTTCTGAAAACCGGCCAATAAAACACGATCTGGGCGCACGCAATAAATTTGCATGTGACAGAGTCAAGAAACCAATCACAGAACGCCGGTCGCCAGATATTCAGCGTAGGAAACCTATAAAATACCAAGCGGGTATGCGAAGTCGTCATTCGGGAACTCGCACATGCCGACGATATGAGTCTTCCTAGGAAAGTTCGCGGTGAATTGATCAAACTCTATTACCAAAATGGGATGAACGCTACGGAAGCCTTGCGTGTGTATCGCCGCAATCATCGACAACGACGCGGCCCATGTACTCTGCAAGCTCTGCATGATTTAGTGCGGAAATTCGAAGATACAGGCTGCACCTGTGACAAACAGCGCTCCGGACGGCCAACTGTTTCTGAGGACGTTGTCATGGAAGTGCACCATACAGTGACTGCAGGACACACAGAAACCGCAAGAGGCATAACGCGCGTGTTGGATATTCCGAACTCAACGGTCCGCAAGCTCTTGCGCTCGGTACTTCACATGTTTCCCTATCGGTTCCAGCGCGTCCAGGTGTTGGAGCCGGGTGACCCACAACAACGTCTGGACTTCGCAAATGCATTTTTGTTACGATATGATGATAAAGACTGGCCACTTCGCATACTATGGACGGACGAGGCGCATTTCACCTTAAATGGCAGCATTAACACAAAGAATTGTGTGCACTGGGGAGAGACGAATCCTCATGCTGTGGCGCCAGTACCATTATTTGACTGCGTGGTGCGGCATTACAGCTACATTTGTTCTGGGCCCATTCTTCTTTGAGGAAACGACTCCGACTGGCCTTGCAACTTGTTCTGTAACGGGCCCTCGGTATGCAGCCATGCTGAAAAATTATGTCTTACCGGAGTTGCGTCGGCTGAATGCACTCAATGACATTGTTTGGATGCAAGATGGCGCACCTCCACATATAGCGAGGTCAGTTAAAAGGCTCCTGGATCAGCATTTTGGTGATCGCATCATCTCACGCTATTATCCTTTTCCGTGGCCTGCGCGATCCCCAGATCTGACGCCTATGGATTCCTGGTTTTGGGGCTATCTCAAATCCAGAGTTTATCTGTGCAATCCTCAAACATTGTCGGACTTAAAGGATTCTATACGGCGTGAGATTGGAAACATCCCTCGTGCCATGTTGCGTGCAGCGACATTGTCCACCGTCTCCGGCATGCAATGCGTAATTGCCTGTGATGGCACTCATGTGGAAAATGTTTGAAATTAATAAAGATTTTTTTCTCTATGTGTTCTCATCATTGAGCAGTGTCTTGTCTCTGTCGTATGCATTATTCCTCCGTGCGCCTTGAAGAACTGTTTGTATGTGTATAACACGTCGGTTTTCGGACATATCGGTACCGTTTCAACGCTATTTAGGGTTTTCGCATGTGCTGAACATTTTGCGATGGTAAAAAGTAGGCGTTGCCATTCGAAAATTTCGAGTTTCTGTCACTATAACTGTAACCGCGAGGGCCACTGTGTTGCCATTCACAGAATCTCGAGCGCATATCTCAAAAGAACTATATTTGAAGTATCATCTTGATCAGTTAAATAGAATTTACGCTAGAAGTGCAGATGTTGGCAAAGTTTTTTTATAATCACCCTGTATATATATATATAAGAAATTATTTTAGAAAAGTCATTTGGTTATGAGTGATTCTCTTCCGTCAGCTCTTACATTCTATGATCAATATTACATGTTATAATTATATATATACATATATATATATATCCAATTATCATAATATGATAGATGATCTCTCAATCGTGATTAATATATATAAATAAACTATGAACTAGAATCTACAGATTTCTTATCGTATACTTGTTTTTATATAAGAGAGATTATTAGAAAAACATATTATTATGGTTTTTTTCTCGTTTAACTCATATTCATTTCAGCGATATTACAGTATATATACAATAGATATAAATAATAATACAGTTATTATAAGCTTCTCGATAGCTTTCTAATTACAGCTATTCAAATTAAGATACGACCCCACCTGACAGCCTCTCTAATATCTCACATTAACTGCCGGTCTACCTCAATATCTCCCTTTCAGGGCAATATATACAGGGGGAAGAGACTCACCGTATTACTGTTAGATGACACTTTGGACACGGGGTAGCTTTGTCAGGAACCCACCCCTCGCAGGGAGATTGCTTTCTCATCCGTAAAACTCCCATTTCACTCCCTCTTCAGAATTCGCAGGAACTTTAATCATTCCGGTGGTTTGCTCCTGTTTATCGTTGCATTGAGTGAATGGATTATCCCCGTCCTGTCAGTGATGCAGATGTTTAGTCTCGTTTTTCTCCTTTTTTCCCTCCTGCCTTAATACACCTAATGATTCGTGCAGTCTATTTTTATAGACCTAAAATAGATCATTAATTCAGACTTTCACCGTTTTTCTGGGATTTGAATTTTATTAAAAAGGCAAGCTTTCAGCATAAAGCTGATATTTAGAGCGATCACTCTCGCGATTCACATTATCAGCACATTCATATGGAACTTGAAGTATATTTTGACATTATGAGGCATCTCAATAACTACAATATGGCTTTGAACATCTATAAGAGATTCTATATGAGTTTCGATTGCGTAGAACTGGATTCAATTATGAAAATTAACTAAAACTTTGATTTCATATCGCTCTATAATATTAAATATTAGTATTCAAAATTTCATGCTGTTGTTTTTATTATTATTCATCCCTTAGTATGATTTTAATGAGCTTTTATACAGTAAGAAAAAATTTGAAAGAATGGCTTTGCTGTGAAACTATGCATTCGTCTTTAAAATGTTATATAATACATGCATTGCTAGCACAGTTCATCTATCATTTTTATACGATGATAAAAAAAACCAAATGACAAGAATATTATTTAGTTAAAATATAGAGAAGTTATAGTATAGAAACTAATATAAAATATTTTTTGTTTTTTAATTCATTAGAAAGTGAAATATGCACTCAGATTGCAAAAAAATATAAATAATCAGAAAATAATTTATCAGGACTTTATAAAACTAAACACATTTACATAGTGTTTATGGAGATAAGTAAAGGATTCCAAATCAAATTTGGCACAAAATAAGCATTTTATTGATTAGTTGTGGCAAAAGTTGTAATTACTGTAAGTTAAAAAGCCGTCACAAGCACAATAAAAACTTGATTGACGCGGAACTAAATGCTTATTAAATTACCAATATTCCTGTGCGGTAAATTCTATCATAAATGTAGCACTGATTGACTAATTTCATGGGATTCTTTATAAAGATGATATCCTAATATTTTCCAAATACACTCTTAGAATCAAACATAATTAGCTGAAGAGAAATGGAAATACATGTCTTTGTCAATATTGTTGGAAATGTGTGGTGTGCAGTATTTGGCAAAGCATTGTCTTGTTACTATATAATACCTTAATGATTTTTTGTTGGTAAAACTACCGGTTGAAGAATATCATCAAAATATACCTCAAATACCATTATATTAAATATTTCACTTAAAAACGATGAATTGTATAAGTAGATCACTGTCTGACTATCACATCAAATGTTACGACAGTAACAAATGCTGGATTGGATAGCTAGACTCGTTGCCTTTACAAATGTAGACAGTATCACTGGGAAAAAAGCAGGAATTGTGTGGCTGGAAACTATAATCCACAAATAAGCTGCATATTTTACTTGAATGTATCTAGGCGACACACCTTATCTTCAAAGGCCATAACCTTGTGAATGTAAAGACAAGTACATTGTCACTCAGTTATATATTTTAGGATGTGTGAAGTTTCTTAATATCACTTGGTATATGCCAACAAGCAAATGTCATTGAATTGATGATAGTAACATTGTTGGCGTAAAAGATTTTGATGTCCTTGTTCGTCTTATGCTTGTTTGATCTCTGGATAAGTCATATATTCATATCTGTGTAGCGTTTTGAACATCACAGAGAGCTTACGATAACTTCTCTGGTACACTATTGCTGATACAAACAACTACCATATAAAAGTCATGGTAGCTTGGCTGGTTAGAGTGTCCAAAGATCCATCGTGTTCACTAAAGATGACAAGGATAGTGATCGTAATACCTTCAAAGTGAAATAATACCACTAGCGTGGCAGGTAGGTATTGGGGGAGGACTTCTGCTTTTGTTCTTTATTCTAAATTACAAGGATTCCCAGCCGGTTTCTTCTATATAATTGGTAGAACCTAACTCAGGCCTAAGTACAGGGAAGCATGCTGGTTCAATAACAAGTACCATATCACTTCGATAAACATAATGGATAATACATATGTTCAACTATCCTGTTCCTCTGAGGACCATATGCTACTCTTTTTGTTATTGGAGGACTAATGCAGTACTGCTAAGTTTGTTTATAAAGCAACTTTTCTTTAAACTCTCGATTTCAAAATAGTAGTCCAATTACAGGTGCTCGTGAATCCGAGTTTCAGCCTTTTTAAATGTCAAAAGTCAACCAAAAATAGAAAAGATGACTTAAGAATCAAATAACCAATATAATCAAATAATCAAAATTTTCTTTTCTCTAACTTGCTATGAGCCATTCATAAATCTTTATGAATATGTTAATTATACAAAATCTTTTTCTGAAATGATTATTAAATAATTTAAACCAATATCTTTATATTTCAAATCAATTAATTTTGCCTTATTCATCTATGGTAGAGTCATAAATTATTTCTAGAAAATTAAAACTTATGATCGTCTGTAAATTACTACCAAATTTCATAACATACTGCTGGCAACCCAAATTGTAACAGCAAAAAAAATAGAGATATCACAACAAAATTTATTTTTTAGATAACATATTGACCAAATATCAAATGATAAAATTTATAGACCCTTGTGATGTTTCTGCCAAAACCAGTAACCAAAATAGCCGCCATTATTGGAGATCACTGCTGCCGCACACCTCGTCATTGGTTCAAAAAGACTTTGGATGTATTGTTGGGGTACAGCGGACCAAAAGCAGCTTCCACATGTTGCCAGAGTTGATCTGGTGTGGCAGCTAGGGACATAATCTGGGTCAATTGTTGACCAACCATCGACCACATGTTTTCTGTCGGCGAAAGATCTGGACAGTGAGCCACCCAGGTAAGCAATTCAATCTGGCAATTGACTAAGATCCCTTGGGCAATGCGTGCCACATATGGTCGCGTATTATCCAGTTGAAATAAGGCTTTGGGCAAGCCCTGAAGGTAAAGAAGGACAACTGGCCCCAACAACTCGGAGATGTACGCTGGCTGTTTAAACTATCGGCAATGCGTACTAAAGGAATGTGAGAGTGATATCCAAAACCGTCCTATACAATAATACTCGGTGCTAGACCAGTGTGACGATGCATAACGTTGCTGTTCAGCATCCTCTCTCCACGGTGTCTCATGACTCAAATGCGACCATCGTGGTGTTGCAGACAGAAGCGTCACTCGTCGATAAAGACAATTTCATTTCATTCTGTCGTTTACATCCTTCTTTCATAGCACCATTGACGGCAGAGACGTCATTGGTTTTGCGTCAAGGGGAGACGAAGCAGTGGAAGTCTTATGGACAGACCACTCTGCTGTAAACGGAGTCAAATGGTACGCGCCTACACTGGTTGATGCGTTACTGACTGAATATGTTGTGTTAGGCAGGCCGCACACTGAGGGAGCATGTCTTCAACGCGCACCTATTGCTTTCCGACAGTGCTGCTACAAGCGAGCGGCATGTCGAAAAGTACCACACACTGAAGCGATGGAAGCAAGATCTCACGCATGCGCAATACATCGGAGCTGATATTGTTTACATTTCTACTCTTCTGTTCCGGCGTTTACTTGTCTGTTTCGTTGTCTCTGCTTTTGCCTGAGAATTTATGTGGCCTCTAAATCGTTGACATTGTTATTAAATATATTAGAAGTTTTAAAAAGAAAAGAAAATACTTTATTAAAAAAATGATATTAATATGACTTATATTGTAAACACAAAATATAATATCATTTTGTCTCGCATTTGAAAAATAAAATTATCGCAATAGGCAAGGTATAAAACTTAAGAAAATGTTTGATTGTTATTTCAAATCACAACTGATTTCTATTGAATGCTATTTACTGTACTTTCAGAACAAAGGCGCATTCTTCCAATTTATTAATTAACACAACACTAAATTTACACTGACTCATACTTCAGGTTTAAGTCCGACTAAAATGGCATTAAAATACACAAATTGGAATTTTTTTTACAAAAAATAGGTAAATTTGCAAAGGTTGTAAATTTATTGTTTGATTTAAAAGTATAAATTGAAACTAAGTTTCATTTTTCTTTATGTAACATTAACATAAAAAAATTAAATACGATGTACGTTCCAATACTTCTGTTGTGAATAAGATCGTAATAATCTCTTGCTGGGATATGTTAATTGTAAATGCTAATAATTTTAAATGCTTTTAAAACTAAAAACCATAAATATTAAATACTAACTAGAGAACAATACGTTTTTTAAAGGAGCAAAAAATGTTCTTTTTACCTGGTAACTTTCTGATATTTCTGCCCAGTTCACAATAGGTGTTATTTTAATGTTTTTTCAATTCATGGACTCAAAAATGACATTAGAAATATTTTGTTAAAGTTATTTTAAATATATTAGAATTTTTTTATATATTTTAGTTACTTTTTAATGATATTTAAAATTTGTTATGATACCTAAGTATAAATTAATACATAATTATGCATTATAACAAATTAGTTCAATATGAATAAATTCAAAACTAAAAGTAATTAAAAATAATATATGTCAATGGAAATCATTAAAAAATTATATGAAAAGTATTTTAAATGTAAAATAACTGAGCAATCCAAATAGTAACTCTTATAATGGTTTATGTTAGTGAAAAATTAATTTGAACAATATTAGAATAATGTACAAGAATATATGTGAATACTAAAACCCATAGTAACTCATATGGATAGAGGTTCTTAATAGTACTATAGTATTTAAACTAGTTTTTTAATAAGATTATTTTAATTTGATAATTTTTTAAAATTTAGAAACTAATAGTTCAGAAACATCTATGCGTTTAAACAAGAAATTTAAAAAAACTTGTATAAAATTTACTTCATAAGATGATTTATTTCAACTGCAAATACTTATCGATTAAAAATGTTTTGCACGGGAAATTTATTAATTTTATTTAAATTTCGTAAAATTTTTAAATTACATATTTTAAATTTACATATAAGTAAACTACAAATCATTAAAAATTAGAATAAAAATAACCAGGAAATTTCATTTCAATTGATATTTCCATCAAAGGTTTTTTTGACTTAAATACTAAATACTATTTTGATTAGAATAATCTTTGCTAAAAACATATAATGCAGGAAATATTTTTTCACAAAATTAATGAAACTGGTTAAATTCAGCATATTCTCTCATTTGTGAACAATGGAAATTCACTTCTGAAGAAATGAAATCAAACAGAAAGATATATACATGAAAACGACAAGCGATAAAAATAGCGCAAGTCACAAATGGTAGACACCTGTAACTAATGTGAAGCTGACGCGCTCGCGATAAATATTGCTCCAATGTGCGTGCGGAGCATATGGAAAACCAGTTTTAACGGCGTGATGTCGTGCTGCTCGTCTTCTGTCGCCTCAGTGTGCGGCCTGCCTTATAGATAGTGATGGATGTGGCTGAGCGATCAGTCACTACCATGCTCACAATTTGAATGCCATCGAGTGATGTGGTGCACTGAGGTGGATGCGATTGAACACGTTGGTCCGTCGTACCCCTCTGCATCCAACGATCACATATCCGCATTACAGTTGCTTGGTTTTTGTCCAACACGACTACCGATTTCCCTGAAAGATGATCCACAATCTCGGTAGGCGAGTATCCTTCCTCTGTCGAACTCTGTTACTTAATCAAAAAATGATCGCTATTTTCTACGAGGCATAATTGATCGTTTTTTGAAAAAACCACAAGAAAAACACAATTGCCGAACTTGAAATCGTCGAAATCTCAAAGCCTTAAATAGCGCTTTGAAGTGGCACCACAGGCACCCGTGATGTGCATCTGCGATGAAATTCTAATCATTTGCATATCTCACCTCCGCTAATGCATGTTGTAAATGTCATTTTATTTGCATGCTTCCTTTAGAGTGTTGCATTTACGGTGGCCAGCAGTGTATTTAGAATCTAACTTTTATTAAAGCTCTGTACGTGGGAAAAAATCAAAGTAATAAAATTCTTCACTATGACATTTCTAAAATTAACAGCTGTAAAGAAAGCATTTCCGAATATTTCATCAAAAAAAGAAGTATTAGTTATTTTGGTTTATTTGATTATTGTTTCAAAGGTGTTAATTACACAATCGGCTTAACTCGAAAATTTATTAATTTAATTAAGACCGATAAATTTAAGTGGATTCTGCACTAATACAAACATCCAAACCTGAGGTGAGAATCTATTCCATGAGCTGTTGTATTGAAGAAAAGAGCGATGACCATTCAGCTGCCAGCTCAGCAGTCTGTTGAGTTAATGCCGTGTTGATGTGTTAAATTTCGTGAAAAGAAAGTTTTCTTCGGTAAAACTGGTGTTAGATAGTAAGTCATGATCAGTGATATTTCATTTCGCAGTCGAAGAATTTCGAAGTATGACATTAGTTTATAGGGAGAACGTTAATATTTAAAATATTTTGTCGATTATTTCAGTATATTTTAATTTAGAATTGTATAACGTTCCTTTAATTATAAGAACATCATACGCAATAACATTTCTTAGAAAGAGATACCCAGACAGCATTTCTTAAAAACCATTTTAGAAATATTTCCAGTAATTTTAATCATTAACCATTAATTTGTCACCGCAAGAAACTCTATCCCTAGTAATATAAGTCTATTGGGTTATTAGAAAAAACAATGACAACATGTTCTGGAAAATTAGTCTAACAATGGAGATGCATTTAGTTTTCCCTGAAAGGCCAGAAATTTTCAATTTTCGTTAAGGAATTCGTTTTTCTTATCACCGATTGAGACAGTTTTACGAAAGGAAGAAACACAAAAGGACGTTTTAAAGTTAAAATATATAATAAATTTTCACTGGAAATTCAGAAATAGCTTGGAGGACAAAATTTCTGTATCTACTCTAAGAATTACACAAAACTTGTTCAACTGAATGGCAAAATTTACTAATTAGAATAATTGCTATTGATTTGTTGTGAACTGTTAACAGACTTATTTCTCCGAATACATCATACCATTCAACGTAAAATAAACTAGATTCAATTTGAAATATGGCAATAAAATAAAAAAAAAATTTTTAAATATATTTGCCGAAACGAATTTAATTTTAAAAAAATTAAATGAATCGGTTCTTTTTATTATCTAAAGAACATCATTGTGATACTAGAATGCTGGAACTTTGCTTTCTATCTTATACAACTGTCTTGGAATGTTTTTTCATAGAGAATAGATAATACTTGCTTACTAAAGGTAAACATTCTGAGAATTTCTTAGTTCCTATCAAGATATTTTAGTTTAGCAAAAGTCATTTTCCGCTGTATCTATTTTAAACATAACTTTTTTAATGTTTTTACGTTAAAAAGTGTGATATAACTAATAACCCTCTTCCTTTATCTCTTCCATTGGAAATCAAAACATCTCATTTATAACAAAAATGGAATTTTCATTAGCAGACAATTTGTTTCAACTTTTAATCACACTATTAATAAGGTAAAAGCATTTTTTTCACTTGTGTGGGAGAGTGTTTGGTTTCTGTGTTATGCTTGAGTTATACTGTTAATCTGCTGTTGATATGATGACACGAAATTTAACTTAATTTCATCAAGAGACAGTGCTTTGTAGTTTTCACCGGAATTAAGGACAATTGATATACAATTGGCACTTTTCTCTTTAAACTTTCAAACCCCTCCAGGAAAATATCAATGGGCTGCAATTAGTTATCATACCAAGGCTCAATAAAAAATATACAGGGTTAGCAAGAAATAAGTTTCCCACTTCAGAGGGCTGTAGAATACGTTCTATTTGTCCAAATGAGATAAAATTTGAACTACAGATAATTCAAATGATGCGCTTGACATTTATTAAAAAATAGTACAAAATTTCACCGATAGATGACGCTGTAATACACATAAAAACATTTGATATGCTTTATAAATGTTAAAAAATAATAATGAAAAAGTAGCGTTACAACTCTTCAATATGCCCTTCTTCATTTTCAACAATGTGCTCTAATCGCAGAACCATATTTTCGACAGCAGACCGGTGTGAGTCTGTCGGAATATCAAGGATATGGCGCCTAATGCTGTCCTTCAGATCTGGTACACATGCTGGCCTTTTACGGTAGACATTGCCCTTCCAAATGAATGCCAAATGAAGAAGGGCATATTGAAGAGTTGTAACGCTACTTTTTCATTATTATTTTTTAACATTTATAAAGCATATCAAATGTTTTTATGTGTATTACAGCGTCATCTATCGGTGAAATTTTGTACTATTTTTTAATAAATGTCAAGCGCATCATTTGAATTATCTGTAGTTCAAATTTTATCTCATTTGGACGAGTAGATCGTATTCTACAGCCCTCTGAAGTGGGAAACTTATTTCTTGCTAACCCTGTATTTTAACTAGATCGTGATCGAATCCACAAGATTCCTGACTACAAGAAATTTTTTATTAAATATTCTCCAAAAGGCTTCTGTGACATCGTTTCAAAAGAACGAAAAAGATGGGAAATCTTACGAAGTACTAATTTTTTAAAATGCTAAATTTCCAAAGACGAAGAAAAATTTAAATGTTTAGACATTTGTTGCATACCTGCATATAAATCATAGATTCCCAAAGTGGTCCAGGTGGACCCCTAGGGGTCCATAGGAGACCACTCGGGGGTCTATGTAGAGATGAAAAGAAAACAGGTAAAAACAAGAAAACAAAAAGTTGTAAGTGGAGATCCACGAAACATTATCTGGTTTTCATAGTAAAGAACAACAAATTTGACTTGGATTGACCTATCAACGCAGACAGGTAGCATCATTCACTAGGTAGGTACTCAAAAGTATTCGAGATTCAGTTCAAACACAGAATTGAATAGAACAATAGATAATAGTACAAGAATTGTACAACACATGTCAAGACTTGTAAAGTGCCGCCCGTGTGCCGTCTCATTGAAAGTATGACTATCTTTTATGTTGATTAACATTTCAGAGTTCATTGTTGATTTTTGACAATTGTTGATTGTTTGTAACAATAAATGTTTATAACTTTGTTTAACCGCAAGAATTATTTTAATAATAGGACATAAGAAAATGTGCTACTTTTTTTTCTTAACACCCCCAATTTAGGGTAATATTTTTTAGGAGTTTTGGGAATACTGTAGAAATGCAGAAAAATTTGTTCTACTGTAGAAAAATTTTTTATTGATCCACGAGAAAAAAAAAAAGTTTCGAAACCTATGATATAAAGAATTATATAAACAAAAAAGGAGATAAAAAGGATATGAATTATTTGCAAAATCAATTTTTGCTTTCTTCAAATAGTTGTTTACCTAAGTTTTGTCGATGTGATACTTCAGTCAACATGATTCCGCACCTATTAATCATTCGTATCACATCGCATATGTCGAAGTAAAAAATACAAACTGGTTAGATTTTCAGAGAATGGCGCCATTGTGAAATACGTAGTATACATTATAAAAGAATGGTTTTTTCTAAGTTTACAAGATTATTATACATAGAAGTATTGGAGAATGGCCAAGAACTTGAATGGTAAAAAATCTCAAACTTTATTTTAAATGCATATCATTAAAAAGGAAGATTAAAGTTATCATATTAAAAAAATTTTAAGGCAAAACACGTCTATGGTCTGTTCTATATATATATATATATATATATATATATATATATATATATATATATATATATATATATATATATATATATATATATATATATATATATATATATTTATATTTATATTTATATTTATTTATTTATTTATTTATAAAATAATAGTTTATCCATACTATTTTGACAGCTAATAATAATTTCTTTCAAATTTAGTATATTTTAGAATTTAATCTAGAAAAACTCAAGTGATGCTTTTCAAGGGTACATTTTAAGATTTAATTACTTAATTTAAATTTGCTTCCGATATCATTTGTAAGCTATATTAAAAAACAATAAATTTATTTAACTAATTAGAAAAACCGTTTTGATTTAGAACTTCGATTAAACAGTTTTTAATAAAAATTTTGAACAGGGTTATTAGGGTTATTTAAAATAATTAAAAAAAACTTGCTGATCCATTTATAATCAGAAATAGGAGAAACTTGTAAATAAAATCATTCCAGTAAAATAATAATGTACATTTTATTTCGCTGAATTGATATCTCTGCTTCATATACTGAATAAGACGGAGACAAATACCTCATCAAATCTTTCCATTCCCATTAAAAATTTAGATACGCAATATGGGTAATTAGTAATCTTTCTCCCCACTGCTTTTCACTGCGATTTTCTTTCCCTCTTCGATAATGTAATAAAGTAAGAAATAGAATCCTCTTTTCTAATTTGGAACCCCGCGGAGGATGTAATGCGGTTTGCCTTGATGATCTTCCATCTTTCTTTCTTCACCAACAGAAAAACATAGAAAAATTTATTTCCATCGCAGCTGGAATTCACCTTAATTAAAACAAGCTGAAGGAAGTTTGCTTTTAAGAGTTTACTCATAAAATTTCTTAAGTTTTTAGCGATAAATAATACAAATTTATTCTCCTTAAAAGCTCGGGAGTATAAGTTATCTTGATTATATTGTATCCAAAGAAGTCAAAAAGGGTGTTTTTTAAAACAAATGTTAATGAAGAGGATGTTGATTTAGGAGCGGTATGATTGTATTATTAGCAAATTCAAAAATTTTTTAGGGAATTTAGTTTCATTAATATGCATACAATATATATAACAAAAGTAATTAATCCCTTTAATGTTTAAAAAATTGAAATAATAGCTTTAATTACTGTTTTCACTTATATGACAAAACATTTTTGCTCAAATTATATATGATAGAAATGATAGAATGAGCCAAAAATGTATGTATAAATTTAAAATGAAAAAAAAGTATGAAGATCAAAATATATATAAAATCTCTTTGTAGTCAAAGAGCAGTCAGTGAAAAGAATCAGTGAAGACTTTTAAAATTCAGCTTATTAAAAGTAAACAAACTGAAAATGGGGTTGTGTCGCAGATCCTTAAAATTGGTACGTTTAAACTATTTATGCATAGTCTAAAATATTTATACTCAATCTCATGCATTTAGTTTAAAATGCTATCCATAATATTTATATTCTTAAAATTTGTATAAAAATGCTCCACTAAAAATTGAATTGATTGGACATATTGGATTGCAATATCAAATAACTGGATCTTACGTTTAATTAAATGCATTATAAAAGCAATATGTTTGTTACAAAATATAAACCGTTGAAATTTTTCGGATTTTCGATCTTTGTTATCCTAAATTCTGTGAGTATAAAATGCACACATTAAAGACTAGAATTATTTCTTTTAATATTACATTTTGTGAATCAAAATTCTATTTATAAATTTTTAAAAATCCTAAGAAATTATTACCTGTGTGTCCTAAGCAATTGGCAGTTAAAATTATTTATATGCAATCGTAATTGTATTTCAAGCACAAGTTCACTAATTTCTTACATGAAAATATTATTCAAATAGTTATATTTATAGAATTTATTCAAAGTTATATTTATAGACCGTAATGCTTTTTCAATTGAATTCGTTTTTTTTACCAACATTTATCAACGTTTTATTTAATAATTCTAGTTGGCCATAATACTAACTTAAAACAAACACACACAATAACATTATGAATAGAATTGTGCAATAACATTACTAATTTTAAACATTAAAACAATAAAATTATTTTTCATTACTTATGGAAAGTCCTATTTATATATAAATTTTAGATAGCACCAAAAAAATTTTGACTTGAGTAAAGAAATCATCTTTATATTTGCGCTTAAATTCACAATAAAGCACTTTTTACAGAGCTTATAATCATTTGCTTGAAATTTCTTCAGAATATAAATTAATTCAGTCATTTCTTAATAACCAAGATTATTTTGTATTTTATTCTATACCTCAAGATAGTATGTTATTAAATCTGCTTGTGAAAATTGGACAAGTTATAAGTAATAAAAGTTGTATATTTGTAGATAAATTGGAGCCCTAAAAATATTTTCCATTGATTTCTACTGCAGCAGTTCGTCCAGTGTTGTGGTTCTGAGAAAATCAACGCTATGCAGTTTCAACAAGTCAACATGAAACCAGCATTTCTAAGAGTTGATATTCATTTCAGCCCCTTCCTGAGGGGTTCCTCTTTTCATGGCAAAGCAGTGAGGCATGGGAAAGGAATACAGAATCTGCTCTGATGACAAGATAGTGTAATAAAAAGAAGAAAATATCTCATACACAGCCTCAAACTTGTTCTTTGTGTTTATCCTAAATGAAATTCCATTTCTAACAAAAGCAATGTGCAAAAAGAGTGAAGCATCACTATTTGCCAAACACATTTCGTAAAAAGAAAACGAGTTGAAATTATGTTTATTACTTTATTTTCTCGAATCAATGCCAAGTTCTGAGAAAAATAAGCAAATATCTTATACACAGAATCTTTTGATATAAACTGTTTAAAAATTCTATATATAAGAGATAAAACTATCAAATTATTAATATATAATTATTATTATAATTAAAATTATAGTGTTATATTTACTTAAAATATGTATTTTTTAAGTAAATATTTAAATTAAACTTTTAGAAAACCAAAACACAAGCATTCATATATAAATTCTTTATGTTTAAAAAATAAGACCTAAGTCAGTACGTTTATTTTAGCCTAAAACTTTTAATTAAACCATAGAAATTGAAAATTAAATGAAAAATAAAAATGGGTTTTAAATTGTAAGTATATATTTTTGAAAAATTCAGTTAAGTATAATGTAAAACTAAGTATAACTGAAGAGAACAACTGTTTTAAAAGATAAACCATTTTTAAACAAGATACTATTAATGTTTTTGTATGATTTAATCTTATTTCCGGATTATTTTTAATTTATTTATATTTACAAGATCAATCACATTAATTTAAAAAGTGGTTATACGTTTTTCTAAAAACGTGCAGCTTAACAAATAAAATGCGTACATTCCTATGATTTCTCTTTATGTTCCACTTAAAACAATTAGGCAGGTTAAAAGCATGAGATAATATTAATACATTACAAAGAAACGCAGATTCAATGTTAATATGTATGATAGAAATTGAAAACGAAAAATTTAATTCGTTAAAGGAAAGAATTATGGAAATTAGAATTAAGAACTACTTTGAAGCAAATATTTGATAATTTACATCTTTTCCGAAATTTCATGTATCTATGAATTTAGACCAATCAGAATGTAGGTTATTCATGTGATTCTAAATTAAATGTAGCGGTAAATTATTCTTATCACGTGAAATCAGAATAATTAACCGCTACATTTAATTTAGAATAATGAAGATTGGTCACTAGTCATTAAATTAAATATTTATTTAAATTTACATATGAAAGTCCGATTAATATATGTGATCATGAAAAAATAAATATATTTCTTGCAATTGCTTTAAGCTTATCGTTTTAATAATTTAGATATATTTTTATAACACTAAAGTGAACCTTAGTTGCATTTTTTCTTTGTTAATTAATATATGCATTCATACTTGAACAATTAGGGATTTCATTTAAATTACTAACAATTATAATTTTTAAATCTCTGAATTAATGAATTTTTGTAATTTTATATTTCTTTAGTTTCAATAAAAAAGTTAAACATAATGAAAGATTAGTAAACAAAAAAAGAATTGATATAGGACTACTGATACTTAACTTCGCTTGTATAATTGACAATAAATGCTTGTGAAACATGTATTGATTCTTCTGCTAAACCTTCCCTATTAATATAAATTTTTACACACATTTTCCAGAATAGGTGATATCTATAATGCTAACAAATAAATATTTAAAAAATTTTTCGTCTCTTTTTCTTCTAACTTTTAATAGTACCAAAATATAGTGTTGCCGTCAATTTTTCCAGCGCCTCTAAGCGGAGTTTGAACAACACTGCTATAATTTTAGAAAGAATACCACAATATAATAGGTATAAAGCTTCAGTATAAAAACATAAGAATGTTATATGTTTGTTGGAGTCCTTTATCAGATCAGTATCATTGTTTATACATAAAGAGCACAACATCAATTGGAAAATTATAAATTATTTTAAATTTTTGAAAGTTCTTTGGTCCTCTTACAATATTGCTGGTGTAACCACGTAAGGGCTGAACAATGTCTAACAAACCTATACAAAAGAAAATATTGAAAATTTTTCAATTCTTTTAAATGCACTACTGAATGCATTTTTGGAAAGCTAGGCTATATATATATATATATATATATATATATATATATATATATATATATATATATATATATATATATATATATATATATATATATATATATATATATATATATATATATATATATATATATATATATATATATATATATAAGTATACCTTTTCCAACCTGAAATCTTTTAAATTAAAAATACTAATAATGAGACAAGAAAATATTTTCTTAAACGAAAGCATGCATTTATTTTACATTAGAGCATCCATTGGTTTTTTTAAAAGATTGAAATTACACCTGTTAAAAACCTGATCTATATACTAACATTACTATTTTGTTAGATTTTAGTCAATAATGTATTACGTTTGCATAGTGTTAGACATTCCCGCCGAGAGAAAGTATTAGCGATAGAGCTTTTATTTTTGATGTAGAGGTGTTATAGCTTCAATGAAAATTATATCCACGTGTCAATAAACAAATAAAAGAACTAAAAGAAGCATTGCGACTGATCACTGTGTGACCCTCATTAAATCAAAGTTATCTTGTAGGGCTGGAGTAACCTCAAACAAAAATTATTGCTTAGAACGCCCATTTTGAAAGACGTTAAACACTTGAGCGCCTCTATTATAATCTATAATTAAAAAATACCGCTTGTGTGTGTGTATGTTTACTATTTACAAATAACCTTGTTTTAGACAGAGAAAACTGTAGGCAGCTGTTTGAAGGTCACAAACACATCCAAACTAGGAAAAACAAAAAACTTACTACAAGCAGGTGGGATGAATTCTAGAATTTTATGAATTACACAGAAAGGTTTAAACATTGTAAGAATTACAGCATGTAAGAAAATTAATACTGAAATCAATTTTATTTTAATAAAAATTAAGAGAAGGTGCACTAAATAAATAAAGTATGGAATGCCAATCCAGAATTTGCCACCTTGAATTTGAAGATTTAATGACTTTAAGGTCAAATCTAAAGCCATTTTTCTCAAAACATATATTTCAAATCATCAATTAAAAATTTCTAGCATTAATAAATTCTACAAAATGACTTTTGAGGAATATTTAAACTGAAAGGCATAATTCACTCGTTTAATATATTAAGCTGAATTACGTAAATTTTACGTTGAATGCAAATATAATTTATTAATCTTTATGATTTAATTTTCACGAAAATTAAAACAGCATAACATGGTAGTAATAATGCATGAAAACATTTTGTGCCAACTTAATAACTTATAAATCCGACTTAATTACAAATAAAATTTAAGGCGTACTCGAAAATATTATTTTATGAGAGAACGATGCTTTACTGTGATATAAAGGCCTCCTTTTATTGTCTAGAAAAAGCAGGTTGTATTTCCATTTTGAAATAAAACATTAATATTCAAAATTTTAACTTCATCACATCCGGGCTAAACTTATGTCAAATAGTATTTGCTGTGCTCTATAAAGGATCACACACCATATTATACACCTTGCGTTATTTCTGAGCAATAAGTTTTTGCCAAGTGTATAACCAACTTCTTGCCCTGAAATATTTTTCCGTGTTCCTTCTTAGTGTTCCAAGGAATTAAAATCCTCATATGATTTTTTTTGTATCTCTTTTTTCTGTATAATGATGCTTCGTTCCATATTTGTTTTTTCATAAACATACACACTATCACAGAATCATTAAATATCTTTTTTGCTTATTATCCTAATTTTTTAAGCAGTGTATCTTGTAACACATTTTTGGAACTTAATAAATGCAGGTTTTCACGTAATAATTCATTCGAAAACTTAAAATTAGGGTTGTAAATACATTATATATTTTATGACCTATATATTTTGAGTAGGTAAAATCATTAATACTTTATAAAAGGAAAATTAAAATATTTTCATGTTTCATTTTCATAGTAATAAATAATATATATATATACATTTTCATAGTAATAAATAATAATAAATTTCATAGTAATAAATATATAATAAATAATATAGTAATAAATAATATTAGTTTAACATTGCTATACAATATATATCCAAATAATAAAATGCTAATACGAATTCATTTGAAAGAATTCCATTTCGTAAATCGTAAATCAGTATTCATTTTCATTTTCAATTTTTTATTTATTTATTTTTTTTTGTGTTAATAAGAAATTATTTCTATTCTAAAACATGAAGTTACAAAATCAAGTTATCACTATTTTTCTCTTATTTTACTATTTCACTATGAATTAAACATTTGAAAATATATAATTTAGAATATTAAAAATGTAAAAAGGAATAAACTAAGCTACCTCTTTTGAATCTGAAATGTCATTTAACTAAGTAAATAAAGCCTAAAACACATCAGATGAGTGTAAATAAAACATCTTCAAAATACACAGATACTCGAAATTAAAGTATATTCATGATTAACAAATAGGTTATTTTAAGATTTTAACTAAGATAATTGGGAAACTGTGAATAAAAGAGCTCAATTTTTCTTTATTTAGTTTTACAGTATTTCATGGTTCATTGGGTAATGAATGCCCTTCAGCTTTTGAGCTTATTACGCTATCACCTAAACATCACCTACTTTTTAAGTTCCATTCGTTTTCGTAAATTGTATTTTAAAAAATATGTACGATCTTTTTCTATCTGTTGGGAGATTTTATATAATTTTTTTAATGAATTTGTATAAAATATTATTCATTTCATGATGAAATTCTTAATTCCTATTCATAATAAATGTTCTCTTCTTCTCTTTTTTAAGTGTTTTTTTATTAGAATGCTATAATTCATTAATTTTGATGAATTATTGTGATAAATTAAAGTATATTGTTATATTTGAGGTAATATTTATATAATGAAATATACATTTTATGAGAGAAATCGTTTCTTAATTAATCGAAGCTGTCGTTAACTTAATAATCAAATACTACTTGGAGTTTATTAATTTTCTTTAGTTAAGCTGTCTTAGTTTAGTTATCTAATGCAGTATTTTTCTAAAAAATAAATTCGAAAAAATGGTAGGATTTGATGAACTGTTATTCTTCACATAGCAAAGTTTAAAAAGAATAATATCACAATATTGAAAAATATACTTTAGAGTTATGAATCAATGAAAATATAGAACTTGCCCAAGTTTCAGTCACCATGATTTTTTTTTGTTTTAATTCAAAAAAAATTTTAAAAATTTCCATATTAAACAGTGTAAAGCATTCTTGACATCCAGTGTAAAGTATTCTTGACATTCTACAAATCTGAAGATGAGTTTAGAGTGTGAGTTGAGGATACTATTACCGACATTAAAATTTATCATTTATTTTTCTTTGTAGTATAAAAATACGATATTCAGAATGAAACTGGACTTTACAGTAATAATTCAGATGTAAAAATTAAGAACTCACTCAGAATTGAATCGTATTTCGGATGAATATGTGTAATAATATTTGAAGTAAAATTTAAATTCATGACTGCATAAACAAAAATATCAAAATTTGAAACTACCAAGAAACAACTGGCAATATTTTTTCAAAAATGCTTGGACAAATTTGTTACATTGCCAGGCCTTTGAATTTCAGTTATATTCATTGAAAAGATCATGCAATACTTCTATGTATATTGGATCTTATCATGTGTTAATAGTAGTACCAACCATTCGACATGTAAATAAAGTAATCGCTACGGAAATGATTAGTTTATTTACATGATTTTACACCAAAAACACAATTCTCACAAAACTTTTATATCAAACTATTATTTGTCGGTATTCTGAATAACAGAAATTGCTAAACATTGAAAATTGTTCAGAAGCTATTCATTTCGATTTCCACAATTGTCAAATTTGAAGTGATTTCTTAGAGAATTCTCTTAGCTTGTTAACAACAATCAGGCATTCTTGAAGGAAAATAAAAATTTGACAAAAGTCACTGTATTCACATCATTGATTAAATGACGTCTGGTCAAGAACATTTACATGTTACGCATATATCCATTAAAAAATATGATATTATCTCAAATAGAAGGAAAAAATTTGAAAATAAAACTGGCTTTTCTACAAATAAAACACTTATTAAAATAAAAATAATAATTTTTTATTAGCAGTAAACTTGTAAATTACAGAGAATATTTTTAGCAAAAATAAAAGTTACTTCAAAAGAA
This sequence comes from Latrodectus hesperus, assembly GCA_037975125.1. Classification (NCBI taxonomy): domain Eukaryota; kingdom Metazoa; phylum Arthropoda; class Arachnida; order Araneae; family Theridiidae; genus Latrodectus; species Latrodectus hesperus. The sequence goes on from CM075854.1 coordinate 15,964,557, forward strand.
AAAAATTGTAACATATGTGCGTGATTTTATTTTAACTACTTTTGTTTCAAATTCGTTCTTATGAAGATAAACAGAGATACTTATTTCACCAAATACTTATTACACTATGATCAAACAATCATACAGATTTTTTAATTTCCATTTCTTTAAACTTACCTTCAATAATGGTGAAAGAAATTAAATTTAGTTTATTTTTTATTATGACTAAATTTCTCACTTTATGGTAAAGTATTTTTCATATTAGGACTAAGCAATCTTAAATCTCTTTTAGTTTACATTTCCTTTAATTCTTAATGATGTTAAAAGCCAGAAAAATTCCTTTTTTTAAATAAAGCTGTTGAATATTGGACATTTGGACACTGCTTGATGAATCAAAGTAATATTGCAAAAGTTAAACGAGGAGAAGAAAAAGATAATAATGAATACAATATAAACATGGAAACGTAGTAAAAAGAATCTAAGAAACCGTAAATGAATTTATTTGTAAGCTTTTAAGTAAAGAAACAGGCTCAAATTCCTACAAATAGAGTTTTCAAGGATGCTGAAGCTATGAGAGGTACATGCATTATTTATTTTTTGAATGAGGTTTTCCTTTATTATTATTCGCAATCTTTAAGTCAGCATTTTCCTCCTCTTTTTATTGTGATTATTTTCTTGCAATTGTCTAATTTTTATCGTATAGGTATACATAAATAAATAAAAAAAATAAATAAATAAAAACTCTAGAGAAATATTTAAGATACGCAAAAAGAATATAAAATAAAACCAATTTTTATAAAAACTTTTTTTATCTCATTACCTATATCTATATATATCTGTTTATCTGTGAATCCATCTATATAATTTTCGGTTAACAATATTTCATTTTAGAATTCATAAATTCCCTAATTCTCAAATTACTCGGAAAAGCACTTTTTATAAGATTGTAAGTAAAAAAATGTTTCAAATTGTTAAATTAAAATTATTATTAAATTAAGTTAAATTTTGTTACCTGCATTAATTTGTCAATAGCATGTTTTATCTACCGATAAGCTCATAAATTTATTTTAATGAAATGCAAATTTTAATTTGAGAAATAATTTGCTATTGATAAATTAATGCAGGTAACAAAATTTAAATGAACACAAAAATAATGTTTAAATAATACTTATTGTTGTTGTTGACTTATTCTCTTTAAAGATCTCATATTTGTCATATCAACTCCAATATATTGCTGACAGTTAGAAAGACAATGACTAGCAGGGCATCTAAGGTTTGGTCTGGTTTGTTTGTCGCTCAACGGTCATTTTTTGCACACGAGGGCTAATTAGACCGGGACCTACGGTTTAAAGTGGATTCCGAACCACTACAAACATCTATGCCCAAGGTGGGATTCGAACCCACGAACTGTTGAACAGAAGGCAAGAACCCTAATCATGCGGCTGCCAGCTCGGCCAGGGCATCTGAGGATAAATCCTGCCAGGAAAGTCCGATTCTAGATTTTAAAAATAACAGTTATTAATTATTTGTGATTTAAATATGAATCAAAATCCGATTTAACTATAATTTTTAATATGACAATTTTATTAAACTGAAATTAATATTTATTTTGTTAGAAGCCTTTTGTTATAGAAGCCTTTTTTCCTGTAAAATTTTTTTTCGAATAGAAATAAAAATTTATTTAGTTATTAAATATTTTCATGAAATACTTGTAAAAAGTATAGCTGGAAAATAAAATCTATTTTATACATTGTTAACAAGCTAAAATATATTAATTCTTGTACTTTTACAATAATATATATACTGTCCAGAAATACATGGATGAGTATAATTATTTTTATTATTATATTAACCCAATATTATTATACATTCTTATACTGATACTTATATGATCGTATAGGAAAATATTTAAGTGCTGGTAATTCCGAATTGCACATCATGAAAATGGAGTAAATATCAACATGCTTAAAGGAAAGGATTTTGAGAAAATGCCAAAAACTTCCGAAATTTCCTATAATGTGTTCTAAATTTATAAAGCATGGAGAAATAAACGAATCACTAATAATATTATATGTGTGTGTGTGTGTGTGTGTGTGTGTGTGTGTGTGTGTGTGTGTGTGTGTGTGTGTGTGTGTGTGTGTGTGTGTGTGTGTGTGTGTGTGTGTGTGTGTGTGTGTGTGTGTGTGTGTGTGTGTGTGTGTGTGTGTGTGTGTGTGTGTGCTGGATTATATTTATATCAACCACTTGTAAGAAGTAAAACTTTTAAATGGACTGAATAAATTTATATGTGTATATACGATAATATTATGCTTCAAATGAGCTGTCACATTTTCTTATAATAATTATGTGTTATGGATTAAAATGTCAGGCAAATTAAAAATATTTAAATTGGGATGCTTAAAAACCCTTGTTCAAAATATTTGAAATTTACATTGTATGTTTAAAACTCTCTCCTCTTGAGTTTAAAATGCATCCTCTAAATATACATATGATTAGGCTTCAAATACTTAATAAAACAACATAAAAATGTTTTTGATATTTAATATGTGTTTTATTTTATTTAATTTCCTTTTTTTTTCTTTATTGTGAAAAAACCTTATTTATTATTTAGAAAATTTACATAATCAACAATAGCAAAATATATTTATTTGCTTTCCCAGCAATTTAGGTTGACCGCCATTTCATAAAACTAAACGTTGAGTTTACTGATTCACATTTATTTAAAATAATCCCTATGTATATTATGCTGAATAGAATTTTAAATATTAAAGTTTAGTATTATTTTTTAATGATGAAATTCAAGTGGAAAATACTTTGAAATTAATTATTGTCAACTAATTATTTTTCTGATAAATTTAAATTATACTTTCAGCCCTCAATTTCACTAACTGCAGCTAATTTAAATCTTTCTTCTTTTTTCATGAAGATTTCTTAGTGCAAAATTCCGCACTATTATTAATTAATGGTTTATTTCCATTGAGTCCTGCGTGGCTGAGATCGCAAATATGTGGCTGATTAAACTCAAAGTGAGACTCTAAGTCGTAGACTCATAACTACGTTCCGTGCTAGACAGTTATGAATCAGTGAAATAAATCTTAGAAGAATTCAAAAAAGTATAAACTTTCAAAAATAATTTGAGAAGTAATAAGATAATTACAATCTTACCTTTAATCACAATATGACAAAAAAAAACACTTTTTTTAATGCAAATAATATCACATTTCTGGATTAAAGATTTTAACTATAAGGATTTATCTCCTGCGATTGTTGGTACATTGAAATTTTAAATTAAGGGAGGAATCTTTATTTTTTGTTTTTTTATTGTTTTAAAACAATATATAAATTGAACATTTCACGTAATTATTTATACATAAAGAATTTAATGCGACGCTTAAAACTTATACACTTTTTTTTTGTTTGAATATTTTTAAATACATATACTATAGTTGTATTCCTGTAAATATAATGTACATATAAAAGTTAATTGGAAAATATTATTTATTCATGTTTTTCTAAGAGAAAATCATGTTATGAACTCATTTTAAATGAGTTTAGTCATTTTTAATAAACAATTAAGTTTCTCAATAATAACTTAAAATTTGAATAACTAACTTTTAAAGAATTATGTTGAGGAATTTAGTTTAAAATGTTAAACTATATTGAAACTGTCCAAATATGACTCATTTTCTTGCTATATTTGTATATATTCCTAAATTACCTCATATTAACAGTAGTTAAACTAAATAACTAATAACAAAAAATTTGTTTTCCTATTATCTTTATCATGAAATTTGAATATTTTTCTTGTCGAAGAAATATTTATTAACATGCCTTCGTCATAATATTAATAATTTTAAAACAAGGTGATAGTTTTGGTTTCCAGCGTTTACTCTAATTTTCCCGAATAAAATCGTCTCATAAATATTATTTAGGCCACCATTTGAATGTGATAAAGAAGTCAAGATGAAAAAAGCAATCCTTGGAAAAGGATCTGCTCCATTTGTCTAAATACTGATTTCCGGACATCGGTGGAAATGAAGCGAAGGCAATTCCAAAAACCGACAAATGAAGGGCTTCTTTAAAAACAAACTGTTTAATTGGAAAATTCAGTTTTTTTCTTTCTTTTGAACTACCGCGTGTGTTTTTATCGGTTGGATTCTTTTTTTACCATTGAATAGGCTATCGTGCTTTCAAAAGACTTTTTTACAAGTGAACGATAATTTTTCAGATGTATAAAATGGAATTTTATACAGTAGTAAATAGAATTTTGTTTCTGAAGAGAAGTTTCTTTTGAGCTAAAATATATTGTTAGAAGTAATTCTGCAAAAACTAATGAGCTACGATTTCGTAAAAATTTATTGAATCCTCTCATTTTGACTTGTTGCATGAATGAGAAGATTCCGGAGAACTGCAAGCAAAGATTTAATAGAATTTCTTATTTTGAGACATCATGAAATTAGACTCCTTTTCTGTAAATGCGTAAATAATTATCAAAATACACAAATATATTATTTAAAATGAGAAACATATTTATTTTTTGTGTGAGAAAAAATATTTCAATAATAACTCAAACTTTTGATACTATTGATAAATATTATTATTTAATACTTAAATATTACTCTGATAATATAAATTTTCAATTTTCCTTACACAACGAATTAATTTTTTATTATTTAATTATATTTATTAATTTTTGATGAATTATATTTAATTATATATATGAATTAATTTAATTATGTTTATTAATTTAAAATAATTCTAGAAAACACATTTAGATATAAAATATTCAGAGCTTTGATGTAAAAAATGTCTATATATAAACTATCAAAAGCCAAACAACCACGCTTCAAGACATTTTTTATTAAGTTTTCTTATTAACAGATTATTCTTGTTATATATATCGAGATAGCAAATATCTTTGACGCACTTAAAAAAATAACTTTTCTATCAAATCAATAAAAATAATTATATATACTAAATGCGCAACATGTTTATAAAAAAATATATAAATGAGTTTTTACAGAATGTAAGTATACAGAATTTGTTGAAAATCATATAATGAAATTATAAACTCTCTCTCTATTGCATAGATTAAAACAATCAATTGCTCACCATCGAAAACTTTTATTGCCAAGAACATTAGTGCTCTGGCTTGCGATTCAACTGTTCAAGGATTTGAATGTTTGCTTAATATTTCACAGAATCCATTTTAAATTGTAGGACCCAGTCTGATAATTACTCTTCGAGCGTAATAAATGACTGTTGAGGGTCTAACAAAACAATGCAGTCATTTTTGAGAATTTGCCAAATATGGTGATAATAATAAAAAAAAAATTATTGTAATTTGCATTTATTTTAAATTAATAGTAAATCATTTTGATAAAAAAACTACACTTTCTTAAACCGTCCAACACGATCCTTTTTTTTTTTGTAAAGAGTTTTTTCTTGCTATGAAGTTTGTTTTAAGTTAAAATTTATACTCATTTTGAAAATAAAATTATCAGATAAATACGCTTTTATGGAACGAAATATTTCAAAAATAAGAAAATATAAATGAACAATTAGGCAAATATCAAGAAATATTAAATTATTGAAATGAAAATACGAATTGGAAATATTTGCAAGCAATTTGATATGTCCTTAATACCTGTTAGGTAAAATATTGCCATTAAATCTTAAATTTGTAATCTATTATATAAATTTTAGCTACTTTATATCTCAGATTTGCAGTCATAACCATGAGATTCGTATGCTAATAATTTGGACTGTTTAGCTTTCAATAATGTATATAGTTGGTAAAATATTTAGTTTGATATATAATATGGACTGCATGCAACGAAAGTACTCATTATTTTAAGAAGAATGGGTTCCAAATTGAGAACGACATCTGAGTCATAATTTTTCTCGAAATAAAGTATTTACGAGAAAATAATTGAAAGCCGCAAGAAATTATGCTAGATCACACGAATTATCAATAAATATGTGTATGTATTGCTTTATATTAGTTATAGTGGATAACCGGAGCAATATAAATACCAAAAATAAAAATATACATCTATTTAGATTTTCATAATGCAATTTAAAGTAAATTCTTGAATTTTTCTTGTTGTCAATTTATGTGCTTTTTGTGTAAATCGTGTTAATAAAGATTGAACTATGTTTATCATCTTGAAAAGAAGTGTAAATTAATCACTTGAATTACAGTAAAACTCTTCAATTGGAAATTCTTGAATAAAGTCTTCATGTTTTATGAAGGAGTACAGGAAATATTTACTGAACCTCTGAGGGGAAGGGGAATAAAATTAAAGAGAAAGAAAAACCCTGCATATTATTCACTGAAAAATCTTGGGAGGTAGATGAAATTTAGCTGACACAATTTAACTATATGAAGTTGCTTTGTGCAGGATAGAAAGTTAGGGATAAAAACCATAAAAATATTATTGTTTCAAACAATTTCAATGCTCTCGTAATTTAGCTATTAGTTTATATGAGATTTTTTCTGTTCCCTTTTCACCATAAAAATTCAATTTTTATTGCGTATAGAGGTGATTTCTTGAAACAAAAGTTGCACTGAATGGATGAGATCAAAATTCAGATTCTATTCTCTTCTTTTTACCAATTTCTAAGATGTTGTAAGCCTATTCTAAAACAGAATCTTCTGTTATTTTATTGAGGAACGCGTATAATAATTGAATAAAATTACATAAACATTCACACATAAAGATTCTTTATGAATTTTGTAACATGTATTTTATACAATGATATGAGATATTATATTATATAAAATGCCCAAAGAAAAATAATTTGTTTGACTAAAATAAAAGCGGTTGTTTACATTAATAACATAATTTATTTACTAGCTGACCAAGCACTCCAGCTTTCGCAGTTTTTAGTAAAAAATGAAAGAAATTTGTACATTGATTTCGGAGGAAATTGGGATTTGAAAAAATAACGATATTTATTGCTTATTTTGCTTTGTTATAAATGCTGTTTTGCACCACGAAATAAGGTCTCAAGTGTAAATTCTTAAAAAAATGAATGAGGTGGGGAAAATATTCTTTAATTACGAAGCTACTAAATATTGAATTCCAGATTTCTTTAATCCATATTTCAATGCATTTCAGATTTGCGGCGTATCGTGAAGTCGAAAAACTTTCGCTGCAATGGGTGAAAACAATGCTTTTTAAAAAAAGTCGAAAAAATAGTACGAATCATTATTTTTCAAAAAAAAAATATATTATTCTGCGGAAATAGAAAAAGGTAGGGAATTTGACGACGTAAATATATCTTCCCTCCTCCCCAGCGGCTATTCCCAGATGACACGTTTAATAGGGGGAAAATCATCCCACGTTTTCGACCTGAAGCGAGAAGAATTGCGGACTGGAATGATACATCCCTTAAATGGATTACTTCGCGACGTAAAAAGCTTTACAGGGAATTCAAATCAACGTTAATTACATTTTAAATCAATTGCAAGCGCCGTATAAGCTTTGACATGAAACTTTTATTTTAAGTTAGTCAGAGACCAACATCCTAGTATCAGTTTTATCTCATTCAATGTAATCTTTCTTATTCAGTTCAAACAAAAATTCAGCAATTTTGATAGCTTGTAACTCAACGATCATTTTTTGCCCACAAAGGCTAGTTTGATTAGGATCGACAGTTTAAAATGGATTTTGAGCCATTAAAAACACTCAAAGCCTAACAGCATGTAAGTTTACATTTAACACAATAAATATAATAAAAACAAACTTAATTAAATCAACACTGTCTTTCAATAGTTGCGAATTATATTGTTCTTTCCAACTACATATCTTTGACTTTTTCTAGATACATCAAAAGCCCACATGAGTTAAGAAAATACAAGTTGGAAATACACAGCCAAGCCTTTCAATATTAGCTGAAAAAGTTCAACTTATTACAATATTTCAATTGAACTAAATTGTTTGTATTTAGTCTAAGCTTTTTGTCACCATTCACTTATACTCTCTATTCCTGATCCATTCAAAACAGACCAGGATAAGATAATTTACTTATCTTATATACTCAAGACGTATTTCGTATAATCGTAATAAAACAACAGTTTGCTTCCAGAGCAAGAAATGTATCATGTAAAACTGATTTACAGGCAAAATTACTGAAGAATTAAGCTGATCTTATCAGATAAATCAGCTCTAAGTAATAGAATATTTTACAATTAAATTGAAATCACACATATATTATTTAATTCTAAAATAGAACTACTCTTCTGCCCAAAATTATTTTGAAAGAATGGAATATTAACCATAACACAGCATGAATGCTATTCTCATTAAAGTGAAGAGAGAGAATACAATTTTCAACTCTAAGAAACATTATTGAATTTATTTTAACAACATTACACGTTGTACTTCAGTTCTTACTTTTGATGCTTCAAAGGTTAAAACAATTCAATTCTGCGTAAGCCTGTTAAATTTCTCAACATTTGCTTTAACATATATCAGTTCTACATATTTTGAGTCGTATTAACTGATACATGAAATTGAAAAATCATATATATATATATATATATATATATATATATATATATGTATATATATATATATATATATATATATAATGAGATTAATTAATGATATTTTAATAATAAGACAAAATCATGGTTAACATGTAAAATTAAGTGCTTCTGTTTTTAATTTTTTAAATAAATGCTCATTTTTGTTCATTTCTTGCAAATAATTTATTTTTTCTCTAGCTTCAATAATACTATGCTTTTAGGTATACTTTTAAATAGTAACAACGAAAAGTAGCATTACTAATGTTAGAGTTTACTTTTTATTAAAACCAGAACTTCTTCTATACTTAAATTTTCTTTCATATATAGTTACATAATTTCAGTTTCTCTCCTATTTCGCGGAGCTACTTTTATTTTTTATAATACCCGTTGCTATCAGTAAATATACTTGCTATCTTTTCTGTTGTTCTCTTTTTCACAAATCATTCATATTTTATGTAAGAGAATAAATACTTAAAAAATAAATTTCTATGATTTTTTTTTTTTTTTTAGAAAATTGTAAAATCTTTTTTAATTAATAAACTATTCTAGCTTTTTTATATTTTTTATTTCATAAACTTACATTTACATCATTTTAACTTTTAACGCTTATATATATATATATATATATATATATATATATATATTCTTCTAATTTATTTTGTTTTTCTTAAGTGAAAATCGATGCATTCTATAGGTCTAAACATCGAAACAATGTTTAGAAAATAATCTTTGTAGAATTTTATATTTAAGAATAAAATTGTATGTTACTTGAGAAAATCCTCTTTTCAGTTTGCAAAGCATATTTATATATCTAAGTACAGTAAATATTGACAATAGCTATTTTACTTGTGTGTTGTTGTTTCGCTGAAGCGGAAATTAACAACTGTGGTTATCATTGAAGAGAAGACTCTTTCGAGAAACCTCTCAGGCCACAACACAGGGAGGGGAGGGGTGATCAGGTCTCTTTTTCTTCCACCTTTCTTTCTTTTTATGACATAAGAACGTTAATCCTCAAAATGACTTCAAATATTCGACACAAAATCAAATTAAATATTAAATAAATCCACTTTAAATCATTTTTAAATTGAAGGTTAATAACTTCATTTTGATGTTTTAAAAACATTAACTTAAAATGTACAGCCATTACTAAAAAGAAATTTACATCTCAAATGGTTCTATTAAATTTATTCTGCACTATAAAATTAATTATTCGGCTGTGTAAATGAGACCTCAATGATTTACTCAATTTCATATTTAAAAATCCAAATAATCAATAATTTGTTTTTTTTTAGCAAAGTAGTAATTGACTTACTTTTAAGGATGATACTGAAATAAATTTGGTTCTTTTTAAGAATAATGTTGGTTTTCTCTAAATGGAATTCAAAATTTAACAAGAAAGTTGTTGACATTCAAAGAGTACAAATACACATGATCATATTTTTCAGTTACGATTTCAAAAGACAAATCAGGAAACTTTTTCAAACATTTTAGTAAGCTTTAGTGTATGCTTGCTTTCAGAAGCTGAGAGTTAATGAGGCAGAGACAATCTATTGTGGATAAAAGTAGCTTTATATACAGAGATTATAGCTGGAACTCAAGAGAAGCTGATCTGAAATTCGCAAAATGTTTTCCCGTTATACGATATACTACATCATACACACTGTGTGATAATGTGACTGTGTGTGTAGTAGAAAAACTAGCTGAGAGTTAATGAGACAGAGACAATCTATTGTGGATAAAAGTAGCTTTATATACAGAGATTATAGCTGGAACTCAAGAGAAGCTGATCTGAAATTCGCAAAATGTTTTCCCGTTATACGAGTTATACTACATCATACATACTGTGTGATAATGTGACTGTGTGTGTAGTAGAAAAACTAGCTGAGAGTTAATGAGGCAGAGACAATCTATTGTGGATAAAAGTAGCTTTATATACAGAGATTATAGCTGGAACTCAAGAGAAGCTGATCTGAAATTCGCAAAATGTTTTCCCGTTATACGATATACTACATCATACACACTGTGTGATAATGTGACTGTGTGTGTAGTAGAAAAACTAGCTGAGAGTTAATGAGGCAGAGACAATCTATTGTGGATAAAAGTAGCTTTATATACAGAGATTATAGCTGGAACTCAAGAGAAGCTGATCTGAAATTCGCAAAATGTTTTCCCGTTATAGGAGTTATACTACATCATACACACTGTGTGATAATGTGACTGTGTGTGTAGTAGAAAAACTAGCTGAGAGTTAATGAGGCAGAGACAATCTATTGTGGATAAAAGTAGCTTTATATACAGAGATTATAGCTGGAACTCAAGAGAAGCTGATCTGAAATTCGCAAAATGTTTTCCCGTTATACGATATACTACATCATACACACTGTGTGATAATGTGACTGTGTGTGTAGTAGAAAAACTAGCTGAGAGTTAATGAGGCAGAGACAATCTATTGTGGATAAAAGTAGCTTTATATACAGAGATTATAGCTGGAACTCAAGAGAAGCTGATCTGAAATTCGCAAAATGTTTTCCCGTTATACGAGTTATACTACATCATACACACTGTGTGATAATGTGACTGTGTGTGTAGTAGAAAAACTAGCTGAGAGTTAATGAGGCAGAGACAATCTATTGTGGATAAAAGTAGCTTTATATACAGAGATTATAGCTGGAACTCAAGAGAAGCTGATCTGAAATTCGCAAAATGTTTTCCCGTTATACGATATACTACATCATACACACTGTGTGATAATGTGACTGTGTGTGTAGTAGAAAAACTAGCTGAGAGTTAATGAGGCAGAGACAATCTATTGTGGATAAAAGTAGCTTTATATACAGAGATTATAGCTGGAACTCAAGAGAAGCTGATCTGAAATTCGCAAAATGTTTTCCCGTTATAGGAGTTATACTACATCATACATACTGTGTGATAATGTGACTGTGTGTGTAGTAGAAAAACTAGCTGAGAGTTAATGAGGCAGAGACAATCTATTGTGGATAAAAGTAGCTTTATATACAGAGATTATAGCTGGAACTCAAGAGAAGCTGATCTGAAATTCGCAAAATGTTTTCCCGTTATACGATATACTACATCATACACACTGTGTGATAATGTTACTGTGTGTGTAGTAGAAAAACTAGCTGAGAGTTAATGAGGCAGAGACAATCTATTGTGGATAAAAGTAGCTTTATATACAGAGATTATAGCTGGAACTCAAGAGAAGCTGATCTGAAATTCGCAAAATGTTTTCCCGTTATAGGAGTTATACTACATCATACATACTGTGTGATAATGTGACTGTGTGTGTAGTAGAAAAACTAGCTGAGAGTTAATGAGGCAGAGACAATCTATTGTGGATAAAAGTAGCTTTATATACAGAGATTATAGCTGGAACTCAAGAGAAGCTGATCTGAAATTCGCAAAATGTTTTCCCGTTATACGATATACTACATCATACACACTGTGTGATAATGTTACTGTGTGTGTAGTAGAAAAACTAGCTGAGAGTTAATGAGGCAGAGACAATCTATTGTGGATAAAAGTAGCTTTATATACAGAGATTATAGCTGGAACTCAAGAGAAGCTGATCTGAAATTCGCAAAATGTTTTCCCGTTATAGGAGTTATACTACATCATACATACTGTGTGATAATGTGACTGTGTGTGTAGTAGAAAAACTAGCTGAGAGTTAATGAGGCAGAGACAATCTATTGTGGATAAAAGTAGCTTTATATACAGAGATTATAGCTGGAACTCAAGAGAAGCTGATCTGAAATTCGCAAAATGTTTTCCCGTTATACGATATACTACATCATACACACTGTGTGATAATGTTACTGTGTGTGTAGTAGAAAAACTAGCTGAGAGTTAATGAGGCAGAGACAATCTATTGTGGATAAAAGTAGCTTTATATACAGAGATTATAGCTGGAACTCAAGAGAAGCTGATCTGAAATTCGCAAAATGTTTTCCCGTTATACGATATACTACATCATACACACTGTGTGATAATGTGACTGTGTGTGTAGTAGAAAAACTGCAAAGCCTGGCAACTTAATGAATTTTCAAAATAATCATTAACAATTATGATCGACTGCTATCTATATGTAACATGAAAATGTATTAATGTATTTTCTAGCTCTTTCTTTTATTATACTAGAGACGATAGTATCAATTAGAGCCTTTTCACTCAACAATCAGCTGTTTTGTGATCATGGTTATTTTTGGTGAGATATATTGTTTAGAAGCAAACATTTGTCATTATCTTTGACTCTAATTCAAAATTCATTTTCGTAGTAGTTTCCTATCCATGCAATGGAATAATATTCGAGCTCTTTTTCTACTTTTCAATTCTATCTTATTCATCACCCATTTATTAAAGTAATTAATCTCTTCAATTTTCAAATTATGAAAAATATAGATCAAAATTGTAGTTTAAATGGGTCAGTATTAACGATGCCTTAGAATTCTAACCAAACCATTTTTCTCAGAAAACTGTTCGCTACCATTGAACCAGGGCGGTAATGTTGATGGAAGGTTCATTCACTCTGGAAAACAATTAACTGTTATTCAAATATATATCACCATTCATAACACTTCAAACACCTCTAGCTCAAAATTAAATGTAATCGAAGCAATAAACACCTTGTTCCTACTCTACTATGCTGCAATCAAAGTCAGAAAGGTCGTTTGGATATCGAATGTTGTACAGTCCATATTTATTCTATGATTGTGAATCAGACTGGGTTCCCCATTAGTAGTATAGGTACAAAATGCCTATATTCCAGTTTTGTGATCCGATTAGATGGTTTCAATTGTTATCGTGTTTTTTTCCGTAGCTCAGTCATTTCCCTTTGGTATCAACTGATTCCATATTAAAAGAATTGTTTCTTGGTCATGTCTGACATAATTTCAAAAAATTATTTACATTATAGGCAACTATTCTTCCGTGAATGAAAGCAGAAACGAATTTGAATGATTTTCGTTTTGTTTTACTGGACATCTAAACTCAAAGATTCTCACTAGAAAACAATGCGAGATATTCAAAATGACAGTTCTTTCTTTAATAAAAAATTTAAAAGTAGCTCTGCGATTACCCATAATGTCCTTCTGGTTATAAATTAGAGTTATTTGCATATCCCTTGGAGTTATACGCATGATACAAATTGACTATTTTTCTCTTGATATTTTATTTAACATATCAAATAATATATTTTAATATAATAAGTATTAAGTTTTTTAAGAATTTCCACAGTAATAACAAGCTTCTATAAACATACATCATGTTTTTTATAAACAGCAAATCATTTTTAATTATATAATGGAAATACTTTATAAATGATTGTAGCCAAAATGTTATGTTTCACCACAGATTTTCAATCGGTGTTTTATAGTTCTTAATGAACGACTTTTATAAGATTGCATCAATAAATACCCAGGATAACTTAAGTTCAGTGAATTCAAAATCAGGACCAAGTTATTCTCATTTGTCTTTCAAATGATTTAAATAAGCCTAAAAGAGGATGACTCGTGGATTTTTCCCAAAAGCTATTTTAAACTACTAGTATATACTCATACACATACAAACCTATGTGTGCGTCTCTGATCTTCCATATGTACCTAAGGTAACTGAGCTAACTTTCAGCTAAGTATTATCCTGTTACATATTTCCTTTTCAATAAATGAAAGTCACGAATGAATCCTTTTTAGGATTAAATATTCTATATCATGTACTCTATACATTTCATTATATTTATAATACAAGGGCAAGTCAAATGAAAGTGAGCCAATGCGAATATATGACAAACAGAGTACTTTATTTAAAAGTAGTCTCCATGAACACTGAGACATTTACCCCAATGACAAATGAGTCGCGTGATCCCCATCTCATAAAACTCCTTGGGCTGTCGATTCAAAAAGTCTGTAACCGACTCCTTCACGGTGTCGTCCGACACGAATCTGGTACCCTTCAGATGTTTTTTCAGTTTCCCGAAAATGTGAAAGTCGCATGGCGACAAATCTGGCCTGTATGGAGGATGTTGCAGCGTGTCCCACTTGAACTTTGCCAGTTGTGTCTTAACCACATCAGCGACGTGGGGACGAGCATTGTCGTGTAGCAAGATCACACCATTCGTCAATCTTCCAGGTCGTTTGTTCTTGATTGCGACACGCAGCCGATCCAGCGTTGCACAATATCGCGAACTATTGATAGTCTCTCCACGTTTAGCAAACTCAATCAGTAATGGCCCCTGACGATCGAAAAAAGTCAATAGCACCTTTCCCGAGGAAATGACAGCCTTTGCTTTCTTCGGGGGTGGTGAATTCAAATGTTTCCATTGTAAGCTTTGCCGGCGTGTTTCAGGTTCGTAGTGGTGGCACCATGATTCGTCTCCGGTCACAATTGCAGACAAGAAGTCGTCACCCTCATTGTGATACCGGATGAGATGAGTCAAAGCAGCGCCGAACCTCTCCGTCTTCTGGCGGTCGTTCAAAATCTTGGGCATCCATTGAGCACACAAAAGCCGATAACCGAGATGATCATGAATTATGGTGTGAACCGAACCGTGACTGATTTTCACACGCTCTGCCAGTTCATCGATGCTTATCTTCCGTTCTTGTCTAATCAGCTCGTCAACCTGTGCAATTGTGTCGGGGGTGATTGCAAGGTGGCTTTGGCCTGGTCTTGGATCGTCATTGCAACTTTCACGTCCTTCTCTGAACCGTTTGCTCCAACGCTTCTCAGTGGCCAATGCGATGCAATGTTCACCGTACACAGCAGTCATACGGCGACTAATTTCATGTTGGGAAACACCTTCAGCTGTCAAAAACCTGACCACACCACGCTGTTCCTCTTTCGGAGCGTCCATTATGTAACGCTACCGTCTTCAACCCAGTGTAAGAGCGCTTTTAAGAACTTTAACCTCACACTTTCACGCCACTTTCGTAAATGAAGGCTGTCTCTGTGCTACGCGCATGCGCCGCAGATGATGGACCTAACTATTCTTACTGAGGAGGGGTTGGCTCACTTTCATTTGACTCGCCCTTATAATAACAACTTCATCATAAGCTTGTTTATATTCAGTATGTGTGTTAGTTACTTACTTAGTTAATCTTGTTTATTCTTGAAAATTCATGTAATTGATGTCTTGAAGAATATTATATTATGATCAGGCAATCTCTGTCATTTTCTCATAATCAATAAACATAGCTTAGTAATATATTAAAATAGTAGCTACAGTTAATTTGTGAATCAAGATAGTTGAAGCTTTTAGATAATCATAATTGGCTTTATAAAAATTCATTCTCAATTATATTTTAACGAACGAGTTCGCTTACATCGAGGAGGTAGCTGTCTCAAATATATACTGTACAACGTTTTATTATAACTTAATTTCTAATAACTCAACAGCAATAATTTATCATCATACAGATATTAGGTTGCCTTACAGCGTAAGAGTTTCTGCTGGAAATTTTAGGGCATAGTTTCGTAACCGAATGCTTGATTCTTAAAAATAATTCTCTAAAACAGAGAGTTTCTTTTAAAACAGCATGAATATTCACATTAATACTACGTAATAAATGAAAATAAAAAACAATGTAGTGACATAAAATATAATGATGTATAATACTGACAATAACAAGAAAATTGTTAAATACGTTTCTTTATTAAAAGCCACTTTCAAGGAATAATGAATATGATTGATGCAAATGTAGTTTATATAGGAATTCAAATAATGACGCACAGAATAGTCTGTAAGTATTTAATAGAATGACAGGAAAACTAATAATTACAGTAAATGATGTATGTGATTATGATTACAGAGGAAAAAAAAGTAAATCCAAAAGGAAACACTGAGTAAATTTTTCTTTTATCGTCATTCACTGCATGGTTAATAAATACTACAAAGCACGATGAAATCTTCTAATTATTTCTCTTTGAAAATGAGCACTTTATATGTAAGCATCACTTAAGCTTTTGCATCCAACCATTTGACAATTCTGTTAAAGCAATCTTTCGATATTTCTTCTGGTTCATTCAGTAAACTGTGATAGCCACCAGGGTAAACCTAAAAGAATAATGAAAATCATGTTATAAATGATATTGCATATATGTATTTTATGCTTCTAATATATCACTTCATTTTTCAAATTTGTTCATAAGTATTTCAACAATTTTTTAATACTTTAAAGATAAAAAAATCAGATATTAAAGAGTGAATTGTATCTGTTATATAGATTTCAGTTTGACTTTCAAAGTAGTTCAGCCTAAAATGTGTGTGAGTGCAAAAGTTCAGGTGACTAATCACATTTATAACATTTTAAAATTTTTGTTTTATTAATTTGATCACATATGTATGTGAATTTTTTTTTCTAATTATTCGCAATCCTTTTAAAAACTAACGAAAACATTATTTCTTCCATTCAAATTTTAAAAAATCAGAAGAAAATATTAAGAAACTTCATTAAACCCCGTTAGCATCTCAGCGACTCAAATAATACTGAGGTGAGTTATAAATTGTTTTGATTATTAATTCCACTTCTAAAAAAGATTATTCTTTTGCATATTGTAAAAATCAGCTTTATATTTTTATGGCAGAAGAATAAAAATAAAATAAAGGGCTTATTTATGATCAGAACTTTGTATTTAATATATAATTTGAAATTATCATTTATGAAAATATATTTTAAGGAATACGGCATTAAGACATAATTTAGAGCATTAAACGAGACACATGAATATAAAATCTTAAAATATTAACATAAATAAAATTTAAAAATGCTTAAAATTATAATAAGGCATATTATTGGTGAATATTGATCCGTACGATACACATATTTTATCGCATAACTAATTTTCTAAGTAACGTTACGTCATTGAATACAATGACCGATTTCAAAGTAAAAATAATTGAATTGGTGAGACATATCTTACTTCATGAACTAATAAATTAATATTTATAAATATTATATGGAATCGATGCATTTGGAAATTCCAAATGTGAAAAGGTAATCAATTTATAAGCTAAGATTTTACAAACTAGATTAGGATTTAATATTTTTATTACTACTTTAAATATGATCACTTATAAGATTTGAAACATGAATAAGAAATATTTTTAATTAGGAGTAGTATCAAAAGATAAAACAGTAAGCAGATCAATTAATATTAACTAATAATTTAGATAAATATAAAATAATGGGGAAGGCAAAATGCATAAAAAAAATTTTTAAATGCCACTGAATTCTCTTGGATAAGGCCTCGTAGGCAAATGCCACCGGATAATGAATACGATCAATTTTTCTTTTAAATATGAATATTATAGCATTGAAATTTAAGAACGGAGGAATAATAATTTGACTTTACATTAAAAGAAAAATAATTTGAATCACTTCTATGCAACCAATAGAGACAATAATAATTAAATATAAAATTTTATAAGATAAAATGAATCGTAGGATATTTGACAACTGATCGTCTTAAAAACAAGAAACCTTTACATTATATTTTTTATATGTAAAAAAAGTCTTTCATACTAAAATAAACATTCATTATTGCATATTTTTGAAAGTCATTTAAAAAATCGACATTTATCAAACTTTTATAATTTCTTAAAAAGTTTGTAGAAAACTAGTTCTTTAAGTTACCCGTAAATCTAATTACATTTGATATATTTGAGTTTCTTTTATTTTTATTATTAAAAATTGTTTTCTAAAAATAAGTTTATATTACGCATATAATTGCAAATGATCGAATAATTGCTATTAATCTACAAGATATACTTCAATGTATAACCAAGAAAATTGATGAAATAAATACGTATTGAAAGTATATTCCAGCTTGAGGAAGTAAATAATTAGTTCATCAATTTAATCAACGCGAAAAATAATTTGATGTATATGCATTATAGATTTCAATAGATAATATTTTTTAATAATTAATTCAACTTTTTAATATCGCTTCTTTCGATTACAATTTTCATTAATTCGTAATTAAAGTGACTTGATTAAAAATAATTCCTAATTTGCATACCTTCTTCATTTAAATCACAATTTTTAAAGAAAATTCAAGTGAGGTATTAATTGAAATTTAAAAACCTTCGGATAGGTTTTCGCACAAGGTATGATCATTTTAAGTAGAGAAATATTTAGAAATAATTTTTAAAAATAAGACATATTTTAAGACACAAAATCGCAATTTATTTTAAAGATTTATGTATCTCATTATTAGTTTTAGAATTCAATAAGCATTAGGCACACATAATATGTAGATATCAATTTTAGATAACCAAGTTCCTAAAATAATAAAAATTATATTTATTCAAAAATAAATATAATTAGTTTAAGCCTTTGTTCTCTTAAAAATAATTTTTATGTGTACCTAAAGTGTTATTCTCGCCTTTATATTGAATGATTTACTGCAATAATTGTCGATTGACACTGATGTTTGATTTATGTAAGAAATATCTAATTATTACTAAGTAACTGTTCCTTTTAATAATACTGAAATAGAACTGTACAAATTATGAATTAAATTTGCACTAGTGTTACAAAATAAGCTATTTGGGGTGATTTAATATCAAATTATAAGAAAAATAATGAAAATATTTAATATGAATGAGAGAAAGATATTAATACTGATTAATCACCATAAGGACATTCAAAATTGAGCCCACTTCATAACGAGGTAAAAGCTCTCTCTCTCTTGTCTATATTATATCGGAAACTATAATTCCCCAAGGTTATCGCTTTGTGGACATATTTTGCTAATTCACACGAGGGCTCATTCAATCAGGGCCTACAATTTCAAGTGGATTCCAAACATCTCGCCAGAAAAGGTTTAAATCCATAAACTATTGAACTGGAGGCCATTCAGTTGCTAACTTGGCTGTATAGCTTCACAATGACATAAGCAAATTCAATTTGTCTTTTGTCATTTTCGTACTATAATCTCAAACTTGAATCATTGTTTGTTTGGCAGGAATCATTAAAAACCATAAGAAAATGACATAATGTTGCAATTTAACAAACTTGTTTTACAATCCTTTATGAATTATCATCACAATTAAGAAATAACTATTTGAAGGGGCGTACGTCATCTTTGTGTATACAAAAAAGTCATCTTACATTTGGCAGATATGACACATTAATAAAAAAGAGATTTCTACCAATAGGGTATCCTACTTTTAGACATTTGATCTTTATTTAAAATAAAACAAATGCCAAACAGTAAAAACTCTCCATTTTTTTTTTTAATTTTCAGTTTAGTATTGTGTTTTAAATTTTTCTAACTTCAAATATTTCTAATCATAGAGGAAAGAAAACTAAGGAATACGCTAAGTCAAGAAACAACATGATGGACTTATTTCATGAACTAGGGTTAAGCAAAAACTTCGGTGAAATTAAAAGATTTAGGAAAAAGATTATTTCAACGAACTTATAAGAAATGACATTTAAGCGTATTCAAATAATATATATATATATTATAGTAACTTTAATTTTTAATGAAACCAATTTTCTAAATTATTAATCATGCGCAAATTACCGTTAAAATAGAATGGGATTTCCGTATACATTTGATCTTTTTAAAAGGAAATCGTTAAGATGTATAATAAGTTTTAAGAATTATGGTACTCAGTATTTTGAATTGATTTAAGCATTACAGAGAATTTTAACTATTATTTTAAGTATCAGTGGTATTAATTTAGGTGAATATTGAATTACATTACATTTTTCTACAGTTAAATAACACAGTATTCATTTAATTAAACATACAAACTTATTAAAATGAACTTTGGCTACTTTTATGGATTTAAAAAGCAAAATTTAGTTGAGTAAATGCTGATATATATATGTATATATATAATTATCTTATATATAATGTGATTCCATTTATAATATGAGAATATTTCTGTAATGATACACGCTTCATTATTCTATATATATATAGAATGTGATAATAAATACAAAGTGAAAGAACAATTTGCATGAATATATGGATTAAAATTTTGAATTTCAAAGCTTTTCAAGAATCTCTCATCATAACAAATATATTGAAATTTATTTTTTAAACGTATTTTAATTCTATTTCAATAAGCATTTAATGAACAATTTCTTTATAATTTCATATAAATTGTAGTTTAAAATAATTGATCATAGTCTTTAAAGATTCAAAAGTTATGTATTGAGAATCTTCGCCAAACAAACACAAGCAATCTACAAATTTTAACGCTTGACACCACATAACTTCAGTTGAATACTTTGAAATGCTTGATTAATTTATATACATTAAATAATAAAAGTATATTTTAATATGAATGATTTACAAAATAATTTGAAACTTTTGTAATATGGTAGGTATTTTTCAGAATACAACGCAAGCTTATGCTTTTAAGAATACATCACATTATAATACTCTTAAAGAACATTCTTGAATATTAAGGCCTTAGTAGGTTGTAAATTACATGATATGGAATAAATACTAAAACAATAAACAAAAATAATATTAAGATACTCCGGGATTTAATTGTGTTTGAACGTAACGAATTCTTCAAAATCTTGCAATAAGGGGAAGTAATATGTATAGCTAATTCGTGATTTTACGGAATATATATCATTATTATATTTTAAATGAAAGACAAATGTTGTTTAATTAAAAGCTTGTTTAAGTATTTTTATTCATTCTTGCGAGCTTTTAATTTCTGATCATCGCTTTTAAATATTCAATAAAATACCTAGTGAAATATTCTAATTAGTATTGCTACATTTTTTAAATACTTTAAGAGTTTGGTCCTTCATTTAAAATGGCACAAAGTTCAAATTTGTACACATTCAAAATTAAAATTAAATATGTTTCTTATCATGAAAATATATTGAATATGTTATTCTGATAAACATTTGTCATTTACTTGAAATGTCTTGTCCGTAGATTTAGCTTTCTCATACAACTGGGTGGCTCCATCGATGTGACAAATCAAGTCATTGTCACCATGTAGAAGTAAAAATGGTACTTTTACCTCTTCAAATTTTTTTGAAACTTTCTGGAAATTAAAAAAGTGAGAAGTTATTACATTATTTACAAAAGAGTATATTCGAAACATCAAAAACACGGATTAAAGCATCAATATTGTTGGTAAAGAAAATTATATTCAGAAAGGTTTGTTTAAATAGCTATAATTATCTCGGCTTAGTCAGTATTTATGCACTTTAAAAAAATTAGTTGATATTCTCCTAACATTTGAACTGCTATATTCTGAACTATCTACTAGCATTAGAATTCAAAAAAATTAGTTGATATTCTCCTAACATTTGAACTGCTATATTCTGAACTATCTACTAGCATTAGAATTCGCTTTGAATTTTATGAATCATGATCAGGGGAAATAAAGAGAAGACTTATAAATATAACTCCATTCAAAAAAAATTAATATTTGATTATTTTATGTTACCATATTTTCAATTTCGCTCTAAAACTGAATTAAGTTTTATTGTTAAGAAATTAAAATAATTGACTGTAAAAAATTAATTAAATATAAATTTGAAATTATTTTGACTAGGTAAATTTTTAATGTTATCTAATATTGAATTCAAATCATTTCATTGTCTTTGCTACAGAATATTATAAGTGGAGTAAAATGGGTACTAAAATATGCTATTCACACACACACACACACATACAAATAAAGCAGATTATTGTGAACAATTATTTATCTTCTAGATTTAAAAAAATGTCTGTCAAATTAATGCACATGACAACATGCTTCCTAATTTAAGAGGGTTGTCAAGATTGAATTATACGCAATATTGTTAGATATTTTTTATCCTTTACATACTCTTGATATATTTAATGTGCAATTCACGAGTCACAATGACGTTCACAGAGTATTAATAAGGACAACATTCATTTAACTTTCGCTAGAAAAAAAAGTTGAAAATCGGAACCAATTTACAACTCATGTAAATTTTTTACAATTCGTGAATTAATATAACTTATAAAAATAAAATAAATATAAAAATAGCAGCAGTTATTAAAAAAAAATTAGCCAATCAATTTTGTTCATTTTATCACTAGTAATCCTCTTGAGTATTATTAATAAAAGAGAGTCACAGAAAATTAAGCGTAATTTTTGTACGAAGTCCCAAATAAGATTAGTTTTAATTATTTTATCATATTTTAATCGAAGTTGAGAAAATGAGGACATTGAAACAAATGAAAAATGAAGCATCATAGGAATATATTGTTTGACGTTATCAGTTTGTGAAATTTTGGAAAAATAATTTTTACTATTAACTATAACACTCATTCAAAATATATCCTTAACAAAAATGACGTATGCAATTTGAAAACACAAAAAATGTTTGTTTGTGTTTATTTATCAATATACGCAATTAAACACATTCACTGGTGGGAGATACAAATTTATTTCGATATATTCAATAAGTAAAGGATTTAAATGAATAAATTTTGAAATATATAAGTATGTAGTTGAATCTTTTAATTCAAACTACAGATAGCGATATATCATATAAAGGTATCAATAATTATTTATTATATTATACTTGAGATACTAATAGCTGTTATGAAAATATTTATATACTGATAACACAAGATTAATTTATGTACTTAAATAATAATTAGCTTAAATATTTTATCTCATTTCATTTTAAATATTTCAAACAAATAAAAAATAAAAAAAGATTGTACCTTATTGTAATATGTTGTGAATGAAATAAAAATAAAATGTATTAATGAAATTTTCTGTTATTTATATGACAGTTAAGAATTGTAAGTATTGTCAAGTAAGAATATTTTTTAAACATAACTTTAGTTTTTCAATCCAAAATTAAATATTTAATGCTTACTTTATAGATTTCAATAAAATAACTCCTTTAATAAATTTAAGTTTGAACTATATATAAAATGGAAGTATTTTTAGTATCTTTTTATTGATTTACACAGCCGAGCTGGCAGCCGAATGGTTAGCGCTCTGGCCTTCGGTTCAACAGTTCGTGGGTTCGAATCCCACCTTTGGCATGGATGTTTGTAGTGGTTCGGATTCCACTTTAAACCGTAAGTCCCGGTCTAATTAGCCCTCGTGTGCAAAACATGACCGTTGAGCGACAAACAAACCAACCAAACCAATTATTGATTTACACGTACAAATTATTATAAGATGATGCGTTTATCGTTCATTGTAGAATTATAAATATTAATTTAAAATATAATTTACCATAAAAAATAAATTTCCATTTAGAAACCATAATTCAATTATTTATAAAGAAACAGTAACATTTTGAATTAAGTGCATTAGAACCGTGTGGGCAACATAAAATACGTAAACTCTATAACTGTTTGCAGGACATTTGAAATCGTACATTTTGTGTTTGATTTAATTAAACTTATAAATTGTATATAACTAATTCAATTAGTAACACATTTTAGGGAGCATTTATTATTTTTAACTCACCATTGAGCAGATGTATTACACAGTATTCATGTACATATAAATATGTACTTTTTATGAATCGATGAGTGCATTTATAATGCTTCTCATGAACAGAAAGTTTATAATAAATTTTCGAAACGATGTAAATAATGAATTTCTGCTTAGATTGACTTCAATAAACCACCATATTATGTATTACACAGTATTCAAGTACATATAAATATGTACTTTTTATGAATCGATGAGTACATTTATAATGCTTCTCATGAACAGAATGTTTATAATAAATTTTCGAAACAATGTAAATAATGAATTTCTGTTTAGATTGACCTCAATGAACCACCATAAGGCATGAATACTGGAACATTTAGTTAGTTATAAACTGTAACCACAGATAGGACATTATATTCATTCATAATACGCTTTAAAATCGATGCCATGTTGATTACTTGTTATAGTAGCGTAGGGATACATTTCCTGATAGTCTTTATTTCATAAATATTTTGCGAACTTCTTCAACAAATGAGACAGTGATCAAAATCTACCAACAAAGCAATGGGAATGCTCTTTATGTCTTAATAAACTTGTACTAAAAACCTTATTGGACAACTGAAATGCTCACACTGGCATTACAGTTGGATAAATACTGAAGACGAAAGAATAATATACAATCCCAAATGGAATAAAATCTACATTTTAAGGCTGTAATTATTACTGGAATAAAACTTTATTTAACGGTAGTAATAACCGTATTTGACTTTGATAATCACAATGCGAAAAATAATTTAAGTAACATGTTAAAGAAAAATTTTAATACTAATTATAATTGTATTAAGCATTTAAAATTAAACATTGTTGATTTATTATAACTGTTTTGATTTACAACGCGTGGTATAAAAAATATAATCAGATTGTTGCGTTCTATTCCCAAACAAGAATTGAAGATAACTTACGTCAGAGCCTTCGATGAGGGTCAAGACGGGGCGCACTTTCCACCACCCCTTGTATCGCAAGGCGTCGTTCTTCATAAATTCTACTTTTTCCTCGTTCCGGCAACAGTACCGGAAATCAGTAGGGGCAATAGGAAAATGAGGAAAAAACTTGTTCATGAGTTTTGCGACGCATAGCTGAAAAGTAGAACATATTTATAGAGAACATTAAATCCCTCAAATAATTCAATTAGGTAATAAAACAGCTTAATGTGGTATTCAAATTAACATTAGTAAATAGAGAAATTCTTTTCTAAAAAACACATTATGGAAATAAAGTTAACTGGATAATCATTGAAAATAATAGGTTGCATTAAAAATAATTGAATGATAATACTATTAACTATAAGACATATCCACGAAACACCTCTCTCTAGAAAGAATCTGCTATCTCTTTTACGATGTATCATTTTAGCAGCAATAAACACTTGTCTATAACTGTCAAAATGAGGCACCGTGAAAGATAAAATGATCAAACGGATATCAAAAGGATATACTGTAAAATGTATTATTAATTATAGTATTATTGTAGGTGGAGTAATATGAAAACACCATTAGATGTTCAAAACAATTTTGAACTGGAATTGATTATCAGAAAGTTCATTGATTCGATAATATTTATTTTTCTCAATTTAAAAATCTTTTAGATCAAAACAAATTGCTATTAAAAATCTCGATCAATATTATTTTTATAAATAGTAATAATTTTAAATATGGAAATGTTTTTTTTTTAATTTCACAATAATTAGCTTATTATTATAAATTTATGTTTCATAATGATTTTACTTATTTTTCAGTTTTATTAATAAGTTTTTTTTTTTTTTTGTAAACTTTGATATTAAATCGTGTAAATATAGCTATGATATACATAAGAAGGTTTTGGAAGCATTTATTAAACTTATTTTATGTATTCTTCTAACATTCAATATAACTTATTGAAAAATGAAATGTTTTTCTCGAAAATAAATACCTATTTTTTTAATAAAATTAACTATGATAAAAAAAATCTTATCATGTATATGTTGCACTTTTTTAAGCAGAATGAATATACTTTAAAACTTTCATTCGAAAATGAAATTAATTATGGTAAAGAATAAAATTAATTCCAATAAAATTAATTATGATAAAAAAAGTTTTATAATACAACTTTGTATTACAATTTTTTAAACAAAATGAATCTACTGTAAATGATGGACTTCATTTGAAAATTATCATAATGAGATATTAAAATTCAATACATTTATTAAAGAGTATTTATAACTGTCATAAAAACTGGCACTAAAAAAACTTCATTTTATTTCTTATAATAGTGTCTAGAATGTGAAAAAACGAAAAAAAGTGTTTTTTCGTTCATATGCATAAAAAGACATTTTATCACTTCTAGTTGTGGAAGATATATGGAGAACTTTCATGAACTTGTCTCTAATATTTTATAATTCATTTATGTTTACTTAATATTTTAACATAAGTTAAATTTTCCTTCCATTTTAACCTGAAATTTTACTAAACGACAGAACTAAAATAAATTTGGATCATGAATAACCATTTAACCTTAAATAAACTTAAAATCTTACAAAGCATAATGTGTCTCCGAAAAAGCAGTACAAATATTATAAACATATGTTCTTGTGACGATTTGATTTAAAATCAATAAACTTACTCTAAAACTCGTCGCTGTCTCTGGATTAGTAGCTACAGCAGGAGCAATTAAGACCAATCCTTTTACATCCAGTTCTTTCTCCAGGGAAGTTAAGATTGCTACTTGTCCACCCTGTAATATAATCATTTCAAAGATGACGAAAATATTTATAGCATATTCACTTAAAATGGTAAAATTCCTACTAAAAATTTTATGGGGGGGGCTATGCAAAATGATATCACTAATAATAAATAAAATAAGAAATTAATTAGTTGTATGCTTTCTCATTTCTATTCTTATTTCTTGATCCAGAGAAAAAATAAAATATTAAATGGACTGTAAACTCAAACTCATTAACATTTTTGACTTTATATCGATAAACATTAAAAAAATCAACAATTATCTTTGTCGGTTATCAATGAATCTTTCTGAGTTTGATGTAATTATCAATTAGAGGTACATTAATAACCAATTTACTTGAGGAAATAGAAAAAATAAAAATGTAAATAACTTTCATATTTTTGAAATTCTTTCATAATTTATGACAGCTAACATCTTACGTTAAACACTGTACTTCAGAAATTCATTCATCTCTGTTTCACCGCAAAGTGTGTTTAAAATAATCAATATAAATAAATTTAATTTTAATTTATTCTTAAAAATATCCGTTACGCAAATAAGCTACTTAGATTATGATGTTTTCTCAGACAGTTAATAAGATTGTATTGTCAATATGAAAATGATAATTAGCTTAAAATTCGACAAATTATTAAACTTCCAATGTAGATATTAAGACAAAAAGTACCACTACAACGAATTTTCAGCAATACATCAGAAAGTATATTACTTAAAAGCTATTTTGCGACCTTAGTAGTAACGTTTATAGGGAAACAATAGTCTGCATAAATTACCCCACACTCATAAAAAAATTATTACTTAAACATCCCCCAACTGCTGATATTACTCTGATAAAATTATATCATAACTAGTAAACTACATTACTAGAATTTCAACTGTAATATTACTTCACACGATGCAATACATATTTTTTGTTTCATTTCCTATATTTTAAAATACTTTTGTATCGTTCTCAGAATTTCATTTAATCAACTTTAAACTGCCTCCATTTCCACTCACCCACAAATATAAAGGAATAAAATAAAAAGAAAGTTTTCATCCCCCACAACGCAGAACACCTGAAAAAATCGGTGCGGTGCGGACTCTGTTTTAATATCCCTAAATATATATCACACTATTTAAACACGGACAAAACGACAGCACTTTGAGCAATCACTCACATTTTTCTGAGGGGTATATTTTTACGAAATGGAAAATTTAAAATGCCTATAAAAATAAAAAAAATATTTTTTGATGTAATGATAAAATGCTCCGCGAGAGAGACAGAGAGAGAGAGAGAAAAAAAACATCAAAACTTTCCATTTTTTTTCCTCTGTCGTGAGCCTATTTTGGATATTCAATGATAATAAAATATTTGCATGATTTAAAATATTACTATGCGAGGAATAGCTCTCAGTATGCAACATTTTATACATATTACCCCATTAAATCACAGCTACATCTGCAAAATCAGATATCTTGTCAAAGAAAAAAAATCATTGTTAACACAGGTAAAAAGTACTTTCATAGTTTCATAATTTTTTTCAACAAGGCAAAAATAAAAAAAAAATTATTGATTTTTTTTCGCTGGTAGCATTTGCGATATGCTCTATACGAATTCTTTTAAATTAGCATAAATTTAAAAGTTAAATGCATTATAACTATTTCCTTATATATTAGCTTCTTTTGTTGTCTCACATGTTTTGCATTTTTCACATGAAATATTAAAAAGGAAGGGAAATTATTCTTGAAATAAAAGAACTTAAAAGAATAGATTCTAATGATTAAAAAAGTGAGAAAATTTTGAATTTTCGAATCTGAAGCCAATTCTAAGATTCTTGAATCGTTCATCTCTCTTAAATATCGACTGCATCAAGAATTTTATAAAAAGATTTTAAACTGTATATGCAAAAATTCATTTAATGTATTAAAATTTTTATTTCTCGCAAAATTTAAAAGATGATCAAAATTGAATATAAAGACTAGTTTTTTAAGCTAGTTTTTTAATACACAAATTTGTGAAGTTTTCCTCCCCCAATATTTGTTATTTATGTGTACTTATACTTGTGTTTGATTATTCCATGTACATATTTATAAATTGATTAATTATATATATACATGTACATATAATAATCAAATACTGTGAAATATCTTATTTAGTTAGCAAAAGTAATTCAGCTTCAATCAATTTTATTCAAAAATTAAACAACTGGCAAAAGGTATTGCTTGTCTCTATTATTTTTTTTACTTTTCTAAAAATCAGGATACTTTTACAAATTTGATTTCCGAATTTTCAGGGAAATTTAGACGTAATAAATTTCAGAATTTACATAACTACATAGTAATACTAAGTAACAAAAGGCCCCCTATTGATGTAATGTTACATTAAATTAATATTCCAAAAATTGATACTATTAATTAAGTTAACATACTATGAGTAAATTAACGCATGATAAAGTTCACATAAATTCAAATGCTTTATTAAAAATTATATGCATGAGGAAAATCTTTTATGTCAATAAAGTATTCTCGATAAAATTATGAATTAAAAGATTTCCTGAATCTTTAATTCAGGATTTAAAAAATTCCGTTGAAAACCTAAGGAATTGAGAATTTTATTTTCCTTTCCCTACTCATGAGAGAAAATTAGAATTAATAAAGTGTAATATATGAAGAAGAGGAGAAATTTTTTACATCGCCGATGTCAGAATTTTTAGATATTTGAAATCACAGACTAGACTGCGTTATATTTATTTTTTACTAGTTCTACATTTAGTATTAATTAGTATTAAATGCAATAATTTGAGGTGCTGTAAGTTTGTATATATATATATATATATATATATATATATATATATATATATATATATATATATATATATATATATATATATATATATATATATACAGATACTATCAGAAATGAAATTGATCGTTTCTATAAAGTATGATAAATATTAAAATTTCAGTATATCCAGTCCTGTACCCATGGATTCATATTCTGCAGACAGTGATGGGATCTGGACCGACGCGGGCAGTTACACTTCCATGCAAGAAACGCCCTCTCGGGAGACTGAAATTCGATTTCTATTGAAGTCAGAAACTTGCCAGTTAAACACATCTGCTTACACGAGGCATCCCAACTTTTCTTCAGAGAATGTTGAAATGGAATTGGTATATGAAAATTTTGCTGTTCAATTATTTCATTTAAATAGATTTTAGTTATACCACGATCTATTTTACATGAATGCATTGAAAACCTAATCACTTGCATATTTCAAAAATTTCTTCCTGTCATGTAAATTTCACGTGTTTAGAGCACGTGTCAAGATCACCTTCTTACTGCAGCAATTTTAATGGCCAGTGGTGCATAAATACACATCGGATTATTAATGATGGTTTAATGTGCGTCTAAAGAAAGGTTCGGAAAAATTGTGTTTTTTAAACTTGAACCACATTTCAGATATCCACTCGATTCTGAATGCTCAAATGGCTCCCTCTAGCTTGTTTACCACACCATTAGTTGGTTGCGCGTGAATACTGTTACCACGATGGTATCGAGCTGGATCAGGATCAAATCCTCTAGATCACTGCTTTTCCCACCTATGCTGTCATGGTTCTTAGTAATAATCAAAAGCTTTATTAAAAAAGTGTGCATTTTTTAGTTAAAATAATTCATCAAAAATAAGATTCAACAGTACTAAACTTTGTACCAAATAATATACTAATATTCAAGATCCAATTTCGCTTTTAAAGTATTATACAATTACTTCAATTTATTAATCATGCCAAATCACAAAATATAAATTATAAATCAAATGTAATCCTACCAGAGAATGTCCACAGATAAACAGTGGAAGATCTGGATAATCTTTGCGCATAATCTTGATGTGAGTTACTGTGTCTCGTACGAGATCATTAATGTTTGTTATAAAAGCCCTTTCTCCATCACTGTGTCCATGACACTCTGAAAGAAAACACAAACAATTAATACTAAATAATGAAAATTTAATTGAACTGTAGAAAATTTATACAAAATTTACTACCACCTACCATTTACTACGCCAAAAGGGTGAATAGCGATGATATTTGTTAGCTACAAATAATATAGTGGGATGAACAAACAATCAAATTTACAAAAATTTACATGAATAGATAATGAGAAATCAGTATCCAGAGCAGTCAATCACCATTGAAAGTAAAGTAGAGCACTTATAGACGCTAGTATAGAATCTTCCAGTGATTGTGTGTGAATACATATATGAGTAAAATAAATAAACCACACAAACACACTTTTAATATACTGTGTCAGAGTATATCGACTGCAGTAAACTGCGAATCGAAATGTAACATGTTAATCCCTTGTAAACACTGACCAGATATTTTAAATGGTGAGAGTTTGGAAAAACTTGATGGCTAGAGAAAATGTGAATGTATTCTGTCTAAAGATTATTTCAGTGCAAACAAACGGGGTCGTGTTCTAGCCACCTGAAAGGTAACGTTTCGTGTGGCTTGAATAAAAGGCAAAATTATAGCTATAACAAATAGTAAATGTAACATAATTGCCGTTCACTGCCCAGACAATTTAACAAAAAATGATGTAAACGTGTATCCAATAGCATCCTATACTTTTATCCCAGATCTTGAGCTTGTACAACGATGTCGAATGCATGCTCATAATAAGTATTCTTTATGAATGCATCATGAAATTGGTATGACACCAATTTAAATCTGATATTTAAGTTATGATATATATAAACTTCATTAAAATAATTCTAAATTAATAATACTGAATGTAGCTTAATTTATTTATGACCTATTTTAAATCATAATTAAATTAAGCTAATTATAATTTACATCTATAAATTAATTATGATTTAAATCCATAAATTTCAGATATTTTGAATGCAAGAAAACAATTATACCACCCTATAATGCAAGAAATAATTTTAAAGTTATTCAAATTGAAGACAAGTTTTAACGTTATAAATTTCAAGAGGATTTAACTGAATTTAAATTTCATGAACATATCCAGTCATTGAATCAATCAATTTTGTAATTAGTAAGCTGTAATTTTGTTTAGTCAGTTTGTGCTTTATCAATTAGGATTACAATCCCTGTTAAAAGTTAAATAAGTTTTAAACATATGCTTAAAAATATTTTTTTAATTAATTAAAACAATATATTATTTTTCTTCAGAGGATTTTCATGTCAGTAAGAGTAACGTTTCCCTTCGTGCCAATAGATGGCAACACTAGTCATCTTTCGCAAATAATTTTCAAACTGATCATTGATTTTTCATGGAGCGAATACAGCAAGTTCAATGACAAAAGAAATTCACATTGTATTACTCATGCAAATCATCCAATCAAAATGAAATCTATTATTGAATAATATACCTAAAAGCCTATATTTGTTTTTGAGCTATTATTTCAAGTAATATCAATTTCCAAATACTTGTAAATGAACTTTAAAAAAACCAGTTTAAGACACAAACCACTATTTTCATTAAATTTTACGAAATGCATTTTTTTTATTGTTTTACTTATGATACCAAATTCATTAATTTTAATAACATTCAGTTCAAAAATGAATAGAAATTATAAATGAAGAGAAAAATGACCGAGTTACATTTTTCACGAATACAAATGTTGACTGAATTTTTGTTTAACGCGAAGAAATATAAATTTTAGAACAGCAAATAA
Organism: Latrodectus hesperus; assembly: GCA_037975125.1. Taxonomy (NCBI): domain Eukaryota; kingdom Metazoa; phylum Arthropoda; class Arachnida; order Araneae; family Theridiidae; genus Latrodectus; species Latrodectus hesperus. Next base: position 15,996,964 of record CM075854.1, read on the forward strand.
TTGAATAATCAAAACAGCTCAGGGAGTTGTGTGTGTTTCAAGACTATTCAATCCCCTATAAAAACAATAAATATGTATTTTTAACGAAGCATTGTAGTTGCGTTTATATCACAGCCAACTATTGTTCCATCTTGTTGCTGACTTTCGTTTTCTCAATCAAACATGTGCAAAACGATTACAAATTATTCCATTGATATAAAGCGAACCTTACAGATAACACGGTATTCTATCAAATTTATTCTACTACAATGTAAATATCCACGATTTAGACAAGTATTTTCCAGTAATTACAAAAGTAGGTATTTATGAAACAAAGGAATTTTGATAACCTGCTGTTTATTCCTCTTTTGTCGCTATAAAACTGTAAACAAAGAAATATTACTGGGAATAGCTATGTAATTATTGTCCTTAAATATTACTTCTCTCAAATGAAACAGAAGCTGAGAAATAATAGAAGCAAAATGCGTCCATGAAATTTAATGGTTATTACTCGAAAAAGAAGCGTTATTTTACAATACAAAATTTTTTTCATAAATTCAAAAAATCTTAAGCAACAATAAATTCGGAAAATCTTCTCTGAGGACAGCTAAATATTTTATTTTTATTTTCTGCCTCCTTACAATCTCTCATGTCGATTTTTATAAAACGGTGCACACTAACTATCACTTAATTCTTTTATTGAGTCATTCATAAGATTTTTTCGGCATACAGCTCATTTTATTAAATATTGTTATAAACATATTTTATTATACCAATACATAAACAAAATATGCTGATTTTAAATTTAACTGTGCGTGATCTTATAGGGGAATTTATATCAATGTATAATCAGTTAAATCAAATGAAGTAGAGCAAAGCTTCATTTTAATTTGTCATTAATATTTTCCTTTCATAAAACTAGCATTTTTGTTATCAGAACTTTTATGTTATTCTACTCTTTACTTTATTTCTACATTATATACTCACCAGCGTTACTATTCTCAAACGCTTATATCAATATTTCTGAAATTATGTCATTACCTATCTAATATTGAATTATGTCACCGAAAATAAATGTTTTGTTATTAGTTCTGAAATCTATATACGCATTATTAATACCACATCATCAAGATTACACTCTAATGTACAAATAACAGTCTGAAATACAAGAAATATCATTATTCTGGTACAAAAAGATTTCTATAATTTTAGTGTTATCGAAAGCATTATAGTTTTGTTTATTCATTTTTTTATTTCAGCAAACCTTCATATCAAACAAAAAATATAACAGGTGTTTTTTTTAATCAAAAAAGGGATTATAAAACAAAATTTTCAAGTAGACTACATATTAAATTGCTTTCGTCTGATAATATATTTCCCCTATTGTGTGCTTCAAACAATAATCAATGCTTGAATATTTAGCAGCATTGCATATAAAACTTCATGGATAAACTTTACTGTAAGCAAAATTTGGTAAGATGAAAATTTATGATAAAGTAAGTTAAGGTATAACGGTAAACCTTTTACAGCACCAAGAGTTTCATTTATTTATTTTACCGCACCATCTGAAGAGAAAATATAAAATTATTCGTTACTTTAATCAGAATTTAAAAGGCATGGGAAGCTAATTCTTGAAAAATTAAAATTATTACTGCCATCTAGCGGGAGATGAAGAAAAAAGTATTCTGGTAAATGTTTCTCCATGAGAAAAGATTGGTTTTGCCATCTATCGGTATAAAATAGAAGTGTACCTAAAAAGGGTAAGTAATTTACAAAATTTGCAGTGGGTATTTTTTCTTATTCAATTTCATTGTTATAAAGTGTACGATATTTTCAATTTAAAAAAAATGTAATTTAAGAAAATGTCTTAAATATAGAAACAATTACTTGAGGGGTAAAAATATTTATGAATTATTAAAATTTTTTTCATTAGATCAAGTTTTTTTCCTTTTTTTTAAACTTAAATATTTTATAGAAGAAATCAAAACCATTGTAATAAAATGCATCACTCAATAAAGAATAAAAAAAATCAATGATTTAAATTTTAATCTATTAATTATTAGAACATTTTTCGTATTTTAAACAGAAATGCATAATTTTTTATATCATAACTGTCAAGAAATATACTTAACTTTAAATCAAAGTAAAAGAAAAAATACAATAAAATTTAATATTCACAAATTCAACTGATACTAATTTAATAAACTTAAATATAAAATATGCTGAGCTCATAATTTCAATAGGATTGTAAAAATATTAAATGAATTACAATTAAAATTTTAAAAAATAATATTGCGAAGAAAAATACACACACAAAAATCAAGAAAAAAAATTTTAATTAATCCCTAAGCATTTTTAACTATTTCAAATAAGATGACAAATTATTTTTAAAAAATGTTTCTTTTGAAATACATATTGTGAAAGTTTCTGATTTGATTTCATAAAAAAATTAGGCTAAAATTGTTTCCATAACTGCTTAAATTTTAATAAATGATAAAATTTAAAATGAATTCATTGCTTTCATTCTGTTTGTCTCTGATAAAAAAAAAAATAATCTTCTTCGGCTTTCTTTTTATTTTTAAACTAAAATACGGATGTAAAAATTTAAAGTTATATTAATCAGTTAATGCTTAATGAATGATTAAATGATGAATACAGACATTTTTGTCAAAAGTTTATCAACAGTCATATTAATTTCGATAAATATACGTATAATTAGTTATTAATTTATCGCGAAAAATATTTAAATGGGAGGTAATAAAAGATTGCATTCTTCAATCTCTCCATACATAATTTAAAAATTTAAGTGTCCAGATGGACATAAATATACAATAATTATAAAACATCGTAACTATAAACATTGAAAAATGTGTCTTCATTAACATAAAAAATCTAATCCTTTTACTAATTAATGTATCAAATCACCAAACATTTCTTCGTTTTTATTCAATGGTTTACTTAAATCAAATTTTTCTGATGCTTGATTTTGATATACAAATTAGCAGCATTAAATTGTATACCACTTTTAAGTGCAAACAATATTGAATGTAATTTAACTATACTTTACATGGATTTTCACTATTGTTACAAAACTGGGGCTCACAGTGGCCTATTAATTAGTACTGCACTCCTTTAAATGACGTTCATATATATATATATATATATATATATATATATATATATATATATATATATATATATATATATATATATATATACAGAGAGAGAGATTAAAAACCCTAAATCCGTGGAATGACGAAAGATGTCAAGATACATCTACTTCATATAGGCACTTGACTGCTGGAAATAAGCTTCTTTTTTCTAGGTTTATCATCCCTTACTATTGGTCTCTAGAATTCAGATAAAAAATATACCCAAGAATCCTCATCAAAGCTTTAAGGCAGCCCTTACACAACATGAAAATGTATGATAGAATAAATTTTAAAAAGTGTAAAAAATACATGTAATATATTAAGTCAGTTAATCTGTACAAATTATTTGCTCAAGGGACGTATGAACACGAAAATTCTTTATGTATTCCTTTGTGTGATTTGTTTTAAAAGCAAAGTCTACTCTTATTCCTTATAATAAAGCTTTCTAAATTACCATTTATATTTTTAAATTTGCCTTAATTTAACGACTTAAATAGTAATCTAAAGAGCTGTTTTGAAACAAAGAAGCCGAATTTATTGCAAACCAATTATGTTATGTAAAGTTTCGCTTTTCTTTTAGATAATATATACCTACTTGGATATTTGAAATTTATTGGTTAGTAAATTATTAGCAAACAATAATACAAATAATATTTTTAAAGGTAATGCTTATGCCAGGATGAATGTAATCAGAACTGTTATAAATTTAAAATATTTACAAGTACTTAAAATGTTCTTGTAGTTGAATTAGTATTTACAAATGCATCTCCAGAATTTTATTCTAGAAATTATCATGATTCCTTTTTCAATTAGTTTTAAGGAAATTTATAGTAAAACTGCGAACTGTGGGTCCTTCTTGCCCAGTGATTAGGAAATCGATTCTCAATACCGCCAAAGACTCACCGAGTACATGCGATATATGTACTCGTTAAATCTATGGAATCGAAAGTCCTGTAGTCTGTCATTGAGCAGTTATTAGGGGTGTAATGGTCTGGAGAAATGTTCCTCCCTCTCCAGATCAATATCCAAATTCATGAAGTAAATCGTTTGGTAGTGCCATCTATCGGTGGAGTTTAAGGCAAAATCTTATTTTCACTTTCATGGTGCTCTGGTTAAACGAAAGACGCACCCTATACTGACTTAAATTGGTATAGCCATACACCATAGCAAAGTTGGCCTGTTTAAGTGTCATAAGTAACAACTACATAATTAAATGTATAGTAAAACCACTTAAAGACCCTTTTCTATTTCAAAATAAAGTAAACTATCCCCATCCACAATAGGAGTATTCATAAAATTAATTTAAAGTTCATCTATTGCAAAAAAGATTTTATAAAAGAATATGGAGATAAACAATGAATATCGCTAATTAAACACTACACAAATGGAACTAATTATTTGAACTTTCTATCAACAGGTTGTAAATATAATATTAATAAATTATGTTTTCCCCCCAAATAACACCTATTTATTTATCGTCAACAAATTTCGTCAACAACAAGTTAGCTCACTTCTCTTATAATAGCTTTTAAATGTTTTTTTTTTACTGGCAGAGTTGATATTAGTATCTTTCTTCTTCGAATTCTCGGTAAAGGTGAAAGAACTTCATAATCGCAGGTTAAGTGTTAAAGTGAACTAGAGAAAGTTCTTTCCATGTTGACATGTGATCGTTTTTCATGAAAGTTAATTCTTTTTTCAGTAAGTTTGCCAAAACCTCAAAATCGCTTATAACTTCACAACAAAATAATTTTTAAAATTATTTTCAAAATTGAATGATTCGCAAATTGAATTTGAAACTCTTCAAACGCCTTATTAATGAGTAGTTTAATAAAAACCTCGAATTATTTTGACAATACACAATGCGTCTGGAAAACTTATGAGTAATTGTTTCTTTTAATTTATTATTTATTGACAGAAATTTAAAAAAAACAATCTCATACAAACTGTACATAGAATTCATTGATCCCTAATAGCTTAAATATTTTTTCTTTCCGATTAATCTGTCTCGCATATTCTTATATAGTTTTGACTTATAACATTATTTATTTCAGAAGCTATAGATTGGGTTCATCTATGTAAAATCAAACAATCTTTCCAATAACTTTCAAACAAATTTTCAGCTTACAAGTCATATAATTTGACGTAATAAATCATTTTAGACTGTTGATCTTAGCTGAAAGAGAGCTTGCTAGTATGGTTTATTCTGAAACTTCTAAATACTTCTTATATTGATAAACTATCAAACTTCAAACTTTGTAAAATCTCTTTTTTATATATTATCAGTGTGAATGCTATTATTTATACATCATTTGTAATGGCATTTAGGTTACATATTTTTCAATAAAATTTAAATAAGTTTTCAATTTAATTTTTTGAGCAGTTCCTAAGAACATTCAAAGGACTATCTCCTTTCACTAGAAATTTTAAATATTTTCTGTTATGGAAACGTTAATTTGACGAAAATTATAATCATTTGTTAGAATTAAATTGTATTTTTTATATTTTTAGGAGATATATATGTCCACAAATGTCTATTCATAAATTCGTGGTATCTCTTAATCTTAGACAGGTTTACAAGCTTAAATGGAATGATTTACGTGTAAAGCGCATGTACACGCCAGAAAGAAGTATTATTTAAAATCTTACAGCTGAGATCGAAGGCCATGGTATCTCTGTAAAATAAGGTGTATTTGTATCTGGAAGGTTTCAGATTCGATACCTGGGCAAACCAAAGATCCCCGTGTGCACTCAGGGAGTCTTAAGCCAGTATAATCGGTCGCAGTCTCTACGTGGTCCAAGAGAAAGGATAACTCTGAGGATGGAAAATCAAATCTCTGGGGGTCTTCCTAACTGAGTCCAAAGTTCTGAATTGCGAGATTTCACTTTTGAGGTGATAATGGCACACCCACCCCTAGTTCCCTTTATATAATTTGTCATCCAATCTGCATCTAGTTGTAACAGAAAATGACACACCTCAGGAAACTTTTTTACTAAGAATTTGTTTCTCCTCCAATGATTCTTAATTCAATTTTTTAAATTAAGTTTCATACAAAGGGGAATATTTATAGAATACCACGCTTTTCAGTATCAGCGGTGAAGATTGTGACATGAGACTGATGGGGGAGAGAAGAAATCATTGTAAATAGAAAATTTAATGCCAGACCAAAAGGAATTTTTCTTTTAGATGATCACCATACTGGGTAAAAGTTTTATAAACATTAGGTAAAATATTGGGAGAAATTAATTATACATATATTTGACTCTGATGGACAATTAAAAATTGTTTAGAAGAAAATTGGATGATAAGCAATTTTCATATTTTAAAACGCGGATCCCAAATATGCTTATCAAAAAACCAAATACAGATTTCAAAAACAAATTATATAAAATGGTTTTGGTAATGTTAGATTCTGATCTTAGATTTAAATAAGATTAGATATTATTCTTAGTTCTGAATAATAGGATAGAACACTTTCAGTCAGGAATGAAATTTAGAACCGGTGTGTTGATGTGTGTATGATCATCGTACATTAAAAATGGAAAGAAACAATAAATTAAGACGGTAAAAATATTAGTCATCATATTCAACAACGATAAATATAATCAACGTCAAGAAATACAAAGTACATGAAGTAAGGACATGAAGTTTATCAAGGCTATACAAAGTATTAAGCATTAAGTTTATGAAGGATATACAAATACGAAGCATTTAGTTTATCCAACTTTATAGGCTGTAATATTTTATTTAAAAAAAAAAAACTTAATGTGGTTATCAATTTTTGTTGCACTAAATTTTTCATCTGGTCTCTAATTTTCATAAATTTAATAGAACTGCAAAAAAAACTATATTTGACATAAAATATTGTAGTATTTAATTAAATGAATTCCTGTCATTTGGAAAGTCATTGTATCAAGATGTTTCTTATGAAAATTTGTAAGTAAGTGTTTAATTTTTTAGTCTACTATAGCCTGCAGAATTGCTTTTATTCCCCATAATAAAATTAAATGTACTAAATTCTTTAGATCGCATATGATAATTTTCAAACTGATCAAATACTTTACGGAATGAAAGTATTTGATGAATCGGAAAACTGTTTAGCATTTTTATGTGATACGTATATAAAAATAAGAAACCCTTTCCTGACTAATTTCAAGAAATATCAAGCTCATTTATTTACTATAAGACATAACATACGGTTTTTATTTTAAAGTGCATTGGGAAATCAGTCAGTTTAAGGGATATTATCTTTAAATTTATTTTATGAGATTCAGATAAGGTATTTAAAGTTTTTACAATTATTTACGCAAAACAAAATAGAATTCCCGAACTTTTATCTTTAGAAACCAACATAGTTTTTAAGCTTTGATTTCTCGTTTCAATGCTTTGACAAGTAAACAAAGTGAATAAATAAGAAGCTTACCTTGTATTTATCTTTCGAAGAAACACTTCAAACATACTTTTTTTTATTTCCTTATAGAACTACTTCTTTTGGTATCGTTCCAAATATTTGTCAAAAAGTCAGTGTATTTAGAGTTAAGCAGAAACACGTAAGGCTTAGCTTTAAGAATTTTTTCGGTTATTTTTCTTATATAAATATTTTTTGTTTTTAAACATTTTCGGAATGGAGTATATTTGCAATCCCAAGTATACTGACTCTTCTAAAGTGAAGAATGGGGAAAATCAGAATATATTGATCACTTATCCTACGATATATTTAAAGCATAACTGCCCTAATTATCAAAATTTTTATTTAAATATATCAATAATTAATTGTAATTTATATCAGTGAAAATAATAAATTTTGTTAAAGACTTTTCATTCTAATATTTTTGTCTCTACACAATAATCAGCTTTCAAATAAAATTTTTCTTTAATAAATCTTAAAAAATTATTCGACCCGCTGCATAATTTCATTCCGCGTAGCAAACAAAAACACTAAGTTATTTAAATATTCACGAGTCACAAAGTAGAATGTGTGGAAAAACGTGCGTACATGAAACATAAGTTCAATATCCATCTACCTTTGTTCAACAAGAGTTGGGATCGAACCTGGGAATTCCCATTGTGAAAAAATGCAGTCCTACCACTAAGGCACAGGAAGGAGTCAACTTAGAACTCGTAGACGAGTACTTAAGAGTGAAGATGCAAGACTAGAAATATATCGACGTAACTGTCAATTATGTATTCATACGTAAATTTTTTGTCGAGTGTTTCTATCTAGTTTACAAGAGAAAGGATAACTACAAGCAGAAGTAGAGAACAATTATTGACGAGGACTCCAGAACAGAACAGGAGGGTGCGCTGTTCTGTTCTGGAGTCCTGGAAACATGCAAACCTTATTCGGGATTCGAACCCGAGGCCACTCGATGACAGCCGAGGATTATAACCACCATACTGCTTGGGTGGCACTCATATGCAATTTGAATTTATGACATAAAATGCATAATACATGACACTGAGTAGCAGATATTTTGACTCCATAAGAATATTTTTTTCAAAAAGTTTATCTTTCACGGTAAAGCCGGTGAAAATAGGCATTTGCGTCGTATAGCTGGTTTATAGAGATATGTTAATAAAAGCTGCCAACAAAATGCCTGGTAAAGTCAATAAATCTAATTCATTTATTGAATACAATGTCGATCCTTCATAGATTTTCAACAAAATAGCAGCAAAATTTTTTTTAATTTTTCACCATTATAGAGCTTTTAAATTCATCTTGTCTGCTAAAAATGCATTAAAGAATGTTTGATTCTGGCTACGCATATTCTAAACATGTGCATAATTACCTGCGTTCACAAATGTAGAAGTAAAGAAATCACCGAATGATCTTTCGCCAAAATAAGGATGCCATTAGAGAATGCGATTATTCCTCGGATATTTTCAGAAACATTAGAGGAAGACAATTACATAAATAGAACAAAGAAACATTGAAATTGCTCTAGAACTTATGCGCATTAAGGAGATAGAAGAAAGCACAAAATAATATATCATTTTTAAAATACTCACCCTAAAGCTTTGTCTATCTAAAGGTCTATTACAGTTTTGATCGAGTATTTCATTAAATTTTGCTTTTAATTGTAATTTAGTTATTTATTAAAATGTCTATTTTGTAAAAAAGTTTTGATAAATATTTTTTTTTTGCATAAATTTAAAAAGGAGTAATATTTCTAGACTAAAGTTGTTATGTTAACTCTTACATGTAACACCAAAATATATAAATATATTCCACAATGAAAAGTAAGCTTCAATGATATATGGTAGAAAATGCTTAGTTTACGTGTTAAGAAATTGATTGTATGGATTTAATATAAAGACACAACAGCTACAAATTACCGAGTTATAAAAATTAAAATTTCTATAAAGGCCTTAAAATTTTTATTTTAAAGATCAAGAATATTGTGGAGAATCAAATAAGAAGAGTCAAGTAATGAAGAGTCAAATGAAATAGGATTTAATACGATTAAATAACCTAAAAATGCCCCCATGCATTGACATCGCATAGCCTAACTTCAGAATGTCATTGTAAAGAATTTCAATAGTGACAATTGCCTGTCTGGAGGAATTTTCATAGATAGAGGGCCGTATTAATAAGTTGTATAAGAAAATCTATAAAACTGCTAAAAGCGTCCACCCCGATAAGTATGCTTGCAGAAGAGCAACATCAACCTTCCGTTGTTTAATAGTGGCTGAGATGGAAGTCGAGACCTCATACTCCAAAGAGCGTTGACCTACCAATATGTCACGGTCAGAATATTCCCCATATTTTAAAAATTTGTTTCATAGAAAGCAGAAAGTAATTTTTTAATTTAAATTTTAAAACTGATTTTTCATTGCAAATACTGCAGTACCAGTCACAGTACTTAAAAACATAAGAATAATATGCTTTTTAAATAGTTTTAAAAATATTACACGGGAAATAAATTAATAAGAAGCATTTTTCTCACAAACAGTATAAAATACAAACTACTGTTTGATCGCATTAGATTAAATACATTATGCTTCTTGCAAACTCCTATTCTGTCTAGAGTCAATGAAAGCTTCATTGATTAACTCCACAAAACTAAGTTACTTTCGGCAAGTAACGAAGTTTATATAATCCAGCAAATATAGAATAGGCCATCTAATAGTTTGAGTGATTGTTCTTTAAGATTAGGATTCAGAAACTCTTTTTTAAGTAAAATAATCTGTACATTGAACAATATTGAATAGTTTTTCCACTCATTCCTCCCTTTTGGGAATCCTTCTTGAATAGTTTACCAAAGAACACATTCTTTGCATTAGATCCCATCAATTCAAATTTCTTTCATTAGCAATGTCCAAACTTTTCTTCCTTGTGTATTACAAGACATATTTGAACTTTATGGCATTTATAGGTAACCATTTTGAGTAAAAAAAATTCTTTCTACTAGTTACTAACGTACAAATAGAAAACACATATTCATCAAGGAATAGAAAACACCAATTATATTTCTTGTCACAAATTTACAAGATTTCAATGTTTTGAATTCGATTCAAAGTTTTCTCAATTTTTTCTGTTATATAATACATTAATGTCAATATTATGTTTACGAATTTTAGATATGTACGTAGTCATGTATCATTGAAATATGTACTTGATATAGAATAGTTTTGTCCAAGGATTTTTAATAAATCAACAATATGAAGGCTCAAATGAATTCATTTTAGATAGTAAATATTTAACAGCTTTTAGATAAATATGAAAATCTCTACTATTATTTATGCTCATCTAATATAGATTACTTGTTAAATGAGCAGTTTTGTAAAGTTTTTGAAAAACGAAGAAATAAACATTCTGTAAAAATTGTTCTTCTGTTCCCACAACATAAATAAACGTTCATTGAAAGATTAAATAAGTAATTGAAAATTTTACTGACAAAATTGCATATCATCTTTCAGAAAGTGCACCTGAAAATATTACTTTGTTAACAAAATGAATTAAATAATATGTAATATTAATTTACCATCTAGTTATAGATTTTATACAATTGTGAAGAAAGAAACATGAAATCAAATTTATGACAAAATTACTTGTTTGAATTTACGGATAATCCAATAAATACCACTGTAAAATAAAATGTTCATTTTGGAAAGATTTTTCGAAAATCCTTTCTAGTTTAGTGCCGATTGCAATTATGTGACGAGAATGAAAGGATGTCGTGCGTCTTCCTTTTATTCTTTTAAAAAACTTCATTTTCTTATGAAAATTACTGGATTCGGCATGTACACTCACTCACAGAAGTTTCGAATTATAATTTCTTCACATTTTTTAAAATTCAGACTAATTGCTCGTTTTTTATGATTCTCAAGCCTTAAAAGCTCAGACTTATGAAACATTTCTTAAAGAACATGATCTGACATTATATTTATTCATTTATCCCTTGGTAAAAAGTAAGCAAATTACAAAAGCACACACACACACACACACATATATATATATATATATATATATATATATATATATATATATATATATATATATATATATATATATTAGGTTGGTGCGTATGAAATGTCGGATTCTTAAGTGATTGTATAAAACTGCATATCTTTCTTCAAAAGCTGTTTATTCAATCAAAGTATGCTCCATTCGCTTCAATACACTTCTCCCAACGAGATTTTAAAGCGTAGATGCCTGCCTTAAAAAAATTTTGGTCTTTAGAATTAATAAACTCTGATATCGAGTTTTTTAGACTGTCTTCATTTTCATAGTGTTTGCCCGTTAAAAACAGCTCTAACTGCTTGAAAAAATGAAAATCGGTCGGCGAGAGATCCGGTGAATAGGGTGGATGCTGCAATGATGAGCATACGTTTAACCGATCCAGCTTATTTCGCTCTGTCAGTGCGTGCGGTACCCACTTGTCCATCTTCTTAACCTTGCCAATCTCAGAAAGGTGTCTCAATATCGTTGTATGGTCAACTTTCATCCTGATAGCAAGTTCCCTCGTGGATACGGCTGAATCCGCTTCCACTAGAGCCTTCAGGTCATCATTCTTCACAGACGTTTTGGGTCTTCCGCGCGGCTCATTTTGCAGTGAAAAATCGCCAGTCCGAAATTTTTCGAACCAACGCTGCACTTTCCGATCGTTAACCGTATTCTCCCAAAACGCTTGGTTTATGTTGCGTGCAGCTTTTGCAGCACTATTACCAAGTTTGTACTCATATAAGAAAATGACGCGAATGTCGGCAGAATTCATATCGGCAATAAACTCAAAAGAAATAAAAAAGGGAAGACATTCGAGAAAACCTATTTTGCTGAAATGAGTCTCTGACAATGGACAATACGAGTATGAATGAGGTTATGCCAAATACAAAAGTATAACGAAAACAGGGAGGAAAACGTCCGCATGTAAAGAGAATCCGACATTTCATACGCACCAACCTATATATATATATATATATATATATATATATATATATATATATATATATATATATATATATATATATATATATATATATATAACATAAAATATGAAATTTCATTGTTAATTAAAGACCCATTTAAACTTATTAAATGATTATAAAATGCTTTTTTTCATAAGGAAAGCTTTAATTTATCGATTCAAATAGTTTGATTAGGATACTTTGTGAATTACAACTATATTATTTTGTGATTTTGTTATTGGCATTCAAAAATTAGGAGATGTCCTGGGCACTGTTATCCCCATATTAGAATGAAACTTTTTATTTACATGAAATGACCCATGAATTTGTCCTTTAAGAAGATGTTCTCCTGAAATTGAATGCGAGCCGCTGTCACATTCTTCAAAAACTCAGAGAAGCGTGAAATGAAGTTCAGTCTCTAAGTGAGGCCATTTATAAGATGTCGAATAACTGAAAAATGTGTGAAACCCTAATTTATTATCAGGATCGTGCCACGTTTTCAATGGCTCGTGCAACTAAAATTTGTTTTTGTGTACGCATCATTCTCACAGGAACCCAAATAATTTGAGGTAAAAATTTCATCCAAAGTAATTGATTCAAAAAAAGCAATATTTCGAAATAGGAACTATTTAAAAATGAGTAATAATTATGTAGATATTCATATAATATTATCAAAATATCCTTATGTTATTTCGCAAATAATTGTGTATGTGTGTGTAAAAAAGTGATATCTCTATTTCGTATAAAATATTTCTACGTATTATGAAAGTATAAGTAATACTGAAAAATTCTTTTTTAACAATTTTTTCTTAAATTATAAAAATCATAAATAATATATTTAACTATCACAATAAAATAGCTTTGACTATAATATAGTCATACATTAAAGTGAGTTCATATAAAGTCATACATAAAGTCATTAAAGTGAGTTCTTTCAAGGGTATTAATTATAATGATTTATAACAAGTGAAAAATAGAATTACAAGTTGATTAAAATCTGTACGCCTTAAACTCCTCAAATAAAATTCTGGTGACCAACATTATTTCAAGTATTACTTCTCTCTTAAGAAGATTTATTACACATATACTCTAAAAGTAATTTATAATTAAATTTTCCTAATAGAAAATAATTAAATTAAAATGGTTGAGCACAGATTACTTTTAAATTTGGTAAGAAAAAACTATACATCAGGTTTCCTCAACGAAATTTCACTCAGAAATGTTTCCTATATAAAAAATTTGAAAATGACAAGCATAGAAAAATGACATGCACAAATATAAAATATTAACAATAGGAAATAGTTAGGAATTTAATGTCTAGGATTTGACTCCCTCAAATTCTGGGCACGTGATTGAACCACATTATGAACTATATGATTGAACCACGTTAAATTAATTGAATATCCTCGAACTGAATGGAAAAAAATATTCTGGAAACAATTTTCCAGAAACATGTACTGATTATGACCAAATATTGAAAACGGAATAATTGTCAATCCTGCTCCGGTTGATGTAATAAAAGTTGCTTGATGAGGTCACTTTCTTACACTTTAAAATTTCACTGAATCGTATGTTCAACAACTGACCTCAACTAGTCTCGTGGGATAATTTTTTCCATGTGAAGCATAGCCATACAAACCAACTAATTTAATAATATTTTCATGGAGAACTAAATTCCTGGTTCCAACAACAAGAAATCAATGGAATCAAATCCGGTGAACTTCCTTAAGATACCTTTATCGTTAAGGTACAAGAACAGAAATCCCTCTACACAGAACATAAGAATGCAGGGACACATTCCATCTTGCAAAAAATTTTTAACATAAGAGAAATTTTGTAGGGCATGTGTAGGTTTTCCTTAGCATAAAAGAAATAATTCTAAACATTAGTTTATTTTCTCAGATAGGAGGTAATCAGACTAACTTCCAATTCCAGGATAATTATTTCAAATGTGAGTCGTAAAAGTTGATCCCTCATCCAAACATTCATAGAGTATAGCTTATCTGCTATGTTAAGAAACTGAGCATGTGTAGGAGGCACATGTGTAAAATCCAGTCAACCATGAATAGTGGCTAAAATTTCACCCAAACTGACAACAAATCGTTTAACTTATTTCTTATTAACAGTTATTGAGAATTAAAACCGAAAAGTTAATTTAAAAATAATGCTGAAATATAAATTTTTAGAACATACTAATACAAAAATTTGTTCAAAAATTCATTTATGAAAACAATGAAACATAAACATTAAATTCATTAATTGACTTCATGTAAAGTTCATGTAAAATTCAGAAAATGACTTACATAAAATATGTTGCCTCACATATTATCAACAGATCAAGAAAGATTTTTTTAACCGCACAACTTATCCCAACTGTATTTTACAAAGTTATTCAGAACTAAATAAGTTAATTTAAATTCATTCAAGCCGACCAACTTGTTTAGTGGTCAGCGTGCCTGACTACGGATAAGGAGGTCCTGGGTTCGGACATGGATGTACTTTTCTCTCTATCTATCCTGTCTTTGTCCTTTCCTTGTATGAATGAGGTGTGAATGGTTGCCTACCCTATAAACGGGTACCTATGGCATGTGTGTAGAGCAAAGTCGTACTTTCACCTTCATGGTGCTCCGATTAAAACGAAAGACGCTCCCAATTGACTTAAATTCGCATAGCATAGTGAGCTTGGCTTGTCCAAGAGTCATTAGTAAACAACAAACAACAACAAATTCATTTAAATAAATACCACAAATTTATCAATTAAAATAAAAATATTTCCAGAATTTGTATTTGCTGCATACTGAAAGGTTTTTATGAAATTAGTTATATGAGATTTAAAAAGTAAATAAGAAAAGAAAGAAATGCAAAAGAATTTTATTTAAAAGTATATTTCAAAGGATTTGAATTTTCAAAGTATTTATTTCCCTAATTTTAATTTCTCGTGTAATTAGGATCATCAATTTGGTTGCCTCGCGTTGTTATTCTATAAATACCGACTATAATGTAAGAAAGAAATGCAAAAGAATTTTACTTAAAAGTATATTTCAAAGGATTTGAATTTTCAAAGTATTTATTTCCCTAATTTTAATTTCTCGTGTAATTAGGATCATCAATTTGGTTGCCTCGCGTTGTTATTCTATAAATACCGACTATAATGTAAGAAAGAAATGCAAAAGAATTTTACTTAAAAGTATATTTCAATGGATTTGAATTTTCAAAGTATTTATTTCCCTAATTTTAATTTCTCGTGTAATTAGGATCATCAATTTGGTTGCCTCGCGTTGTTATTCTATAAATACCGACTATAATGTATCTAGTATATTTTCAATGAAGATCTTAGCTATTTTCACATTAAAAAATGAGTAAGATTTTGTTGTATTGAGTAGAGCACATAAGACAAAATAATCAGAAAAATACAATTCAATTATAATAAATTTTAACAGTTTATTGATTCACTGATATATATTGAAATAAAAAGAATTTTATAACATGATTTAAAAAATTGATAGCAATAATATTGAAAAGTTAAAATTCAGGAAATCAAAAGCTACACCAAATTTTAATTGTTTATATCCATTTAAATGTAAAAACATATGTATAAATATATATTTTACTAATATTACTATTTGCAAAAACTTGATATTATTTTTTAAAAAAGTAAGTTAATTCGTAAAAAAAATATGATAAAAATAACATAAGATGCATATGAAATATACTTAAAATTCGTAGGAAATCTATTGATAAAATCTGTAAAGATTACTCAGAACAAATATTTTTACAAGAAATTTTAAATTACTATTTATAATACAAATTCAAAAAACAACATTTTTTTGTTCTCAGATATTGTGAGTTTAAGAAATTTAATACATTTATTAATTATTTTTAATTTATGGAACTTTTAATGAATCCTTTATACTAACACAAATAATCATTTTCACAACTCATTTCGGAAAGTAAGTATTCTAAAATATTTTTGTGTCTGAATAGAAAGCGAAATCTTATCTAAAATCTGAAGTTAAATAGAAATATTAAAAAACTGAAGAATAAAAATTACGCTTCTTAGCACGAGATTCGTCTATTATTAGAAACCTCTTACCAATCCATTTCTCAGACACCTTACTGGAAGTTGCATAACTTCGCAAGCTGTATCACATTTTTTGAGTATCTTTCTGATAACATTGTTTTTATAAATGATTCAATGACTCCGATAACTCTTCCAAGGACAGGTGATTAAAGAAGCACATATCCGGGAGGCAATGTGTATCCGCTGTTATGACCGATACAACCATTTTATTCGCTTTCATTTTCGTAAACAACTGATCTGTTTGCCGAATTTCCTCACGCGGAGATATTTAAATTAGTAATTCAACTCTGCTTTATATAAACAATTGTGTTTGTGGAGTATTCCTTTCTAGCAAAAAACGTTTGTTACGTTGGAATTTTAAGAAGTATTCATATTTGGAAATTAGACTTCTGTAACTGCAACAAATCTATTCAAATATTTAAAATTTAATTAATATCAGCAGTACATTTTTTGATTCTCGATAAAACAAACAATTTTGTTTAAAATTCTAAGTGTTGTTTAACTTATTGATATGAGGTTGTAATAAGTTTTTTTTTAATTTAATAGTTAAAAAAGTAAATTTGTATATTAGAAATAATGTTTACAGAAATTATCACAAAGATGTTGCAAGCAAAGTAATGTACATAATATTAATTATTAGCAACTATCAATTATTTGATTGTGATAAAAGATAAGATTAACAATTTGAAATTCAGATCAATAGTTAAATTTGTGTTAATTGAGAGAATTAAATAAATTTTAAATGTTTGTTTTCCCTGTTTTTAACTGGAATATATATATAAGCCCTATAAAATATTTTAAGGAAAATTTTAAACTATTTGAAAAACATCTATATTTTTATGTGCGTTTATTTAATTTGCATAATTTTTGAAAGATAGAAACAAAATAAAAATTTATTTATAATTAATAAAATTATGTTGTGTATGCAATGTTATAGTAATGCAGAAAAATGTATATTCGGATCAAATATATATTCTATCCAACTGTCTTATTAATCAATTAACCTCTGACCTTCGATGCAGCAATTCGTGAGTTCGATTCCCACTTCGTTGTGAATGTTTGCAATGGTTCGGAATCCATTTTAAACTGAAGGTCCCAGTCTCCATAGTCCTTGCATGCAAAACATGATCGTTGGGCAACAAATAACCAAACCCTATCAATTAATTTTAAAAATAAAAATTTCACTCAGATATTAGACTATATGAAAATATGTTTTATTTAATTCCTGAAAATTAAATAAACTAGAAGTTTTGTTTATTTATTGTTGTAAAGATTTAAATAAAAAAAAAACAGTTGATTTTATTGAGATCAGAAAAATAAAATTCCAAAACAGAATGCAAAACAGAAGAAATTACTTCCTGTTATCTTCATTTTTCTTTTCACTACGTCATTCTAATGAATATGTAGAAACTGGATTCGCATATGTAGAGTCTAGAGTCTAATGACGTTTCGTCTGGGCGTTAAAAGTCTCAGATTTTAAGCCACAGAAGCCTCAAAATTTGAAATAATATTATCTATGAATCATACATAGATCCTTGAAAATTACAATATTTTATTCAAATTCCGTCTTCAGTTTATCACCTTTCAATGATAAAAAGAAAGTATCTGAATTTAATTAGTTCTATCATTGAAAAGATAAATCATGGTAATGTATAGTTCTCTCTCCAAAATATTTCTAGAGCAAAGAGAGGTCAAATTTGATCTTATCTATGTCTTGATAATTACCTAAAAGCCTTCGTAGTTATTGAGGTTTTTTATTTTATTTTACTTATCATATATTCATAATAGTTATTCATTGAGATAAAGGTAAAAATGTCTCCATCATTTTTATAAACTTCAAAGATGTCAAGCCAACACATCTAAAATTTGATAAAAGTCACATTTTTAAGTACAATATAAAAAATATAATAGCATGCCCTCAAACAAAAATTTAGTTTAGAAAAAATACCACATTTACATAAAATCAGATTTCAGTATAATGACAACTGCTTTTAAATTCATCTTACTTATGATCCGGAGCCAATAAAATCCGAGTTTCACTTTCAGTTACTCCGTATTTTACGAAATGTCTACATTCTCAAAGTTCAACTTAAGGCATGATTCTCATATGTGTTATATATAATTACTTTCTTTAAATTATTTAAACTTTTTGGAGCAGAAGGCAGCAAGTTCAATCCCCGTTAGTATTGAACAACAAGAGATGGGAATTGTGCTTCTGTTTCTGCATACAGGTGAATATGGATGTGATAACTTGTTATTTCTCCAAATTTTATTTTTCATAATTATTAAGAAGCATAATAATGTATAGATATATATGATATTGTATAAGTTTATATAAATATTATATTATATTATAATTATATTTTTGAATATAATAATTCATAATTTTGTAGCATTCTGCAGCAGTGTGATAAGGCAGTGAATACAAGAAACAGATACATTCCAAATATTTATTTAAAGAAGAGATGAAATTAGAATTAAATTGTCCATCTGTAACATAGGTGTGATCCTTACCGTGGTTAGTATATATATATATATATATATATATATATATATATATATATATATATATATATATATATATATATAGCCGAGCTGGCAGCGGAATGGTTAGCGCTCTTGCCTTCGGTTCAACAGTTCGTGGGTTCGAATCCCACCTTGGGCATGGATGTTTGTAGTGGTTCGGAATCCACTTTAAGCCGTAAGTCCCGGTCTAATTAGCCCTCGTGTGCAAAAATGACCGTTGAGCGACAAACAAACCATATATATAAGCCGAAGTTTCCTCAAATTTAAAGAAAATATCCATTAATTCTTAAGGCTTTTCATATTCATACTTTTGAATGTCCTTGCATTTGTAACAATGCAGACGCGTTGAATTATCCACAAGAAACCTCTTTATTTCATTTCACGCACTCGGGTTGTCATTGTCAAACTTGTCTACTCACGGCATGCAACTGTACCCGGTGTATTTTAATGAGCTTGATTCTTCAAACGTCAATCCCAATCTTGAAATTAATGATCGACCCTTGAACTTCCTGGAAAAATCACTCTTTCATTCCAGACTAGTAATGAGAATGCCCAGCCTTGTAACAAAGATCCGAAGGTAGACCTTTGTCTACCCAACCAGTTTGCTCTTACTCAAATCTGTGCGATAATCTGTGCTTGGTTTTATTAGAATTTCATTTGACGTGATGTTTAGCATTGAAGAGCTGAATAGTATTTCTTTTCTTCAGACCGTCGGTACATATTGGAGGGCCCGCTGTAATCCTTGGTTTTGTAAAGAGCCCAGGAGGAAAGCTCTTTTGCGAAAGACGTCATTCTTTACATTGGATGACTGTCTTAATGTTTATAAGGCTCGCTCAGTTTTCTATGTATGTTCTTGACACAACATACTAGCAAACAGTGATAAAAACCTCATCAAGTAATTGAATTTCACTTTTATCGCTCTGAAAGTTTTAATGTCACAAAAACCCCTCTACATAAAAAACATTATTTTACGACTTGGATTTTAAGAAGAAATCACTTAATGGAGAAACTATAGAAATCTGTTTTACACTGTTGTGAAAGGGGTACAATAGTTTTTATAACTCTTATCCCATTTCATTACGTATACAAATTAATAGTTTTACTTTAATACCAAAAAGACCATGGCCTTGTTTCTGGGAACATAGTTTAGTTCCAGTTATAAAACAATTTATTACTTAAAGCATTTTTCAAATGGACTATAAAGTGAGAATTTTATATTCTTTACAGAAAAATACGCACACATCATCACTATTTTTACTTAAGTAGCGAAATAAAGCTATCTGAATGAACTTTTTTCTAGAATAGTCATAAAACAATACGTTTCAAGATTGTAGCTTAAAAACTAGGAAATTTTTTATAAATATTAATCTAACACTACAAGCTTTTTGTTTTTCACAAATCTCAAGGAAAATTATTTCCGAAAAAGATTGAAATAAGAGATAAATGGTAACCATCTACTTAAAAGTTCGAAAAAATGCCAGAAATTTTAAAAATGTTATATAAAATATAGTTTATTCAGCTTTTCCCGAAATTTAATGACATATATATATATATATATATATATATATATATATATATATATATATATATATATATATATATATATATATATATATATATATCTGAAGATATGTAAAATATATTAGATGTGAATAAAAAATGCAAGTCATTACACATATAATTTCCAAAATTACCGGATTTCCAAAACTTTTTTTATTCTACAAGTCACGATATTACTCGTTCTCTCTATTACTTTTTTTCATTTAAATATCCTAAAACATGGAATGTTCTGTTTTGTCAAACAAAGGAAGTATACGTCAGATATAATTCACAATTTTGATTGAAAAATACTCAGCAGTAAAATGGTATTTTGACAAAAAATTTTATTTTCTAAAAGAATTTTCAATGTTAATTTTGTGAAAATTAAAGAGAATTTTTACATAAAACTATTATTAATGCTACAAAAATAACCACCCTAAATGTGACATTTTCACATTAGAAATCTTTCCTAAAGTTATAAATTGCAGGAAGAATATATCATTTGGATGGATATATTTTGCGATTAAATTATGGAAAATATATTTAATTACAGAATAGATTAAAAATAATCATTTAGACAATTGGTAAATTATAAAATTACATTTATAGTTCAGGTGTAATTAAAAACAACCATGCGAATTATAAGAAAATTTTTAATTTGCTCACTCACCCACATTAGTGAATTAATCCACGTATGTTATGGCAAGAAATAAAGAAAACAAAATTTAAGAATATTTATTCATATTTTTCCCTTTTATACACACAAAATAATATCTTAAAGAACACTTAGATTTGTGTACATAAAAATAAGTTTCTTTTTCCATTTGAAATGAAAAAACTTGTATCTTCAAAATATGCAAATTTGATAAAGTGAGCATTTTCGCAGTTACATCTAACTTTTTCTCTTCATAAATATATTTTCGAAATTTACTAATTTTTTTCTTGTATTATTTAGAGAAGAAATTTCTAGAGAATGAGAGGAATATGTAAGTTGAAACATATATGTTAAAATCTTGTATTTTCTATCTTTTCAAATATGAAGTGAATTTTAAGATATTCTAATTGCCGCTTTTGCTGAGAAAATAATTTACAAAAATTCGCTATTTAAAACAGAAAATAGAAAACAACAAATACCACAGAAAATTCTGAATATGCT
Source organism: Latrodectus hesperus (assembly GCA_037975125.1). Lineage (NCBI taxonomy): Eukaryota > Metazoa > Arthropoda > Arachnida > Araneae > Theridiidae > Latrodectus > Latrodectus hesperus. The sequence goes on from CM075854.1 coordinate 16,018,803, forward strand.
TCTTGGTTCCCAATACCAATATTTTACATAAATGTTTTCTTTGAAGAAAAGTTGAAAATACATTTTGAAATTCTATGTAATTTTTACTTAAACGATTCATATACACTCGAGTTATTTTTAATAAGGAGTAACCAATTGAAATTTTTTTAAACAATAAGTTAATAAGGAATGATTTAACTTTAAATGTAGAAAATATAATTTCACATATAAGGTTTTTGAACTTTAATTTCAAAATATTTTAAAGCACATCTCAAAAATGTGCTCTTTTATTAAAAGTATTGATTTTATGAACCTAAATATTATCCATTATAATTATCCTATATGTATTAAGATTTGCTTAAAAAGCTCTTTTTTTGTAAATTTGTGTAAAAAAAGCAGAATTTTATTTACTTGTTTTTGTCTTCAGTAATGTGTTGTAGCAATTTGTTATCAGTTAAAAACGCTACTCCAGCTACATTGTTGAAGGTCAAACAAAACATTCCAGTAATCGTTTTCAAATATTTGTGTCTTGATGTTTTTAAAATCTTAAGCAACAACCAAAGGGCAGAATTTCGTTGATCAAACGATTTTTCGCTGCATCATTAACGACTTTGTGTTTCTTAAAAGATAAAAGTACAGGGAACTCAATGTTTACTCAGAATAAAAACCCCTTTTACAAACCAAGCCGATTACACAAAATTAATTTCACTCTTCCGCTTCAAAGTTATTTTAGCCCATACCACGTTTTTCCCATTAAAGTCGATTAATACAAAAATCAATAATTTATGCCTGAGATGTTTTTCCCATTTTAATTTTCACAAAGAAGTTGATAGTATTGAATGATTTTCTTATGCGATTAGGATTTAAAATAGTTATAATATTTTTAGAACTCACTGCTGATTTTCGAATAGTAATAATTTCAGATTTATATTTCTTAAAAAGTTTAAGTTTTTGCTTCGTATTTCGTTGTCTAATTTGACATCCAAATACAAGCTTTAATCAAACTATTTTCCCAGAATATAAAAATTTGACGAAAAACTAAATATACATTTTAATTCATAATGTTATCATTCAATGTTTAGTATAAAATCAGAAAATAATTTTAAAACTAATATTGAAAACGAATGAATGTAAAAAGAAATGTGGTTTCATCAAATGTTTGGAGAAAAGAGACGCTAAATTTTGTATAGGCGAAGCAAAAAATAGAAAACTCAATTTTTTTTTTTTTTTGACACCAAATTGGCACAGTAGAATTGCATTTTGCAACAGATAACCTACAAAAAGAAAATTATTTTAAATTAAAAGTCAGTCACAGTATTTTTCATTTTCAGCAATGATGACTACTGGTTGAGATAGAATAACTGAGGCTCGATCTCAAGTTGAATTATGGGATACATGAGATTGGTTTCGCTCAGATGTTTAACATCAGATGTTTTCCCTCAGAAAGAGTTCTAGTGTGGATGTGTTGAAAATGCGTTACAGTAAAGTTAGCTTTTAAGCTATTCACTTTATGGTGCTGAAATTTTAAATAGTGAATTTTGAGAAGAGACATAGAAACATTGACTGCCAACACAATCCACACCAAATACTCAGACTATAACAGACTGAGCGATGTGCTCGTGGTATTTTATTTTCCACAAAAGGGATTGTGTTCAGTACCTACCATGCTTACAATTCTATCAAAATCATACATAGTACTTAAGAAAGCAGCTACTTTCAAAACTGCTCGTTTCAATCCTTCAGAAAAAACAGTCCGTCTAAAAGATGAAGTCAGAGTAGACTGCTGCTTAAGGCTGATTTAGGCGTACTTCAACAAATTTATGTGAATTTTTCTGTGCTCTTCACATAATTGAAGTTTGTATTTTTTAATGCTGGCGTAGTATTTTTTGTAAAAACATATTGTTTAAATGAATGTTCACATATATTATAAATTGAAATGCAATTTTAAGCTTTAGTTCAATAACTATAACTTTAACTTACTTATATCCCTCTAATTACATATGTCAACTTACTTACATTTCTTTACAATCAGAGGTATAAAAGTTTGCAATTATCTTCTGACAACTGAAAAATTCTGTTTCTTATATATTAAATACTTTTCTTATTTCATTAGTAACTTTTCCACCTTTTCAAATAATAACAATAAAATTGTGAAAATGTTTCTATTAATAATTTTTGTGAACTATAAAAAATGTAATTTTTAAATACACCTACCATGGTCATGAGCAAAGACAAAAAATCCTAGCTTGCACATATATTTTGCGAGATCTTCATACAATATACTGTGTTCTGTATAGCCATGACTAATGAGTAACAGCCCCCTATAAAAACAAATTTTCTGTCATTTATAAATAAGTTAAATAACACTTTTTAATAAAAGTAAGTTTTGTTAAAGATCATAGAAAAAAAGAGCTTACCTAAATTGTGTAAAACTATACAAGTATTTACTGAACCATACAATTGTATAAAACTATAGAAATATTTATTGAATCAAATGAAATACAGAAACAATTCATTGATAAAATGTTGTTTTTAACAACAGACAGAGTGTGAGTCTTATTCTCTTTTTTATATAAATCATCTGTTATTTAAATTGTTTATTTATAATATAGTTTTTTAAAGAAAAATTATTTGTTTGAATCATTTAACCTATAAAGTTTTACAATTAGAAATTGATTAAGATTTTGTAAGAAGGATTTAGCCAACAACTGCAATATGACATTGAAACCTTTATTTCTAGATTTTAAAATTCCGTGGTAGAAAAACAATAAGCTGTAACAAATTAACATGCAAAATAGTATTAATTTCAAATTACTTGAATACATTTATAGTTATAAACGTTAGAAACAATTAGTTGCTTGCATTTTAATTTATTGAATTAAGTACAGAATCTTCCAATTTTAATGAGGTAGAAATAGATTACCACCAAGAATCTTTTTTTTTATAACCAAACTCCATCGAATTCAATAAAGAATGAATTAATTTTAATATAATTCAAATATAAAAATATTTTAATTTATATGAAATACAAAAACTTATATCCAGTATGCGTAGAATAAAAATATTAAAAAGAGGAAATGTGAAATACGAGACACTTTATCAAATTAAACCCCAGGCGAAAATTCTATGAGGTGCATGAAAGAGTTCTCAAGGTTTAACCATTCAACAAAAGGCGGAAAGATAAGAACCTTGCCTTTTTAGCTTATTAATGACACTCACCGAAAACCCTCATGGACGTAGTTTCCCAACCTTCACATCAAATTTCATATTGAAACTGTTACGTCTTGTCAAAGATAAAGGATGTGGTCTGAGGATGCCAACCAGTTTCAACTGGTTGGTTAGATTCATCACTCTACTTTTAGTAAACTTTTTTTCTACCAAATTCATCTTCTCCTACTCTTAAAATTGATTTGATTATTCTTTCAACATTTGTAATAATATTATCGATTCTTTAAGTTAGATAATGAAATTAACATCATTATAATTCAAAGAATCTAAGAATTGTCTACTTGGAAGATTTAAGTTAAAATGAAACACGCACAACTCTGGTTTCTTCGAATTAAGAACATAGCTAACTGAGATGAAAGGGAGTGAAATCATGGTTCATGTAATGAAAGCATATCATAACATTTCCTACAGAAACAGGAATTCATAATGAAATAGAATCCCCCATAAATAATAAAAGTATCCCCCCATAAATACAGGAAATTTATGCCCACTCAAAATTTCACAGTGAATTAATGATTTGAAAACATCTTTGGATGATCTCGCGAGATACTTTGCAAAATATCATTTAATAAGTCGATAAATTTGCTTATTTATTTTTTCAAGAGATACTACCTTTTTCGAATAAAATGTTTAACAAATGCTTATAAATTCTCAGTAAAAAAATAAAATACGAAAAAGTTTTTATGCATCTTAAATCTGAATAAAAACCGAGTAAATTTTAAAATATTAGCTTAACATATTCTTTTTCTTCTGGGGTATATAATGAAGCATTTTTGTACTTAAAAAAAGGAAGAAAAACTTATAATTGCTATTACATTTCATGCAGCATAAAATGAAGAACCAGCTATTATAAAAAAGAAAATGGAAATTTTTTCCTTTTTCATCCTTAGGGAATAGTTATAAAATAAAGTTTTTAATAAAAGTAGAACTCTTCTCCTTTGAGAACAGATGACAAAGCTTGTTATCAATCTTCAGAAAAATCACAAGTTAATACTTCTTTTTCTTCCCATTTCTATAGATAAATCGGGTGAAAAGAATCTGAAAGCTGTCATCGGTTAGATAAAATATGACTTAGATTTCGATTTCTTTCCTTTAAGCGTTTCAAATCTTATATCTCACCTAGAAAAGAGAAATTAAACGTCGGAGTTTTAACAGGGACACCGAATTGTAGTCGTACTCTAAATTTAATTTCTATAAAAAAAATTTTTATACTTGGATGACATTCTTAAGGTAAAGTTTTTTTGATGTAAGCAAATACCATATAAAAATTGTAACTCTTATTTCTACTACATAAAAAATCCGTTGCATTTAATGAAATCTTAAATCTTATTTAAAATGGGCACAAACTCATATTTAACAATGAGAAAACTAGTTTCATTAAAATAATGAACAGAATTTCATGATAATATTTTTAAGAAATACTGATCTTTTAAGTTCAAAACTGTCAAAAAATGATTGCTTTTCTAAGTGCAGTTTAATATAAAAATGAAATTAAGTGTAATAAAATCTGTCCTAAGTGACAAATATTTTTTTTTCCTTAAAACAATGCTTATAGTCTATAATATTTACAAAGTATAGCTTAATATTTATAAATTCAATTCTAATGAATATAGTATTCCCAAAAAAAATGCTTTTTATCAAACTAAAAAATTTCGCAAGTGCTATTACCATCCATTTTTATGACTCAATTCTATATTACTAAACAGGTTCAAAGTGACGAACTTTATCGACGATTTGATTAAACCGCACGCTATTATCTAGCTGCAATGATACATCAAATTGTTTCATTTATTGAGTCTTTCAATTTTGTTTGTAGCTAATCTTATATTGCTCTTTGAACACAGAACAGTTGGATAAAAGATTAATAATGAAGTGCAATGACAGCAATGTAAAATGATGATATATTGTCTAAAAATGTTAATGTTAAAATGTTAAAAAAACTTTACAAATTTTTTTGTTTATACAGTTTAAAAGAAAATGTCAGATTACTCAGAAAAAAATTGGAAGAGCCAACCGTAAAAATAATTTTAAACTGTGGGGTTTCGTTTTCACTTGTTTTTGCAAGAACTATGATAAATATCAATATAATAATTTTATTAGTTTATAGTCGATTAGCAAATCTCATTTCTCTTATGAAACCACCTAGATTTCAGATCTATTTAATTAAAAAATCATTAAGCGTTTAATATAAATTAGTGGATTTTAAAATGATCAATTATATAAATTAGTTAATTATATAGTATCCTTTAATTTTATAAATAGACTTAGCTCGTAAAAAAGATTCCAGATGCAAATATTATTCGAAACTATTATGTAGAGGCAAATATTTTTGACATTTGAACAAAAATCCCTGTTTAAACTTTCGATAAATCCCATTAACAAACTGGAAAATTTTAAAATCAATTTTATTCATGAAAGAGAAAATTTTACCAAAGCATTGAATATGATTCTTATTTCAGGTGCAAGGAATGTATAATGTAAGGATTAGATAAGAGGATTACTTATAACTTAAAACAATGAAAATTTACAGTTGCTCGAATAAAAGGAAGAATAGTTTAGTTTTGGATCTTAAATTCTCAAGTGGAAAGATGATAAGATTGAAAGCGATTTATCCTTTTTCAAATCCTAGAATTTCTTCCATAAAACTTCCAAGAAGCCATAGAACATTTAAAGTACAATAAATGAATCATCACTATAGATGATTCAGCTTCTTATGTCTTTCGATTCTCTTCTATCTTTTTCATAGCTATGATTTTTTTTTATATTTCACTATGTATCTAACAATGAGAAGAAAAATTGCTCTTTTGTAAAAAAAAAAAAAAAAAAAAAGGACTATCCTGTTCCAACTTTAGCTTCCTGTTTAATAAACTTTACAGGTTTTACTTTAAAAGCATCGGCAATTTTATAACTTATCTGTCTACTTTTCACGAATTTAATATAAATGCAATGATAGTTTAGCTATTGCATCATTAACAAAATACTATTCATTATAACAAGTTCATTCTGATATAACTATCATTGTTTCCGTGTAAAAAATGTAACATTTTAAGTTTTTCCTTAAAATTTTAGTCTGATGTAAAATTTCTGCGACTTCCCATACTTTGATGATTTATATCTTATAACAATGGAAAGTAAATAATGCAAATAGCTAAAATGATTGTTTTATGTTTTCATTTAGTTTAATATTAATATGATTCCCAATTCATATTTTATCTGAAATCAATTATTTAGTTTATAAAATTTTCTTATTTCAGTATTAAAGGAATTTTATTAAATGAATGCCATTCGAGATACTTTCGAGATACATTCGAGAAAGTTTAAAGAAGTTATAGCTTCTAAGAATACGCCTTTTGTGGATCATTTTGCTTTCATTCAAATCAGTGTCGCAGTTATTGACAATTGGATTATACTCAGTTCATTTTAAAAAGCATTTCCTGATTGCTGCTTGCCTAAATTTCCTGAAAATATTGCCTCAACTGCCAATAACCGACAAGCTCGATACTCTAAGATACAAAAAATAATAAATAGTTCAATTCTTTATGGAAGAAAAAAAATAATAATGACCTGGTTGCTGCAAAATGTCATTTCTTTCTTTCTTTTCTTTTTTTTTTTTTTCTTTTTTTTTTTTTTTTTTTTTTTTCCTTTATTAGAAAAGAGAGAACACTCAAACTTGGGGAATAAGAATTCGATATAATAATTGAAGAAAACGATCATTCTATCCCTAAGCAGGTCAAATTAATAAAGCCTAAGAAATGAATTTAATAAAACATGGTATGGTGAGATACATTTATTTCACCTATCATACAAATAGTATAACTAATAAAGAACAAATAAAATGGTTCCAGACTGCAATTAATCTAAAAGATGAAGAATGTAATAAAGTTGGCCTTATGGAAGAATTTCGAAATCTAGTTTTCTCTCAATTTATATCCTAAAACTTACTCCGAATATTTTTCTTTGATTAATCCATTGAATTGACAGGAAGCGAAAGCATCTTTTTCTTATATTTTAAAATGATTTTAATTATATCTATTTGAATCAAACTGCCAACATGGAATATTATTATTATTAATATACTTTGCTTGGTTGAATTAGGTTACGTGGAACAGGTTTATAAGTTGATCTTTTCATTTTTTAACTATAGCCAGAGACTTTACTCAGAGAAATACAGAAATAAAATTCAGAACGCATTAGTTAAGGTTATTGTTTAAATAATCTGGAAATTATATTTTTTATCTTCTATTATTGATTTTTATTTTTTAGTCTTTGCTGATATTTATTTGCGAAGATCATCCGCCCCAATAAATGTACATAGCAGCTCTCAAATTCTCCATGGGTAGAGAAAAAATAGTGATGAAGTATTAGCTATTCGTATAACTTTAATTTTAAACATTTCCTCTGCTGGTTTCTGATTAGTATTTTTAACTCAAAACATTCGTATTCATTTTTCCATGAATAAAATCATTCCTTTTTTATAATTAATAAATATAAAACTACATTATCTTTATTGTCCTACTATACATATTTTTTACTCTTTCATATATTATTACATGATTATTCAACTAATTTTTTCATTTAATTCTCGAAGAGTTTTGATATTTTCTACATTTTTCTCATTTTTCAAACATTACACACGTATTACAAATAATATTTTTTAATATACTTTTTTTTGTATTAGGTAACGTAATTAAACAAAACTATATATCAAAATTTATGGTTTTGTTTAATTACGTAAACTTTCAGAACACTGTCAACACTCAACACACTCCCGAGTGAATAGGGAGGCACACATTTAACTATGGCAACAAATGCAAATACAATGCACAAAGTCAAATATTAAAGTTCATGCAATGCAAAACATTCTTGTAGGTAGTAAGTCTAAATAAGAGATAAAGATTAACTTGATTGACTGAATATTTAGTAATCTCTAATAAGTAGGTGTTTTTGAAAATTTAAAAATCGAATTTGCTAGACTTCTTGAACATTGATTCTAAAACTAGAGAACACCGCTGAGAGAAGTTTGAGAAGCATTAACGTTCCTAAGAGGTTGAAATTAACTGAGAATTACCGAATTTGTGGGCCTCGTAACTGTACTGAGCTTATTTTACACAAATAAAAGTTTTATTCATTTTCATATATTTCCAGGTATTTATTTCCATGAAATGTTTCCAAACATTTCCCTGTATAGATCCCTTTTGAAAGAATGATTTTATTCATAAAAAACACAATGATGTATTCAGAAATATTTATAAGATTAAAGAATTCATAAGAATCATTCAATCATTCCAAATGGAATATTTTATATAGAGAATGATTTATTTAACAATTTATATATAGGTACATGGCTGATTCAAATAATTTCATTAAAAAAATGCCTCTAAATTCGAAAATCAGAATATTTTAGAACCTTTTTCTCATTATGAACATTTTAATTTCTAACTCAAAATTGATCACAAAAATGTCTTTAATTTTTATTAGAATAAAATATTTAATAGAAGTGGATTAAAATAACACTATATTCATCGTGAATAATGGTATATAATTCTAGAATTTTGAAGTTAATTAATCAATCATATATAGTCTAGTGAAATGTTAATTTTTATGTAACGTTTATATTAAAAAGTGTAAAATTTGTGATCATTGGGATAAATTTATTATAATATTTATTTCATACGGTATTCTTTAAGTTCTAGTTATTATGCTTTTTCTCAGAAATTTTCTGATAACAATAACACATTTTCGTGCCTTTTTTTGTCATTAGTAAAATGGAAAATAATAAGCTCATTAGTAAAAAGGAAAATAATTTCTCCATTAGTAAAAAGGAAAATACTATATTAACAAAACTTTTACTTCTTTCGAGAACAAATTTGTTTAAATGGAATAAATGCATTATTTAAATCCTCAAAAATTGTCAATATGTATTTTCGCTGGTTCGTGAGCCTCTAACTCAGTGCGCAAAAAGCTAGAAAGCACTTAGCCGCATAATTCAATGCCTAAAACTGTGCACAACCACGCACATTGAACAGAATGATAATATCAATTGAATAGGACAGAACAAATCATTTCTTTACTCCTTAAATATTATTTCTCTATATAATTAATATAATTTAGTATATATATATATATATATATATATATATATATATATATATATATATATATATATATATATATATATATATATATATTCTAATTGTTAATGATTTAAAATTTTATATTCGAAGTCTTCTGAGAAATTTTTTTTATTCTATTAACCTTGGTATGTGTGCCGCATGCACTTTTTTATATTTAAGATGCAGTATTTTTCTGAAATAATTTTTTTAAGAAATATTAAATTAAGTGAAGGGAAAAGCATGTCTCTCATACCGTGAGTTAAGGATATAACTAATGTAATAAACTGAAGCCTGATATAACAAAACTTTCGATACCTAGAATCAAAACGCAAAATATTTTATTTTTAAAAGTGATATAGAATAAGGAAACAACAGTTTTAAATTATATTACGATCAATGAGAAAAATAAGTTTCGTTGAGAAATGTAATACACGATTAAAAGTTTTAAATTAAAATTTCAGTTTTAATTTAATTGAAGCAATTTCATTATGAAAGGAAACTAATTTGTTAACTGAATTCTTTTAAAATCGACACATAATTATTTCTTTTATCAAAAACTATTTATAGATAAGTTTTCTGGAGTTTTAAGTTTTCTAGAGAGTTTGAATATTTTTTTATTTTTTTATCAAAATGAAGTATTACTCATGAAAACAAGTCTCCTGAAATAAATATATTTAAAAATGAACTATTTATAAGAAAAAGAATTTACCCTTAAGCTCATTATACCAATTTACGAACTTTGTATAAAGCCAAAAGCATTTATGTGATTAATATACTTATCTAATAATGATTTAACGCAACAACGTGATAGCATGCTTCCGAGAAGATCTATTTTATCGGATATTACAAAAATACGCTAGAGAATTATGGATGCCATTGACTCTATTTAACAAAACAATAGAGTACCATCTGCAAAATTTACTGTGAATTTTTTAAACATGCGTCATAATAGTTAGACTGAATCCTCCTTGAGATTTACCAGTGGAATCAAAGACTTTTTTATGTGCTATGAAAAAACAATAAATATGAAACACGTTGCAACATGATTTACTAAATCAAGGATACTAGTTTATACAAACTATCGATAAAAAGATGTAGGAACACATCGAATATGTACCTCGGACAAGTAATGCAGAAATGATTCCTTGGAATTATCAATAATTAAGAATTTTAAAATGTACTTATTTATAATTTCATATGGACTTCTAGTGTAAACATTGAAGTAAAGAGGAAAGCAATAATTCAGATACAACCTGACAAGCTATTTCATTTCTGTGCTTATATGGGAGTACCTACATTACTAGTACATTAATTATAGTAGCAAAATACATTTTACTGATAAAAAAGAATTCAGGCAGGAGCCATATTATTTGTTTTTGTTTTGTACGCATAATTTAACGTAAAAGAGTGACACGTTTTTACACAATCTGAAGAACAAATTTCAGTGCGAAATGGAACTTCCAAATTTTCTGGACTTATCATTTAATAGTTCCAATGCTCACAGTCCTATAAAATGCCTTTTGGCTCCTGAAGACAATACTCCGTGAAAAGAACTTCACAGTAGATTTTTATATTATTCATCATGATATGTTCAAATACGGAGCGCAAATATTATCATTTTAATTTAGTAACATTAAAACGGTTAGAATACGTTTTCTAAAAATTAATAAAGAAGAATGAATAAAGAATTATTATTTATTCAAAGTTTTCAACTCATTGAAAATTATTTTTTATTAGAAGTGAATTCTATAATTCTTTTTTCCTTTTATCACATGTAGATCACACTTTGCAAAGTAGCATCTTTGAAAGGGGCGATTCAAAGTTTTAATAAAACTTTTAATACAATTCCTCATGTGTCAGGAATTGTGAAATTTTCCTGACACTATGATGTGTTTTTAGGTTGTGCAGAAGAAAGAATAAAAGTCTTGAGGCATAAAAAATTGGAAATGACCAGATATTACAAGAAAGTATTTGAAACGTGAGAGAAAATCTTTCTTTCTCTTTTTGACCTACATTATCCTTTCTGTTTCAATAGTATTTTCCATTGAAAATATTGCCTTAAGTGCAACAGTTCTTGCATTCGAATCCCACCTTAGGCTTAAGTGTTTGTAATGATTCGGAATCCTTTTAAAACCGCAAGTCTCTGTCTAAGTAGCTCTTGTGTGCAAATTTGACCGCTAAGCGCCAAGTAGGGCAAACCTCAGAAAAAAAATTTTCTTTACATTTTACAATTTTGTTCTAGATTTAAAAAAATAAATAACTCTTTTTGCTGTTAATAACAAACAAATATCTTTTTTTTTTTTTTTGAGACTGAAAAAAATTATCTTCAATATGATAATTAATTATGTAATGTAAAATATTAACTAACATACAAATAATGACATAAATGCTCAAATATTTCATTGCTTTCTTACATATAGTTTAAATGTAGGGAAAAATGGGTTAAGTAGACTTTGTAACACACAAGAAAGTTTCTTTAAATAAAATAATTCACCTTTTCTTCTCTCTTATAAGTTTGTATTCATAAATTATAACATTATTACATAAAGAATTGATTTAATCATATAATACAATATAAAAATTTTATTATTTATCAAATTATACATATTGCAATCAAATGTAATGACGCTTCAAAATTATAAACAAGACTCAATTAATTTAATAAGACGTTATTAAATTAATTGAGTATTCTTCACTCAATTATTTTAATAACGACTTATATAATATTTTGATTTTACACCCCGATCTGTTTCCTTCGAACTCACGTGACTTTCTGTTATTTAAACTAAATATTAATCGCGTGCTAGTTTGTAAAGTACAAATTAAGCAGCAGTGCAGTTGCAGGATTAGCATTCATTACCATTGCGCTGCTCAGGTTCATCGAAAATTGTCATCGATACACACAACTTTATACTAAAAATTTCCGATTCACACACTTCTCTGACTGCATTAGAGAGTTCATTAAGTTAAGTTGACTCTTACTGGCAAAAGAGAAATAAAACATACAATGTGTAAAACTGCTTGTTATTGCAGATTTTTCATACCTTTTCAAATAAATGCTTGCCGTAAATCAGTAAAATATTTGCAATATTTCAAACTAACTGAATCTGTTGCTATTTAAAATTTCATATGGGTTTGTTAAGCAAATTTAACATACAAATATACACAAATAATATGTTAAATTTCGGAATACAAAAACCAAAATAAGTTATATATAATAGTACATTTTTATAAAATGAATCAAAAACCGAATTCAGAATATTATAAATCAAATACTAGATGCAGAATAATACATTGAAAATACTGAATATAAAAAATACGCTGAATTTATTGCTAAATATAAGTGTTGTACCAATTCTTGTACTTTTCAATTTTTATATCTATTATTGTATCTTTCAATTTTCGCCTACAATACTTCTAATCTTGCATTATATATATATATATATATATATATATATATATATATATATATATATATATATATATATATATATACATAACTTATTTTGATTTATTGATGCCACACCTGGTATTTTTGTTCTTAAAAGCACAGCAAATCCATAAAATGCATGCCGCTACATGCAGTCTATTTTCGTCGCAGAACTATCCCCCCCCTTCGAAGCAACCCTACCTTATATTTACAAACATTGACTTACCGGGGCTCGACGTGAGGTTTCCAGTAATAACAATATAAATTCATTTTTCGTTCGTTGAGGAATGTCCCATTGTAGTATTCGATTTCTTCGGAGGCACTTTCTTCCCCAGGAGGCATGGTGACAGGCACGCTGTGGAGTCCAAGAGAAAGAGAAGGGGCCGGCAAATGTTGCGGAAGGGACGACGCACGCGGAACTGTTCCGATGTCTTTCGAAGCCTTCGACTTCCCGCCAGGAGAGAAGATACAAGTTTTAATGAAACTTCAGGTGCTGACTCCGCCCTTGTCAGGCGCACTCTCCATTGTTATTGGTCGGCTGCTCCTTTTGACAAAGTGGATAGTTTTTAGAATCCTCCGGCTTCCGAAGGTAGATAAAGGCACTGATAATAAAAATTTTTTAGAAAAAATAGGAAATAAAAAGAAATTCCTAAAAACTGAACTTGATAGAGATATTTATTACTTTTACATGAGAGCAAAATGTGTTTTAGAAAAGATTATTTTGAAATAGATTATCTAGTGTAATTGAAATATATTTTTAATTATTTCATGTATATTAATAATTTAAAAGATGTATAGGAGAAAATAGTTGGTATTTAATTAATAGAAATACACTCTTTATATCTATTTTTCGCACACCAACAAATTTACGAATAAAGTTATTTTAACTGTATTAACATATAATTTAATAGTGTTAAAAATATAATATGAATATATAAAACTGTACTTAACAAATTCTTAATTGTAATAACAAATTTTTTAACGGGAACTATATATGACATATATATATATATATATATATATATATATATATATATATATATATATATATATATATATATACTTTTCAAATGTTAAATTTGTCGCGTAGTATAATTCTCTGAAAATATGTCGCTTTTATTGAAAAATTATGAACTTTGCTTTTGTTGTTGATATGTATGTAGTTTAATGAAAACAATAACTTAAAGTTACTATGAGTACTTTTCACTTATATATATATACATACATACATATATATATATATATATATATATATATATATATATATATATATATATATATATATATATATATATATATATATATATATATATATATATATATATATATATATATATATATATATATATTATTATATATATATATATATATATATATATATATATATATATATATATATATATATATATATATATATATATATATATATATATATATATATATATATGTAATCGATAAAGAAATGAAATATTTTTTTCAGTTGCCAAAATAATATTATTGGTATTATACACGTGAAAAGAATATATTTTTGGAATTAATTGCAAAACCGTATTACTCTGAGTATATTAACTGGGATGAAAACAAGATATTAGGAAGTGATAAGGAAAAAGCGTAAGTCATAAGACCGATCAAGCTATTTTCGAAATTAAGATAAGATAAAACTATTCTGGATTTCTGATGATTATCAAATGTTCATTTACGGTTGAAACCTCACAGTTCGTTTGTAACCGTAACTTACACGTTTTAAGCATGAAGATTAATTTATCCTGAAGATGTATAGTAAAATGATAAAATTTATCTTATAGAATAAAATAATCTGTATTTATTGCTGTATTCATTTGTAATTTTGAAAACTGTGCAAATTATGTCTGAATTTTACTAAATCTCCTTTCACGTGATATTGATATTGTGGCAACTGTATCCCCAACTCTTCACTGTTACAAAAAAATTAGTTCTGTTAAAAAAATTTGTTGTTATAATATCTCTTAGCTGCTACTCAAAGAATTGCAAAAAATAGTCACTATAAATTAAATCTTTAATAATTTGAATGTAAACTTATTGTAATTTTTTATATAGTTGTAAGTAATATTATTAAAATGTCATTAATTGGATAATGCACTTTCGTTGCCTTATGTCGAATGAATTCTTTGTTATTTTAAATTCAAAGGTAAGCATTTCAAATATGAGGATTGCAAATGATATATATATGATGAGACCCAACCTTCAATACATTAACAATTGTATTTGAGGATGATACTGTATCAGTGTGTTTTACTGAATGCATTCCTCAATCCCAATTTAAATCTTGCGCAAGACAATTTCTAATCAAGTTCAAATCTTGTAAAAATTATACCACTATTGTTTATAAATATATTTTTAGAACAAATATTTGAAGCAGAAAGAGAAATTTACAAATCATAAACTCTCATCAGGAAGAAGAGTTAATTGAAAACTTTTGGCTAAGTAATAACTGATAAGTGTAAAGAAATAAAATGTGAAATAAATTGACTGTTAATAAATAATGCTATGTATTCATTGCAAAAACATTGTTTCAAATTAAACACTTTTGCATTTAATACATATATAATGTAAAAATTTCAATTTAGAATAATCATATTTTCTTATTCATTTTATTATTAGTTTTATTTTGATGTCATAGATTTTATTAATGTTTTGAAATATTTTAAAGAACTCTCTTTTTTATATTCTTGTCTCATATTACTCCCACAAAGATAAGAGAGTCAAAGTATTAGTGAATTTATTATATTTCTTGATAGACGTATAACGGAATTTGAAGTACACGTTCCTGAGGGCTACGGAGTTGAAATGGGGTAAACATCATGAAAAGTATGACAGCATTCTTGTGGCATGAGGTTTTTCTTACAATGAAATATCTTCAGACATTTGTACCGTCAACTGATCTTACCAAGTTGTCCTTACTTTCAGTCGTACAAAACTTTCATATTTTAGCGTTGAGTTCTTTGTTGACTCCGTTATTGTTAGCATCATTGCATAAATTTGTACCTACAAACATGACGCTGTGTCACGTGCATTTCATTGTGTCACCATTCACTTTTATACCAAACGATAACTCAATCAATTTCGAAGTCATCAAATTGTACGTTGAGTCATTAAAATAAATTTTTTCCTCGTATGCCTTCTATTACTACTACTACTACAAATGCTAACCAATACGATAATACTAAGAATTTCGAATTTGAAATGAACTTATTGTCATTGAAGATAACATAATGATATTTAGGTTCTTTCTACAATATCTGCGACATCAACAACAAGAAAAAATAGTCTATAAAGATTTTTATGAATTTTATGCAGTGTTGATTGCACTCACGAAAGACACTACATGAACAATATTCATTAAAGTTCCATTATTTTTATTCTTAAAGTCACTGAATCCACAATGACTGAATTATATTTATTTGCTTTTTTACTATTTTGCAAAAATAAAATTATTTGATTATTAATATAATACTGCTTTTTTATTATTTTCCAGAATTATTTAGCAAGTGAAAATGTTCTGCGTGTTTTTATAATGACGATGCAATTTAAGGAACACAAAATGCACTGTCACACACACTCTATTCCTTATTACTATCTGTGATTTCTAGCCATTTTTCCGATGAGAAATAGACGTAGTAAATATTCTGAGGGAGAGAGAATAATGCAAGTAAGTGAAATTTTTTAGTATCAAAGATAATTTACTTAAAATAGAAGGTAAGTACCAAATCCAATGAAAATGAATAACAGGGCAACACACCTGGATACAAAATCACACTATATTTTGACCAAAGATAACCATAGTATCTGACCAGTCGGTCCTGCTGGGTCACGAAGGTGATAACAACTCACATTTAAAGGAATTTTATCACATTTTTCATTTTGTCCTAAATTAAATGACAACTTCCGTCTTATCTATGAATCTATAATTTTCACTGTACTCAGTTGGATTACTGAATACATTTAAAGTCATAGATTACATATATGATATTTTATATGTGACTTATTAAGTCTTTTAGAGTGCCGCATGCTTCTTTTTCAGCCTATAAATGTTCTATCATTTTTGGTATGTTAAATTCAATGCGACATCTCCAAAAAAATTAATGAAATTTTTATCTTTGCTGTTAGAACTATAAATTTTAATTTTACTCTTTTATTTGTTTTTGACTTTTGATAAGACTCAATAGATTTTAGTAGGAGAATTAAACAATCCATATTTTAAAATAATAGTTTTATATAGTCTGTATTTTCTCTATCAAAATTAGCTTCTTTTAAAAATGATAAATTAATTGTAAATGAACGTATTTTTTTCTTTGTAAATGAAATTTAAAAACGTCATTGCCTTTATTAAACAATCATTATACCTTGAATAAATAATTCGCAAATGTGAATTTCTTTTCTTAATAAAGGTGATACAGTTTAAGTTACTAGTAGACTGGTTTCTGCTACAATATTTTTCGGAAAAACCAGTGCTCCCATTGTGGTTCCCAATTCCGAAACTGATTGAGCTTTTCACCTTGAAAAATATATTGCGAAATGACTACTACTATCAGTTTCGAATTCCTCACGTGTCGTTGAGTAGCAAAGGAAAAGTTAGGAAGGTTCTAGGTCCTTTCTCTATCATCAATTTTACTTCTATTTTGTATGTGTACATGTGTTTACGCACGTGGAACTAACATATTTTTAAACAGCTGATAAATGAAAGTTTTACTGTTAGATATGGTTAGGCAGCTATATATTTCACGACAAATAAATAAAATGTTGTTTTCCTAATTATCAGTAATAAATTGTTTGAAAAGTAACTTAAGATTTTAATTACTGTTGTGAAGAAGTCGTTTTTACTTATCATACATCATTAAAAAATTGAACTTTGAGAAAAATTTGCTTTTATTAATTTTTCTAGATATTTTATTGGTATTTATAAGTTATTTATTAGTTTGCATCAAGTATAAATGAATCTCTGAAGATACCATTACTTATTCATTGGCTAATATAAAATATTAATTAGATTTTACATTATCTAATGAATAGTATATATTAGCTATCAGAAAATTAAATTCAAACTAGAACAATAAAGTTAAATAGTTTTCTTAAAAAATTTTGTAAGAGAATTATAAATTATTTATTAGTTATTATAAACTTAATTAAGAAGTTTAGCAAAGTCATGTTAGATGGCTTATTTTAAATTTTAATCTGATTTATATTTGTGTGTGTGTTATCTATTTAAAATATCTACCCCCAAATATTTTCTCTTTTACTTCTCCGTTTTTATTTTACATGTAGTAAAAAACAAGACTAATTTGAAAATAAAATAAAATGTTTAGAATTTATACAAAAGCACTTTTTAAACTATATTTTACAAAACGTTTGTTTAAGTTTAATAATTAAGATAAATGTTATAACAACATAAAACTGATACCATAACTTAATGAAACAGTACAACAAAGAAAACTAGAAATAAAAGTATTTTACATATCATTTCCTATGTTAGTAAAAATTATACGTTGATCAAGAACAAATAGTTCTTTACATTAATCGAGGTATCTCAAATTCACGGAGCACATCAAAATATAATATTATGAAAAAGTAAATTAGCAAAAAAATGTGTCTTTATTTTTGTTAATAATGTATAGTATTGTTACAGAAATGACGCGCAAATCCATGAATCCTGGTGTCTTTATTTAAGATTCGAAAACTTTTAGCTTTTAATATACTTTTCTTTCATTTAAACCTTAGCTCTAAAATATGTGTGTGTTTGTGTGTATGAATAAACCTAATGGAACATTAATGAAATTAAAGTAATAAGGGAAAGCTAACCATTTTAAAAACAAGGAAAGCATAAGTTTAAAATTTTAGAGGGAATAAGGACAATTGCTGAAATTTCAAAATTTCTTAATTTTAAAGATATGTTTAAATTTTCCGTCAAAGAAATGTACAATTATATTTATGAGACAACTAAAATTTAATTTTATGCTTAATTTTTGTCACCAAATTACATGTTAAATCTGTTATAAAAATAATTAATAAGCCAAACTGTGATTTAAAATAATTTTCTAATTTGCACAAAAAGGAATTTTTGTTCATTTAAATTCCTTATTTATACCATTAATACTCATTCTATTAAAGAGTTGTTACATTTTGTTTGCATAATTAACTAACATATATATCTATTTAAAATCTAGTAAGCATTAATTTACAGCTCATTTTTCCTTAATATGATTTTTCATATTCTTATTCTGAAACAAAAAAAAATGGAAAATATGAATTCTAGAAAATTCAGGCTTCAAATAAAAGGATAACAGTGTAAATTGTGGAGACTAGATTTCACTCCTGCGTTTCAAATAACGAATTTATGAAAATACAGAACTCCCAAGGGAAAGGAAAATATAAGTCAATTATCTAGAGTTGAGTTGGTAATGCAATTTAGGAAATAATTTATTTTAGTTAGAAATAAAAGGTTTTTATTTCATACAAACAGAGATGATACTCAGAGAAGTTGTAATAAAATATCACTATTTTAAATTAGTTATTAAAATTAAATTTATAAAAATGTAAATTTTATGACTCGAAATAAATCATCGAGATGATAATTTAAAATAATCAATGCTTTTGCCTTCGGTTCAACACCTGATGAACAGATCATGGAGGGCAGCGCATTTCTCATCAGTCTAGTATAAATATCTAGTCGTTCGGAATCTGTTGTTGTTACTTATGACACTTGGGCAAGCTAGCTGACGCTATGCGAAATTAAGTCAGAAGGGTGCGTCTTTCGCTTAATCTGAGTACCAATTAGCTGAAAGTGCGTCATTGCTCTAAGACTCCTCCGATGGATGGCACCACCAGAGGATCCACTCCCTCAATTTTGACTTTGATCTAGAGGATGAGGAAATTTTCTCTAGACTATTACACCCACGTTAATTGCTGAAAGACCGGCCAAAAGACTTTCGATTATACAGATTTAACGAGCACGTATGTCGCATGTACTTGGTGGGTCTTTGGCATCATTGGGAATCGAACCCAGCCCTTCCGAACGAAAAGCTGATACCCTAAGCACTAGGTTACCACGGCCTTGGAATCCGTGATTCTGTAATCCAGTAACCTGAACGTTTAGTAGTGAGATCGTTGGTTCGGCCCTATCAGTGAGAAAGGCTGATACGGTCCCAGAATCTCTTTCAACCAATATGCCCTATTGCATCGGGTACAAAAAGTAACTATGCACAGAAAAATCAAACCAAGAAATGTATCTAGAATATTCTTTTTTTAAAAAATCGCATTTGTGAAGTCATTTTTAGTTATGAACAAAAAATTTTTTCCTCCGGAATTAAACTAGCTTATTCTGTATATAATTCTGAGTTTCAAAATTTGAAACATTTTAATCCGAACGATGCAGTTTTCATATATTTTTCTTTGGTAAAGTAGCTCTCAAATTCTATACTTAATACAATGCTTGATATTTTAAGACAGTTTTTATCTATTAATGACAATATCTTTGTCTTATAATTTTACTCTTCTAGTAATTCCTAGCTGTAGCAGAGTGTTCAAGTTTTGAATCAAAGAAATTTCATAACTCTAAGGCGGTGTCAAATATAATTTTATCAACTTTTATTTTCCATAAACCAAATTAAACCAACATGAAAGATTGATTACAGATTCTCTTTGATTGAAAAAGCCTGTTAAAATTTAGAATTAAATTGAAAGGGCCCGTTAATAATTCTCCCAAAGGTCCAAGTATGCTTTCATTAAAGCCATCAAACTCTTCTTTCACGTTGTTACGGACTTGTTCATCTAGATTCCTGTATATGTTTTTTGCATCCATAGAAATGAAGTTTGAAGTTTTTCTTTCTGTCAGGTTTCTTTTGAGAGCCTTATAAATTTCAACAACTTCAAAGCTGTAGTATCATCTTTTACCATTATCAAGTTGGCCTTATTAAATAGTGCAAGTTGTCCGCTGACAAACCACAAGTAGACCTCGCCCTTTAAATCAGTAAACAAGTCTTTATTGTTGAAATTATGTTGACCTATGTTATATCCTTCACAATTATGTTAAGACTTTTTTGGTCATTTATGAAATTAAACTTAATTTCTACCGGGTCGTGAAGTAAATCGGACCGGGACACTGGGATTTTGTCTGAAAATTCCCTTTGGTAAACTTACTAATAAGGATATTATTTTCTTTATTGTGTCTATAATGGGGATCTTTTCTTTTTTAACCAATCTCTCTTATTGAGAGGGATTTTTCACAATCTCTAATGGCATCATGAAACTGATCTAGCAAAGAAAAGTTATTTGGAGTTAGAATGATCTATAATATTATGCATTCTGATGACTTGTCATGCGTTTAATAGCCACACATCAGTGCCTCTATAAAACACATGAATAATTACCTATAAGAGTAATTATTCATGTGTTTATAGTGGTAATTATTCATGTCTAATAACTCACTGTGGCACAGTGATAAGAGAGCTCTCTTCTGAGCTATAAGTACGCATTTGATGACACATTTTGAAGAACAGAGCGATGGATATGATACTTTTCTAGTTTCTACATGTATACCTATCGAAAAGTGTTTTTGGATGTTTCATTAATTTTGCTTCCTCGCGATACTTGAAAATAGTTCATTATCTGTGGAAACATCCCCTTGGGTCAATTAGTTCATCATCAATATTCATTCAGTTTTCATCAGTATAAAAATTTTATGTCCCCACTTTTGGGTTAGTATTGATACCAATTATTTTCCTTCAAAAAATAAATGAAATGTATTATATACTAGCAAAAGTGCTTAAAATGTATACGCATGTATTTGAAAACAAATATATTTAAAAATATAAATCACACACACACACACACAATTTAAGCTTTATTATTTTTGTTTCACTTATCTTCCTATTTCTGATCTTTTAGCTAAAAATTTGACAGAACAGAAAGCACATGCAACTTTCTGCCAAAAATACTTGTATTTAAAATTATGAGTGAAAATCAAGTGATGAAAACATCAGATTTCTGTTGAGATTAGAAAGTTACGTTCTTTGATTTGTAGCATTAAATAGTTTTAGAATTAATTCTCAGATTTTTCTTGTGAAGGTACGAAGTGCGATTTACATATATCCCACTGAATTGTTTTTAAGACGGCAAGAAAAATTCAGGCTGATTTTATATTTTTTATATTAAATAATAGCAAGACATCTAAGACAGTGTTTGAAACTTACAAAAATGTACGTAGACTTATTAAGTTATTATTTTGGGCTACACACTTGAGTTCTAAAAATTTTATTTATAGAAGCAATTTAAAAAAAGAACGTCGAAAATAAATGAACTTGTTATTTTCCAATTTTCTTCCCATAAAAAAGTTATAATCAGTATTTTTATTTTTTTCTAAAAATTGAGAAATATTCGCTCGAATAACGTCATAACAACTATTTACGTCACTACTTTCACTAGAAAGTTCTGACGCTCGTAGTTCAATTAACCGCAGTTTTTTAAGTGCTTCTCTTGCTGCAATGGATCTGAACTTGAAAACTACCGCACGATCAGGAAGAAGCCATACAGTTCAAGGTTAAACGAAAGAACTTTCCATTTTCTCCGTTTTTAATCACCGGACTGGAATGTCAACATTATTCGTTCCTACAAAACCCAAACAATGCCCTGTTACATCTCAGTTTACATTTTTCTTTCTTTGTTTTCACTTTCTGTTCTCTTGTCGCCGTTAAAGAAAAATATATTCTGTATTCTTAGTAAACTTAATCGTTCAATTCCAAATGAGATTTCGAATCTTTTAAATCATACCGATTCATGATTTAACTAATTTAGAGTAAATAAAATATGAATCATGTTATACACACAGTAAAATATTGTTTCGCATGAATCATTTGGAAAGCTCTTATTTTGGCGGTCTCATGTCATTTAATTGTTAGTTAAAAAATGTATTTTTATTTTTAATTTCATCATTTTCTCATAAATAATAACAAGCACTTATTTTCCTCATTAAATGTATCAGCAATAAGTAATATTGCGGATACATTTAAAAAAGAAAATGTTGTTTATCATGGATACTTTTTGTTGATTCAAAACTTTTTAAAGTTCTGAATTTAAGAAAAGAAAAAAGAATGGTCTGACTGTATAGATATCCACACATTTCATCGTAATCACTAGTTTAGAATTATATGGACATTGCGATTATAATGTCACTTAAAAATGTTTATATTTGTATTAAAATAATAAATGTATTATAATTTTTTCTTTCTCTCTAAAGTGCTGAACAAGTAAATAAACGCATATTACATAAATTATCACCATTTGTCCTTATACTGCCTTGATCAAATGAATGCAATTGTCAATATTTTTTTCAACCATTGTATATAATTTATAATATCCACAGCCACTGTTGTTGATGCTGTTTTTGCACCAGTACATTTCTCTGTCGCTCAGCCCAGAGTCGTACTCTATCAGTTAAGTGGTAGAAGACTGGATCAGCCACCCTCAGAAGTATCATTTCACTTGGAGGACATTGCGACCACGACTTATGTAACCTGCCCCAGACAACTTTAATGAACAAGACGGATCATTGGCTAATTCGGGACTCGAACTTATCTCTATCCATTGTCAACAATTTGCTTATAAATGATGATTTTTCTGTCGTCACACACACACACAACGTTAATAGTTATGTGTTTCATTAATTACTAATGATTTCATGCACCCACAGACACATTCATATATGTGAGTATAGTTATTTTATCTCGATGATATTAGAAAAAAAATAAAACTAATGACATCTAGCCTTAACTTTTTACAAACTTCTCATTCAGAAATCATAACATTTAGATTCATTAACAGTGGTTAACATTCCGCCAATTTTAGTATTTTTTCTTATTTATATCAGATTTTATTTGATTGATAAACATTTACATTAAAACAAACATGCCTAGGCGGATAAATGCTGTTATTGCAGCCAGAGGTGGCTGCTCTAGGTACTGATTTCTCAAGATCTATACATCCTAATTTCCTGTGTAAATCTAATAACTTGTTCTTTCCACTATAATGTATGTGTCCAATAAATATCGTTCTGTTATTTGCATTCCTTCTTGGTGTAGCAATTTTAATGGCCAATAGTGTATATAGCACTTTTATAATAGCATGAACTAATTTTCTTTCAGTGTTATATCCCTTGGTTCATTATCAATAACTTTGTTTATTACAAATTTTGGACGGAAATTTTGTTTCCTTGGAAACATACTTTTTATTTAATTATAACAGATCTAGTTTAATTTTATTAATACATTTCTTGTGATTCGTGTTAACATGGAACCACCGATTTAATTACATGCATGCACATAGAAATCTTCAAATTTTTTAATCAAATTATATTACATTTAAACTCTATGAATGTTAATTAAATTCCAAATTAAATAGAAGTGTTTTCCTTCAAGGAGAAAATCACTCTTAAATTTTCCTTTCAGCTTAATAATAGTATATGTGGAAGAATATCAGAATTCTGTAATGCAGTTCTAGCAAAATTAAAGCTATAGATGGATTTCAAAATTTGAAAGCATTTTAGCTTTCTGAAAATTTATTCGTATAATTTTCATCCTCGTGTATATTATTTTTGTGTATGTTTACTAAATTATCTATATATTTAAAACAATTTTATATGACGAGACAATATGTAATTCCTTTTTGCAATCTAAATCTCTATCAGTCTCTCATTATTCGCGTCATTTTTATTTTTGTCGATGCAGTTTACTTAGGTAAAATTTGAATTTTTATAAACTACTGTCTTAAATTCAGCACATTTTTCGCATTTTTAAGCACAATTGCACTTATACCAACGGTTACACTAATGTAATTTAAATTCTGATAGACAATACGATATATTGCTCATTTTCTTCAAAAAACGTTAAACAATATAATCCTAAAATATATTTAAAAAAATATTGGGAAATGAAATCATACTCGCAGTTCATTCACAAAAATCTATGGTATCATTTAAACTACAATATCTACAACTGCAATATTTATACACCAAAAATAGTTTTTAAATAAGCTATATAAAAATAGCATATGAAGTCTGTGGAATATTTGTAAATTTTATTTTTTTGTATTAATTTATTAAATTTATAATCTATGCAGTTATTCTGTCAAATGTTAATATAAGAAACATCTTAAAACTTCAGTTTTAAAGCTCAAAACATCTTTGAATTTACAAAAAAATGTATCAATATTAAATATATACCGCCATAAATACGTTCATAAATTTTGCAAGAAAATGTGCCCTTTAAAGAAGGTAGTAATCTTACAAAGTAATAATTAGATTATTTTTTTACACAATTATATATTGTATTAAAATGCTAATATTTTTTGCAAAACATAACTTTAAGAAGTATTAATTTTAATTAAAATTTAAAGACTATATAATTTAAATGTTATGTTTATTAAATTAATTTAAATAATACAATGATTTGTTAATTATTTGAATTAAAAATAGAAATATTTTTCAGACGAATACAGAATGATGCGAATATAAATAGAAGTTTGATGATTCCTCCTCAACTTTTGTAAAATATTTGTGGTGAACCGATAAAATAAACATTTCTTAGCAAATTTTTATGATGCTACGTATAATTTATATGACAATGTTCAATAACTTTTCTTCCAGAGGGTGTGTGAGCATAAATATTCGTATACATATATTTTCTTTTGGTTAATTCTATAAGATTAATTTGTTCTATTTTTCCTCCTCCCTTCTTTTTTATTCGCTATTATTCATTAATCAATAACTTCAGACTTAAAGAATTCGTGTGATGCAAAAAATTATCTGTTTTCGGATCACCGGACAACAAGGAGAAATGTATTTCACAGAAAACTTCAAGAATTGAC
The DNA here is from genome assembly GCA_037975125.1 of Latrodectus hesperus. Classification (NCBI taxonomy): domain Eukaryota; kingdom Metazoa; phylum Arthropoda; class Arachnida; order Araneae; family Theridiidae; genus Latrodectus; species Latrodectus hesperus. Next base: position 16,044,444 of record CM075854.1, read on the forward strand.
TAAAGAGAGAGAGATAGTAAATTATTTGAAAAATGCTGCCACATAAACTGATCAGGTACAACATTCTTGAATTATCTCATTTTAAACCATTGCCTGATAAAAACCGACAAGCACCTAAGTTTCATAAATGTACGGATGTTACAATAAATAATTTATATAAAAAAATAGAAGCGTCGTTTAGAATAACTGAAAGCTGCAAATATTTGTAACAGTTTCAAATTCCCTTCCATTTTGTTTACAAGATAAATGGTGGTCTTGAAGGTAAGGGATGATCATAAGAAAGATTGATGATAAGAATGCAGTCGTCAAGTTGGGTAGATCTATCCAATGATACATTGTTAGAAATGCCGAGTTGTCTGATCAAGCTGGCGACTGGGCAAACATGGAAGTGTTGAACAGAAATAGAGTAGATGAAGCACTCTCAGTGTTTGTGGAAATAGCAGAGGTCCTATCAAAGCATTTTTAAGCAAACATTTCCAGAAAATATTGAGCAAATAAAGGCTTCAGTACAACAAATTGTTTAAATTACATTTATTTTGTTGTCACGTCCTAAATATCAAAAAATTAATTGAAATCAATCATTTTTAAAACACTAAATATAAAAGCATACTCTCTTCACTCTCTTATAATTCTGATTTAAAATGGTATTCTTAAGATTGAAAAAGATGAAACACATTTTACAGTGTGTCAAGCTTATTAGCAAAATTTTTAAACTAAAATTTATAAAAAACAAATTTATATACCATGCTATATTTGCAAAATTCTCAAATTACCTATAAAGCTTAATAAATTATAGCTCATAAACTTGTGATAAAATATACTTATTATTTGATATATTTTTGTATTTAATATTTTATTCAGAATATTTTCTCTATTTTTTAATGGTTCGAGTCCTTAATAATTTTTACGCATATTTATGTAGTTTATTTTTGTTAATGTTAATAATCTTTAATGGATATTCCCTCACACAAAAGAATGTAAAAGTATTTTATGTTTCAATATTTAAAAAAAATATTTGCATCAGCAACATATCTACAATAAAATATTGTGAAGAAGGGAAAACCCTTAAGCATTTCTTCTTTTCTCTTAAGTATAAATACATTCTTAACAATACCTAATGATTCAAATTCAAACGGAATGTGAATATTTTCACGTTTTATTTCCTTTAAATTCAACCCTTCCTCATGGATTTAAGCTCACTCTTTCAATAAATCGAATTCTATCTCTCAATTAAATACAAAAAATGATTTCATATAAGATTGCAAGCATGAATATGGACAAGTATACGTAAGAAATGAAAATTTTGTCTCTCATTTTTCCAGGATTAATGAATGAAAAAAACGCTTTTTTAAATTATGTTAGTGGGAGTCAATTATATTACTTAATATTTAAACCAACCATTTATGATTATCATAATGGCATCCTGAAATTCGAAAAACATGTCTATGAATCTAACTTATAAATAATAGCGTGCAACGTAAATATAATTGGCCATCCGCATTACTATTCTATTCAACTGATCAAACCATGTGTGATGTTTTACTACCTTTTAATCTAAAAAATAATTTGAGGATATCATTTTTATTCAGAAGATGGGATAGCGCTATAAATGCAGTTTTCATCAATTTCAAGACATAAATAACTTGAGGTATTTAATTTCAGGACAATACAACAGAAGTGCATTAATGTTAGAGACTAAAGATTACTAAAATTAGATAAATAGCCAAAAACTAAACTCTGTGGACGACAGCCTATGTGGGTCACACACAAAGCCTACAGTGCCCTTCTCTGTTTTCCTGACCGAGAGGCCTTGGGGTGCGAAACACGTCTCGATTAGGTGGTCGGCCTAACGCGAACCCCCAGTGTTTAGTTTTCAAGCTTGCTTGGTACTCAGTTTATCAACCCACTGAAGAGATGAAAGGCTGAATCGACCCTGCCCAGCGTGAGGATCGAATCTCGGACCTGTGCCTTGGGAGCATGAAACGCTATCACTAAGCCATCGGGCTTCTAAAATTAGATATATATATTCATAACTTTAAAAACTTTCATATACCTCAAAAATTTCAGACTGAACCTCATAATTGGGGTAGATATCAAAAAATATTGTTTTAGCAATTATCTTATGATATTTACTGATCATCTTAGGATACACCTTTATAGTTACAGCTTATGATAGTATCACAAGATGAAAGGATTTGGAAATCGGGAAAAAGAAATATTTGTCATTGCAAAAAATTAACATGTTAGCTCCAGTAGCCAAATAAATATAAAAATTTTTAAAAAATGACTAATATTTATCTTCAATATTTAGTATTTTAAAAATGAGCATTTCTAATTTAATCACAAGAATTGCTAAAAACCATATTATAGACCAAAATTTATTTAATTTAGAGCCACGTTTTCACAAAACACAATACCACAACATTTTAAAAATGAATTGAGCTCACAAAGTTTAATGAAAAATTTAAAAATCTCATAAACTAACTCTATTCTGTAAAATAAGTGGGAGAATACTGATAAGAAATTTAAAACTTTCTTATCAGTAGTATTCCACTTATTTTATACATACAGGGTGTCCAGAAAAGGACTCCCTGATTTCAAAATTAAATATCTCTAAAACGAAGATCGATAGAAGAATGCAGTAAACGGTACGTTTATTGTGAAAGCTGTAAGAATTTTATACAGCAGTTTGAAATAATAGTTACAAAAGCTGCTAACAGATGGCGCTGTACAGCGGATATAAGCATACATAAATGAAATAATCAAATGAAAACATTCTTTGCAAAAAATCACGTCACAATGTTTTCAAAATGTTCACCATTGGCACTAGAGGTGGTGCAAGCGAAGAATGAAATTTGCCATCACATTTCGTAGTGTCTCAATAGAAATGGATTCACATGCCAAACAGATCGCCGATTCAAGCTCGTCCAGCGTGGCGGGATGCTTCTGGTAGACAATGTATTTAAATGTGCTCCACAAAAAATAGTCACAGGGAGTCAAATCCGGCGAATATGGAGGCCAATTCATGTAACCAGTAAATTTGGGATATTCCAAAGCAATGACTCGATTCCCGAAGTATTCATCAAGAAAGCGAAACATTTGTTCGGTACGATGTGGTCGGGCTTCATCTTGCATAAACCATTCAGTACGTGGTCGATCCTCTAACACTTGCTGTGTGGCGATAAATAGTTCCAAAATTGCAACGTAACGTTCACTAGTGACCGTTTCTCGAATGAAAAAAAGGGCCAATAATGCCTCTGCTGCATACTGCAGCCCACACAGTAACTTTAGGAGATACAGGGGTTTCGCTTCACACCAATATGGATTTTCGGAACCCCAAAATCGCCAGTTCTGTTTATTCACGAATCCACTCAGGTGGAAGTGTGCTTCATCTGTAAACCAAATGCAGCCAACATCAAATCCTTCACTATCAATCCTTGTGAGCATCTGATTAGCAAAGTCAACCCTTTGTTTCACAGCTTGTACGGGTATGGCCTAGTGAGTTTGAATTTTTAATGGAAACATGTGTAGGCTCCTTCTCAGTATTTTCTGCGTGCTGGAACGCTTCAAACCAGTCTCAGATGCAATTCTACGGACGGATGACATTAAATTTTGCTGAATAATTCCAGAAACTGTGGCGACATTTTCAGGCGTAACTGCAGTTTGCTTGAGGCCAACATTTCCCAATAGATCATCAGTTACGCTGCCTGTTCGTTGAAATTTGGCGAAGAGCGTACGAATGGTTTTCGCATCGGGTCCTTTTGGAACATTAAATCGTGCTTGAAAACTGCGCCTTGTTTCCGTAGGACTCTCTTTTAACCTGTAATACTCTAGTACCAGAAAAACGCGTTGTTCAATGGAGTACATGGTATTAATCTTTTCCTTCGGTACGCTAACCTCCTTTCACGCTTCAATAGTGGAACTGATCGCTCTGGGCTTCGGATCACTATACTAGGCATAACGTATGGCGCCATCTATTTGCCGCTTTTGTAACTATTATTTCAAATTGCTGTATAAAATTCTACAGCCTTCACTATAAACATACCGTTTACTGCATTCCTCTATCGATCTATGTTTTCGAGATATTTAATTTCGAAATAAGGGAGTCCTTTTCTGGACACCCTGTATTTTTTAACTATAATTTGTTAAAAATGGAGACTATATGGAAGATAGATACCTGTGTGGATACTTTTAGTTATGTAGTAAATAAATGTAATTTGATTAAACAGGACTTAAAAAGAAAATAATAAAAATTGCAAGACTCTTACAATTCTTAAGACCTAGGCTTAATCTAACTATTATAATACTACTATATAAATGGACTTACTAAAAACATAATTACATTAGCATTTTAATGAGACACTAGAGAACAAGGTATTTATAAAAAATACTATTGCTAATAAAGGAAATACATTTTTGTACTACAAACTACATAGTTTCTTCTTTTCCCATTTCATATGTGCTGCAAGACATTCTAATAACCCTGTTTATATTGAAACCTAATATGATATAAAGATTTTTACTATATTCTAAAACATTTAAAGATTATGAAAGACAAGGAAATCATCATGTAAAATAAATTCTATGAAAAGGAAAAAATATAGTTAAAAAATAATAAACCCATTTGTCATTTAAAAACTACCAAAACATTTAATAATTAAAGCAATTAAAAATCAAATCTTTCAAATAATTTTATTAAATTTTACACAACAAAATATATTTTTACAATCTCCATTTTATAAACATTAATTTTTGAAGATATAAGCACATTATGTAATAATTATTCCCTCAACCAAGAGAGCTTCTCATTTAAATAATTTCTTTAATATATATATATATATATATATATATATATATATATATATTATAAATTTCATCTTTAATAAATAATAAATATATAAAAAGACAAACGAAGATTTTTTATATCACACTCTTAAGTTAAAATATGGCACAGGAAATTTTAAATATGATATTTAAAAGGATATGTGTAAATATAGCACCTTTTTATTACATTTATAATCACACTGTTAAAATATGGCACAGGAAATTTTAAATACGATATTTAAATGGATACAAGAAAATATATACAGCACCTTTTTATTACATTTATAACCACACTTTTGAAAGTTTTTCCATATATAACATTTTAATTTTCAAAACATGCAAGGACAGCAGTAGTGTTAAATGTATATATTATTTTTATTTGAATGTAAAGTATTTGAATTTTTTCATTTAGTATTTCAGCAAAGATAAGCAATTTTTTATAGATTATTAGCATTGCAAATTCTTGGATTACTTAGGGAGTAATAAGAGTAAAAAAAAATCACCGGGGATACAATGAAAATTGAGCATTCATTTAAGGCATTAGTTTTATCAATCAAGCACAGCCATTTCAGTACAAATATATTAAATAAAAAAATTATATTATTTAACATTAGCATATATGTTACACTATTATTCACTTTCTGCTATAATTTCATGCTTTCATACCTATAATATATTCAAATTCATCACACATGTTACACATGCAAAAAAATACAACCAATAAAACACATTTTGTACAGTTTTTTAAAATCAGAAAGTATTGCTAGAGGCATAATTATTTTTCAAATGAAATTAAACAAATATACTATTGAAAGTATGAGAATTATATACAAATATGAAAAACCTGAGATTTACATTAATTTTAGAAAGTAATATACATTTTGGAATTTATACATTACATTATTAAATATCCTAAAAATTAGTGCAAGAAATGTTTCATTGAAAATATTTTACAATGAAGAGATACTTTAAGCACCATAAAAAATGAACAATATTAACAGTATACTTTCTTTAGTAATATCCACTGAATTAACAAAAATACAATCTTATTTACATTAATATTGTACTTCATGCTGATATGCTTAAAGAGTTTTTGTGAAAGTTCTTGTTTCACAAAAAGGAGATGATCTATCATCTTTATCTTTGCCTTCTTCAGTCCCAGCATTATAGTTACTCGTCCTACCAAGAGTACTTTCTGATGATGATGCATTATCATAAGCTGGACGACTAATGACCAATTCAATCCTGTCACCAGAAGATGCAATAAGAGGTACTATCAGGCCAGCATTAAAAGTTTTAACACTGTTTACCTAGGTAATCAAAAATATATTTATTAATTTGCTGATTAAATTGTTAAAAAGTTTAAGGCATTATTTACAAATGCCTTCTGTTCATTAATAAAACATTAGCTTCATTTTTTATACTTGGAATAGAATTTTAAAATTGTTCAATATTTATAATTTTCGGAAAATTTTAAAAATTCAGAAAGAACTTCCTAACTCCAGAATTATCAGCTATTCCTGAAGTTAACATTTTAAATGTCAATTAAAAAATATTGACTTTCTATTAGAAATGACATCACTCTGTGTCACATGTCAATTACGTATTTGCAAAAAATCTATAACTATCAAGTTAAGTTTCAGCATTCAGACTTAACAACGATGAAGTAATAAATTTTTTGACTAAAATAAAAAGCATATGTTTATCTTTTGAATAAATATTTAATCAGTTAATTACTATCAAAGAAATATAAAAATGACTCAAAATAAGAAAATGGAGATTTTAGCATAAGACTAGGGTAAAATTATGTGTGAGATCCATTGCAAATTTAAAATATAATATTTTTTGCAGTTTTCATTGGAAATTATTTGCCACAAAAATTTTCTTTTTACCCCAGTTATTTATAAATACTTAACTAAGTAGTGAAACAGTAGATGTTAAGATTACAACATTTGATTTTTTTGGTAGACAATAAAACAGATATTTAAAATATAGGTGCAATGAGACTTTAACTCTGCACACAAAAACATTTTTTCAAAATTAGAAGATTTAAAAGGAAGCAATATGAAAAAGTTTCCATGTTTAAAATGAGAATCGAACCCATGAACTCTTGAACTGAAGGTCAGAGGTTGAACTAAAGGTCAGAAACTAATTATTTGGTTGCCAGCTCAGCTGAAGAACAGAATCCTACTACTAGGTTGGTTACTTGATTGGGTTTTGTAGAGCAAGGTTAAAAAATGATAAGATGTGCCACCTACCACTATGAATGTTAACCCCCCAAAAAGTCACATGTCATATCAGAATTTGGTTTTAAAACATAATGCTTTTTAGAATTTAAATATTTGTAGATTGCAGTCATTATATAAACTTTTAAATACTAAAATACTGGAGTTCATTTAAGTATAAAAATGATTATATCAGCATAAAAATGAATACCAGGTACAGTAAATATAATCTGACAACTTATAAAAATACAATTGCATAAGAATTATTCAAGAAAATTAGAGATGCTGTAAAATGAATAACTGCTATCACAGGTGATATATAAATCTTAATCTTATATTGTGCACTATACAATAAAAACAGTTTAATAATTTGAGTTTCATAACATAATTTCCTAATAGTAGTTTGTGTTTAATAACATTCATAAAGAATATAACTTAGCAGGCTTCTTGTTGTGCATCCAAGTCAACAAAAAATCTTTTTCAGCTTGGGGGTCTCTCCTCAAAATGAGTGGATATATTTACACAGGTGGTTCTATGTTAAAGAATTACATGATGTTACACTGTGCTGGAGCAAGTATCCATAGCAAGCTTTTTAATTTCTACTTACCAATGGGCCTTCTTACTACTGCCTTTGATTGTGAAATTGAAGCCATTGCAGTAGCTATTCAACAACTGTTAATTGGCAGCCATTATTTTGTAAGGCAGCCATGTTGCCATATTCGAAACGTTCACTTGAAGCACTTTTAAATAATCTAAAAAGTTATCATAGATTCTTGGACTGTGTACGGCTTTACTTAAGATACTCTGCTACCCAGAACTTTTTTTAATGTTCCCAGCCCATTGTGAAATTATGGGCAAAGCAAAAAAAAAAAAAAAAAAAACTGACATCATGGCTTAAGAAAGGAGTTTTGATAAATCAATGTATTAATTAACCACCTACTTTGCATACAACTAAATTATTTGTTAACTTGACTCTTAAGAAGATTCTCAAACAGGATATGATTCAAGGTGCCATAGTTGAGATGAAGGATTCCGGGGGAAGAAAGAACTATTTTCTCATCCATGGAGCAACAACCCAAGGTGAGTCAAGGCCTTCAGAACAAGATGATTCAAACTACCTCAACCAGCAGCTAAACTCTACCAATTATTTATTCTGAGAATTAAACGGTCCTCATCTACTGTAACTAGCCATTGAAGTTTAAATCTTCCTTTTCTTATAACTATTTCCAGTTTTCCAAAAAAGATAGTGGTGTCTCAATTTACATGTCTGATTGGAAATGACTGTTTCCAATGCCATCTCAACAGAATTGGAGTGGTGGATTCCACAAACTGTGGTTTGTGTGATCATCAAACTGTGTTTTTCAACATTTACATGTCTGCACAATAGTTTTTCATATGAGGACATCGTTAAAAAGTATTAGAGAGTATGTGAATTAATGGCTTAAGCATAAATGTTATGCATTTATACATAAAATCTTATCATAATGAAAAAAGATTTATTTAAAGATTAAAGTAAAGAAACAAAATTCTAACAAGTGTAATTTATTAACAAATTTCAATAAGGTTCATTCTTGAAGATATTTTAGCCCCTCAGAAAGTAACAGAAAAGCATTTTATGAAAAACATCCAATAAATTTTTTACAGTTCATTTAGCTCTCAAATGTTTTTGACACATGTCTAAATTACTCAGTTCTTAAAAATTTGGAAAAATTTGAAACTATTACTTATTATAAAAAATAAGAAAATTACTTTCATTACAAAAAAATGTAATTTGGTATTCTAATATTAAAAAATGTTTAAGAAAAACACTAAAAGAAGTAAGATGATTAAAAGCGATTTTTTTAAAGAAAATGATGGTAAAAGAATTTGCATGTCTCAGTAAATCTACAAAGCAATCAATTAACCAATACTGCAAATTGAAACAGAATTGTTATTATATTTTCCATTTTTAACTAACAATTCATTTCAATAATAAAGGAAAGTTGTAATATAAGAAGACATTTGATAGACTGCAAATTAAAAAAAAGATTGATAATAAGAATGGTTTCATTAAAGAAATAACAGTTAAAAAAATTCTGACTGTTGAGAAGGCCTATTAGCATAATGGATAGATTACAAGTATGTACCACAAAATGTTAAAAAAAATACCCACACAATATATGCAATACAAATTGTATAAGAGGTTATTTAAGAATTTATTTTAGAGGTTGAACTTTACAACAAATTTCTAATGAAATAAAAATATATTTCCGCAATTTAAGCAAAATAAAAATTTGTAAAGTGAAATTTCTTGGACTGGAGTAAATATTCAAAAACTATTTGCACATTATTCAAAGTCAAGCAAGCTAATAATTTAATAAGTTTTAAAATAATTTTAAGCAAAAATATCATAAATTATTAAAATTATAAATACTATTTTAAGAATTCACATTCTTCAACAGAAAAGTATAGAATAGTCATATTAAGGAACAGAAAATTATGTAAATATTTCTAATTTTTCAATGCTCACCCTTTCTTTATTTTCACACAGTAATTTACAGCATATTTCACACTGAAATGCACTGTAATTGTTTTGATAATTTGTAAACATGATTCTTGACTGTCTAAAATTATTTATCTGTACCTCAAAGCAAATCAAAATAATTATTTTACAGAATAAAATGAAAACAACTTTGTATACAACAGCACAAGGAACCTTTCCAAAATGAAAGTTTAAGAAAACGTTATTTACCTGCAATATACGATCCAAAGGTTTAATTAAGCCACTCAAGTCAGCTGGGCCACCTGGTCGAATGCTATTAATGTAAACACCATTTTCATATTCACTATCAGATAAACTGAAACCAAAATCTTCATAAATTTGATCTTTAAATAATGTCACTTTATGAATTTCGATCGGAAGTGGAGCAGTATAAGAAGATCCTTGACAGTAATAATTTGCAGAATCAACACACATACTATGTCTAAATGTAAAGTCTTTATATTTCTCTTGTTCCATTGACCTGCCAAAGCAACTCCTTTCCTTCAGGTCAACATCTAATTGCTGAATTTTAGAATTTAATTCCTGTAAATTATTTTCGGAAAGAGAATCAGAAGGACATTTTGTACTATATTCGAGGTTTTCTTCAGACTCTGATTTAACACCATTTCTGTTATCATCTATACCTAAAATTGTTTGCTCAATTTGTCGAAGCCAGCTAGATTGACCACATGTTTGCAAGTCTTCTAACACATTATGCCAGCTCTCTTTCCCTCCTTCAGATGGTACAGAATGACTACCAGAATAACTGTTAGATCTTTGCACTTTTTGTTCCCAAAAGGTAGCATTCTCTTGATCTTTCCTATTGCCTAATTGTAACAGTGAATGACGATATGCAGAAGCAATATTGCTATCACTGTTAGAATGATCTATAATATAAGCACAGAAAATTAAAATCACTTTCTTTATAATTCAAACCGAAATTCCAAAAAATATTACAAGTTGAAGAATAATTTAATAAATAACATCAAAAACTTAATAGTTAATATTAAGAACAAAATTACAATGAAAGATAATGAAAAAAATCAAATATATTTTCTGTATGACAATATTTAGATAATTTAACTAAAATTTAAGCAATAATGCAGAAAATAAAATAATTAGAAAATAATATTCTTTTTACTTATAATTTGTATTTATAAACCAGACCAACTGAATTAACATTAAAATATTCATTTCGTGCTTTGTGTATAGCATTATTTAAGTAACAGAAATAAATAGGTCTAAATTTCAAAATCAGTACTCTTACCACATCCACTGAATTTATTTAAAGGTGTTTCTACTCCTGCTCCAGGATTACAACTATCCCATGAATCAACGGCACTATCAATACTTGGTAAAGGAGTTATAAATGATTTTATATTATTTTCTGGCGTCAAACAATGGGTACACTAAAATAAATGTAATTTAGTCTATATCAAGATTTTAAGTAATAATTTTACATTATTAATAACTATACAATAATCCATGAAAAATAAATACAATTTAGATACTTAGATAATATAAAGTTTTATATTAAAATAAAATAAAATTTAGAGAGATACATTAAAAAGTTCAATCGATACATTTTAGGAAACAGTAATTAAAGTTTTTTTAAATGATGTTTACTTACACATATTAAAAATATACAAAAAAATTGTGACACAAAGAATTAAGTGAATAAACATTCACTATAATATAATTAAGGAACATAAAATCATTTATGAATAAGTACAGAAATGAAAATATAAGTATACTCACCTTCAACTTTGCATTTTCTTCTTCAGATTCTGAAAAGAATACTAATTTATAATACTGAAAAAATCCTTGAAAACAATGACTAAATATTTTTAAAAATATAAACACATAACATAATTAACTTTAAAAATATATTATTCTTTGGTAATTTCAAAAATTATAATTTAGCTTAAAAACCTTCATATGTCAAGTTCTAGAGAGTACAATTTTACATTTCAAATAAATTATTCAAGAAATTTGAAATTATTAAAATAGAAGTAGTAATGATTAAAAATATTTAAATATAATTTTAAATATCACTTTAATACCATAATCCAATAAATCCTTTCAAAAGTCTGCTTGTTCTTGTTATTGGATTTATTTTGTTATTTCTCATTAGAATTTCCTCAGTTCTTGATGTAGTTTTGCTTTTGTGTCCACATTTTCTTTTTCCTTTCTGAGACAATACAGAATCTTGAAATGTTCCTAAAATTCTTGAACACTTGATTTGCCCACACCAACTGTCATGTTATACTTCTCAGTCATATAAGTATTTTCATTAAAAGCAATTATTTTAGAAGGCTTCCTTAAAATATCCCTCTTTGAATAAGCAAAAGCAACACATGTTATACAGACCACAAAACTATAACCTAAGTTAACACTCAAATGAACAATTACTAATACAATTAAATCAGTCAAATGAGTAAATTATAATCAAGGTTGATCTGTCATACTAGCTTTAGGAAAAAGGAATTTATTTGGGATAACATTAGTAATCACATACCAATTCAGACAAGAAAAACATGTTTATCCCAATTAATTTAAACATATACATACACTATGAACACACACACACGCACATATATATGATTCATCTTTCTAATATATCAATGAAAATTATCAGATATTTATATTATTTTATAAACATTTATGAAATAAATTTGCAGTTTTTTTATTTTTTGTGTTTGTCTAAACAATAATCAAGGATATCCTTTGGGGGTTAGAAGACAGTTCACCTGTAATTTATAATTTATTCAGCAAAAATAACAAAAATACTATCAAGTATGGGAAACTTGAAGAATGCAAAGAAATGTTTTATTTTATTACACAAAATATGCACATTATTTTTAGGACATACATACCTTCCATCTTTCTTACAATAACATCTTTTTTACAATAAGTTATTTGTACAACATATCAAAAAATTCAAATCCTCAAAAATTATGACTCCTTAAGAAGTATAATTATTGAAAAAAAGCAGTTATTTATTTAATCAAGAGTCATAGCTACAAATCTTCAAAATTAACATTGTTTAAAAAGACATTTTATTAAAAAGTATTAAGACTACTTTGAAATCTGGTATCTTTCCTTCAAAATTATATGCATAGTAACTTAAATTTCTTGTTAATAAGTTTCATCTTAATTTTAATAATGAAGAGAATGCTAAAATTTAAGTATTCATATTAATTTGTGTGATAGAGAAAAACGTTCTGTCTTGTTGTCAACAGCCAACTTAAAAAATAGGTACAATTGCACTTCAAAACTACTGTACAATTGAGGTATCACTTAACACCATACACCAATAAATTCCTACAGAGGTCAGTGCTTGCTTTTCTTGGATTTATTTTGCAATTTCTTATTGAACTTTTATTAGTTATTGGAGTAGTTTTTGCTTGCACCCACATTTGCCTTTTCTTTTTGGAGACAATCCAGAATCTTGAAATGTTCCTAAAATTCTTGAACTCTTTGATTTACAGCACCAACAGCCATAGCTATACCTCTCAATCATAGAAGTTAGTCATAGAAGTCATTCATAAAAGTAATAGTTTTTGTTAAGAGCAATTATTTTAAAACTCTTCATCAGAGTATAATATCCCTCTTTTAATAAGCAATAGCAACACCTGTTACACAATCTATAAAGCTATAACCACCAGCCGCCACATTGAAAGACTCTTAACTGAACTATTGATACACTTCAACCAGTCAGACAAAGATTGCAGTCGAATAAGTAATGAAATATTAATCAGTAAAATTGGCGAGAAATGAATTTATAGGGAAATTAGCACTCAAGAAAGCATGAGACTGCAAATATGATATCATTTGTTGCATATCAATATAATATTTTGAATCAAAAATCAAACCATCAATCATTCTGTGGCAAAAAGAGTTTTTAGCATGTAGAGTAACTATGAAGATTGGAAAGCTAAAATAATGTCACCCAATTTCTTTGATTTATCAGTGTAGGAAACAATAGCTTTTGTAAAACCTTATGGCAAAAGGATTCTATTTTAAAGTTTAAATAAACAAAAAGAAAAGTACTCATTCTTATTAAATCCAAAAGAAATGTATCAATATTGGTAAAATTTGTGACAAACTCGATTTCTCGTTTGATTTTATCAATGAATTTTGAAGATATTAACCAAATAAGAAAACGTAATTTTCAAAATAACATTGTGTTTATAGTAAGGCTTCTTTTTAAGCATTTAAAAGATTATACTATACATGTTAAAATATATTTAAAAAAGCAATAAATAATGACATTTAAAATCTTTGAAGCTATGCAAAAGTATCATGTTAGCATAGAAATGTACATTTCATAAAACTTACTTTCAGGGCATGGACACTTCGAAATTTTTAAAGTAACAACATCACCACATGTTTGCAAAATGCATATTGCTTCATTTAATGTTTTACCCCGCAGGCTGTTACCATTTATAGCCAAAATTCTGTCACCGACATGTAGAGCACCAGTTCTAAAGATGATTGAAGAAACAATTCTTAAAAATATTTTAGTAATACATATATTAAAACTGAGAAAAAATAGTTTAACATCTTTTAAACAGGAAGATAAAAATAAATCAATGAAAAAAATTACATATAATATAATGAAAAATTCATATATTTAATTAATAAAATTCATATATTAAATAATACTTAATTAATAATTTTTTCCGATTGTGAAATACTTCAAAGCAATTAAACATACTAAGGATAATAGGTAAATGTTCTAAATGTTTTTAAATAAAAACAAAAAATAACAGAATTAATGTCAGAATAAGAAAAATAACTTTTTAAATAAGAATATCTGACTAATGAAAAAATATTGTAATAAATAATAAACTGTTATGTAGAATTCTTGTAATAATGCACTTATGAGTCACATAATATTAATGAATATGTTTGAAATAGTATTTAGTGCTTATTTAAAAAAATACATATGCCATCTCAAAAACAAAAGTAAATATATTGAAAATAATCAGTGTTTAACAAAATCTTCAATTTAATTAAGGAGGGACATCTTTTGTAAAGATGATTGATACAAATACAACAATTAAAAAGAGAAAAAAGACTATTAGCAGATACCTTCATTTTTTGGTATTCATATATATCATTGCCAACTGAAACACACATTTGGCTTTTATCTATTTAATTTCGAGATTCCTATTCTGCAGGAATTCAGATAACACACTTACACAAATTTCATTACATCAACACAAGTTGCACTATGACAGCATAGATGCTGCAAATAGATTTGTTTGAAATATTTTGAGAGAATGAAATCCATTTTGGTTACACAACTACCTCATTGAATGACTTTTTTCAAGAATATTTCTTATCCAGTATTAAATTTTATATTAATAAAAATTACAATTACTGAATATATTTCAGATTCTAAATAGCAGGTTTTATAAAGGCAGATGCCACATGAAATAAAAAAATCCAGTGAAGCAAAGTGAAAAACTATTAAAATATTTTAACTAAACTCACTCAATCAGCATAACTGATAGCAAAATGCGACAACTCTAGTTAGATTTTCAAAACATACATATATATACATTTCACTAACGATGTTTCATCATATTATGTCTGCTAGTGATAATGAACTAATTTCTTCAAAGAAAAGAATGAAATCCATCACATAAAATTTAAATATTTCATGCCACTTTAGTTACATTAATTTGTTAAGGTGTTTTCAAATGTAGCTTATAAAGGTTAGAGTTATCACTAATTTGACTTAAACTGTTTTGTAAATGTGACAGGACAGAATATGATACTACATCTCCAATCATCTAATTTCAGTTGATACCAATTAATTACATACTGTGAGACTCATTTAAAATACATTTGCAATCATGAAATTCATCAAAGAAGTATAACTTTTCAAATTTTCTTACAATTATTAAAAATACCCTATTTGTAAAGAAATGTTTAACTAAAGCAAGGAGTTTCACACATTGCTAAATAGGGCAAGTATAGGACTGAAGTCAAATCACACCAAAATCTTCAAAATCTGATTAAGCATTTAACATTCCTTCATTGATGTCACTAATTTTGATGACCCACCTTTCAGCTAATCCATTTTCAGTGAGACCAGATATGAATATTGGATCAAAAGGCTCTTTAGTGCCAGAGACAGTTATGCCCAAAGGACCACCATGTCTTACCAACTCAACTGTATATACTATGGCACAGGTAGCATCAGGATCTTCTGCAATTTAAAAACAATCTCTTAAAATGAAATCAACAAAAGAAAATGCTTGAAATACATATAATGAAACAAGCAAAGAATTTCAATTCATCCAAAAAAAAAAACGACAAATGAAAAAAATTATAAAAAAATCTTTTTTGTTATATAAAATGAATTACATCATTTTTACTAAATGTGAGAAAATATCCCAATTACCACAAAAATATTGGAACATATTCTATTACTGTTAGCCGATATTGTAAACATTTATGAAAACAGAATTGTCGACTGATATTAAATAACATTATATGGTATTTGAAAAATTCATTTTTTCTGAACAGTTTAAGAATTATAATGAAATAAATTATTTAAGAAGATAATGATTGAAATGTATTTTTAAAGTTTATTCATGTAAATTAATGGTGTAAAAATTTTTATCTGAAATCTTATGAACACTGAAAAATACTGTATAATATTTCATAGTGAATATTACTCAATAAATAAACTTTAATATTTTTTAATATCTTTGCAGCACTCAATGATTGCAATATGAAACGAAATAAAGATACTTGAAGCGTAGAATAAAATTATGAATGACAACTGACAGTATAAATTAGTGTCGGTAATAATTACGGCAAGTAAAATTGTACTTAAATTTTTACTTTTGTTATGCACTTTTAAAATTTTTTATTTTAGCTCATCAGGTACTAAGTTTTAATGTTTTAAAAGCAAGGCTATTAAGTTGTTAAAAATGTATAAATGAAAAAAAAAACAAAGAACATAAATTGATATTGCCATTTTTTTAATTTCCTCAGATCATAGATTTTGAATTTCATCATGAAATTGATTTTCAAAATTCAGGAAGGAGCTAATTTATTTTCAATCAGTCTAATTAATTTATCAAGTCATTTTAGAATATCATTAACTATAATGATTAGTTAACTAATTTACACTATTTTTATCTTTGTAATATATTTTGCTTGTTTACAATTTGGTTTCTTTTACATTTAGTTTAGTTTTAATTGACATATTATTAAAATATATACCCAATAGAGTCTAAATTTGAAATCAGTTTTGGGTCTTAAATGCATTTGCATTAAAAAAATTATTAAAAAATTTAAATTAAAACTAAACCAATGGCATGATATCCCATATGTGGGCTAAGGCTTATAGTGTCCATATCTGTTTTCCTGACCAAATGACCCTGAGATGTGAAGTATATGTCTGGGTTAGATGGTCAGTCTAACACAAAACCCTCAGTGTTTAGTTCTCAAACATACTTGGTACTCATTTTATCAACTCACTGAAGAGATGAAAGGCTAAGTCGTCCTTTCCCAGCCCAAGGATCGCACCTCGGATCTGTGACTAAGGAGAGTGAAGCACAACCACTAAGCTACCAGGCTTTGATTAAAAAACTGCTTTTCTCACCATTATTTATTGTTCTCTACTAATACACCCTCTTTCCAGAAAATAATATATAGTATGATTTTACTACACTTTTGAATAGTTTCTTCTCATAATATATAGTAAGGTAAATTAGTAATATTTTAATCATAAGAAAAGAGAAGTAATTATTTTTCATATTTGTAACATCAAATATTTCTTTCACTTTATTATTTTATTCTATTTTAGAGAGTGACGGCATTTTCAGTTAACATGAATGACTTATTAAATACTTTTATGGATCATATATTTTTTGGAATATATAGTGTTTGATTTACTGTTTGTTAATGAATGTATTAGATTAAGTAAAGGAATAATTTATACAAATAGTTGCTAATATTATTCTATCTATTTTTCTTAGATGTGTATTAAATATGTTAGCATTTAAAATAAAGTTATTTAAATACAGGTTTTGATCCGTTTTTTTCCCCTTTAAAAACATAAATGCTGTAATCAATGAAGTAAAAGATATGGAATGAAATGGAAGAAATTTTAAATGATTTAACCAAGTTTGACAAAGAATTCTGCAAAAGACTTGATAAAAACTTATCTGTAGATTTATTAAATTTAGGATTTAAAGGAATTACTTTAAGTAAATAGGATTTAAGGGAATTACTTTAAGTATGAATTGTAACATTTTAACTGTGATACTTAAGTTACAGTATTTGTTAAATGCATTAAAAACAATAATTTCATTAGAATTAAAAAATATTTAGCTGAGAATGGTAGTAAAACATCTGGAAATAATTTCTCCTTTTTGTTTATTTCAACTGTTTGTTGAATTGAAACTTAAAATTTTCTTGTTTTCAGGCTTAAATAATTAAAAAAAAATCACATTCTAGAAATAGTTAACAACTTAATATTCATTATAATAAATCATGGCGGCTGAAGAAAAAATTTAGTTTGCAGTGTTTCAAGTGATATTATGCTTTTAAAATGAACCCTCGGTAAGTACAACTTTTACAAGTTTAACTGTAAATCTATATCCATTTTTAATTCTGATGTGGTTATATTAATTTATATTGATAGTTAAATTACAACCAAACATTTATATCTGAAGATATGAAAATATAGCTGCATATTTTGAATACTTATAGGACTTTCAAATACTTCCGGCAAATCACAGTGAGAAATAATAATGGAAGATAGTTCTCAGGTTGTGAGAACGTGCTAAAAATTAGTTTACTTTACAAATTGTTTACTTTGCAAAAAGAATTTTTGTAATGTTATTTGAATGTTTCCATTTTGTTTTTAAAATATAATTATATAATATTCATTAATATAAATTTTATTTTCTGATGTTCTCAAGAGTAAATATGAAACAAGCAAATAAAAATTTAAATTATTTAAATATTGTAAAATTTTATAATTCTGCTGTGCTTTGATTTATTCTTGCTTATTTATTGCATTCAACAATTATTGGTGTCCATAGTTAATTATTTTTATTTTAAAACTAAATTAAGTTTAATGTTAAATATATTAGTAAACACAAACATTTTCTTAAAGGTTAATTTTCTCAGAATTTAAATAACTTTCTGTTAAGTTTCTGAGCAAATCAAATGGCATATAATAAATTATTTTTTACTATCATTATGCAAATCTCTTACTTAAAAAAAGCAAGATTTCTTTATATTTTCTATTTGAATAAAATTGAATAATTTAATAGAAGTTTATGTGAGAAATATAAAATTACATTAAATACAAGTAACTCTATGAGAGTATAAAAGTATTTTTTTATTATTCATTAAAATTTTCACTTGTTTAAAATTTTTTCAAGATATAAGGAACAGTTTTTGAATATATTTTTGAAAGGTATTGTTAATACTTTGTTTGGTGTGATTACTTTTTTTCCTCAATTTTATAAGAACATCACTGAAATATCTATAATTATATACTTTTTAGCTTCTCGATCCTTAAAGTATATGTAATGCAGATGATAAAATCGATGCAGGTGTTTCACAAGCTTTACTGAAGCCACAGATTGGTATGAAAGAACAATCTAATTTTCTAACATACTAGCATTTTAATTTCTTTAACCTATTTAACAAAGGTTTTTCAATCAATAAAATTGTCTTTTATAAATTCCTTCTTGATGTAGAAGTAAGAATACAGTTATAAAGTATATATTTATTAATATTATTAATTTCAATTTAGTGCCATATATATAAAGAAACATGTTATTTCATGCAGTTAATGATATAATTTGTTTCTGTTTAAAATTCTATGTCAAAGTTATTCTACATATTTCTACCAACCATTGTCAGCTTAACAAGGGATACTATTGTTACAAAATCTTAAAACATATCAAAAATTTATCTTGTGTAAATATTTTTATCTCAAGCACAGCAAGATGATTCATCATTAAGAAAAAAGTAACTTGTGGGAATTAGGTGTGGTAAGAAAATCTGTTTCTAAGAATTGATTTGTTATACCATTCAAATGCAATTATTTGAAAATTATGGAAAGAGCACAATTTTTAAAACACATAAAAAATAGATATAAATGCATGAAAGAAAAACTTAAACTATTATAGCTATGGGTTAACATTGGGGCGACAGAATGAGATCAATAATATAAATAAAAAAGTTCATATTCTAATTGATTTGATAAATTGTACTGTACCTATATTTTTCAAATACTATTAAATCTGAAGATACACTATAATTTTTTTAATTTCATTTACTTAATCATGAACTTTTATGCATCCTAAATTTTTTTATTAATAGCCATATTTATTTATTTATTTATGATTTAACTTAAACAAATTTTTATTTTTTAATAAATCTAGTTAGTTAAGTGAATTTTTAATACTTGGTTAATTTATATATATTCTATAGTTAGTTTCTTATTAAAAATGATACTTCTATTGAGTTGAAAATAAACACTCTGAATTACATTTGCTTAACTGTAAATAAAATTGAGAACCATGTTTATATATTGGCCATTTCCTTTGCACTATGAAAATAAAAAAATATTTTAAAAAAAATTCGTCCAAGATTATTATAAAAAATATTTTAGAAATTTTTTACTCTAAGTTGTAGAATTACATAGTCCTATTTTTCTCTTAGTCTTTTTCTCTTTTCTCTACCAAATTATAATATGTATGATATACAGGTCAGACAAACAGTTTTTAAGAAAAATTCACTATGTTTCATTCATAAAACAATGGTTGAATATATTTTAAATTATTAGCTTAACTGAAATGTCTATTTAATTATTTTAAAAGAAATTTTTCAGATAAAGGCGAGTCTTGCTAACATATTCAGTAGATATATTTTAATTTGACAAATTTTACTGTGGTAAAATATGAAATCTATTGAATAAAATTTTATATAAATATGTAATTGCAATTATGAACAGTCTAAAAGACTTGATTACTATCAAGCATATACATGTAAAAAAAATAGATGTGCTTAAAATCAAAACTGAAATATTATTTTAAGTTTGAAAATAATGAGAGAGATAACAAGTCAATAAACTACCCAAAAATTTTCAAACAGGTAATACTTTTTAATCAATGTAAAATTTAAAAACTTATTTTATGTAATTTCTTATTGATGAAAATCCAGACTACATTTGTTTTATCAATTGTTTCTCTAAAAAATTTAAGATATTTATATTTTGCTTACTTTATTTAGCATAAACACAGTATTTTATTTTATTATTTGCTGCCTATATTTTGTCTTGGTAATTTTAATAGGTAATTATATTTATTTTTAAAATTTCCAGAAAAATAATTAAATTATAATTCTTTTGCACTTAATCATACTAATAATTGAAGAATTTCGAAAATTTTAGTTAATTGTATAGAGGAATCCTTAAATATCTCTTGAACAATATAACTGTCTGCAGTTATGTTCCATTTATGCTTCACATTTTTTCATTAGGAATTACAAATTTTTAAAAATATAAGAAATATATTAAATTTACTAGCTTGAAAAAAATATTTAACTTAAAGTATGTATTCAAATAATCTTTAATTACATATTCAATATTTAATAAGTACATTTAATATATTAATAATATTTTTTAGTGTCATGTAATATTCTATTTGAAAGCATAAGATTTAGAAAGTTGCAGCCTCAGAAAAAATTTATCCAATCTCGAAATGGGTCATTTTTTGATATTCAAATTAAATAGTAAATAATGTTATAAAGAAATATTACAGTGAAAATCGAACAATATTTAATTTCGAAATGCAATGTTTTTTGACATTCAAGTACAATGTCAAATATTAATGTCACATATTATTTAATGTCAAAACAGAATAATAAACAATGTTAAATAATATCAAACCATATTTTTTAACTTTGAAATGCAATATTATTTAATATTATCCAGGTGGGGTCACTTTAAATTTTCATGATATTGTTAGACAATATTTTGAAATTTTTCTTACAATATAGGACAGTTAACATTTGCTACTTGCTATGTATAGAAGATTAATAAAAAACCTACAAATTTTCAAGCTGTAATTGTTCTATGTAAAACTGTTTGATGTAACAAATTATTATTTTTTCTACTTAAAAGCCAATTTGATTCATATGTCATTTAAAAAATATTTATCTACATTAATGTAATTCTTTAAAACTTTTGTTTACATCTTACATGAATTATCTGTGTTAACATAAAGAACATTCTTGTAAAATTGGCATCTATACAATGTTGAAATATTTGCATGATAGATTATTTACCATTTTATATACAACCAAACTAAATGAAAAATACAACTGATTCATCAGATAATATAAAAAAATCAACTGCTATAAGAAACCACCAAACTGCTCCAAGTGTGATTAATGATTGTAAAACAGTTATCATATTTAGTTTTCAAAGCCATGAAATCTGCAAAGATTACGGAAAGTAGTATAACTATAAATAAATAAAAATAAACACCCCATCAAAAAGTTGTAAATTAAATATGTTAACATACATTAATTACTTGTATAGTATTTTTTTTGATCAAATTTGCTTGCTTAAGAAATTAAAAAATATAATAACCTGAAATGTAATTATTAAACTCAAGAGCTAAGAAATAATTTTTGTATTAATATATTCTTTTTGTATTACTGATTAGAAATAAATATAATGGAAGCAATTTTCATAAATAAATTATTTGTAAAAATTGCTTCCAGCATTTTCATTCCAGCACACATATTCCAACATATAATATATACCTGAGAATGCTTCATCTTTTCGAATCCGTAACTTTACAATATCAGTACAGGTGTGCAAAATTGCTGTAGCATCTTCTATAGTGCAATGTTCAGTTCTTACTGAATTAATGGCAAGTAGCTTATCTCCTGGTTGAATTGAACCAGTACGGTGAGCAACGCTTCCTTTTCTTATATCAGCAATAATAAGGGGCTCACCAATTTGTCTGTTTCTTGGAGCTAAATTAATCATATGATGTTTATAAGTATGTAAAAATAAAAACACAAGAATGAGCATATATATTAACCATATATATTTCAATATTATATACCTGTAACAGAAATTCCCAATGCTGCACTACTTTTTGCTAGTTTTACAATAAATGTTCCACTGCTAGGCACAACTGCTTCTGCAACATCAAACTCAGTCATTAAAATAACACGTGGATGTGAATTTGTTATCATGTTCGTGACTTCATCCAGAGACATTCCTTCAGTACTTTCACCATTTATAGCTAAAATTCTATCCCCAGTTTGCAACACTCCAGATCTAAACAAAATAAAAACAATACTGTAACTATCTCACTCTAAAAAAATATTAATTTAAAAAAACTTTAAAAAGTTTTATATTTTTCATCACTAAAAAGTTTTGGCTGATTAATTATGATTATTAATTTGTATAATTTCTTGTGAGAATGTTATACATAAAATATTTTATTTACGATGAATAAAATAATAAATACTAAAAAGTAATTAATAGTTACTTTAATGTTACAATATTTTATATTTACACACACAGACTTAAGTGGCACAGAGGCAAAACTCAGATTTAAGTGGGACCTGCCTTTTTTTTCCATTATGTAATTCATCTTTTAGGAATTTATCATTTAATCAGTAAAGATTAAAATAAATATAGATAGTAAAGTTAAAAATTAATCATACTACACTCATTTAAACCCTATATAATATATTTAATATATTAAAAAATAGTTTTACCTCTCAGCAGGACTTCCAGCATCAATGCAACTAATAAAAGGTGGCATAGACAAAATGTCAGATGGATAAGATGGTCCTTGCATGCTAAATCCAAAGCCTTTATGATCAGCATGCAAAATAACTTCAGTTCTGTCAGCATGAGCAATACTTGAACAACTAGCATTAGTGCAATTCAATAATGCTTCAGAAAAAAATTAATTAACATTTTTTAAATTATAAATGAAAATTTGTAAAATAAAAATATAACTACCATCAAAAAACTAAATAATATTATGATATCCGAGGATTAATTTCTAATATTTTCAATATACCACATTTTTCTAAATGGAAAAATTTTATTTAAGTGTCCAAAGGAAAAGTTAAAATAAATGCAAATTAAAAGTTAAAGCAGTTAAATACTTTTATACTTTAAAACTACAGTAATACTGAAGTTTTTGTCTCTTTAAATGATAATTTTCTAACAAAACACTCTATTATAGATTGATCATATTGAACACAGATATTGAGGGTGATATAATCTAAATTTTAAATATTTCTCTTTAAATATGTGGGCTAAAATATTACTATCAAAGAAAGAAAGCTGAAAATAGATTTTTGAAGAAAGAATTCCTTATGATTCTGAAAAAATAAATTCAAAAGTTACTATAAGAATTTAAAAAAATTTTGCTTTTATTGCAAGTAACACAGATTTATTTATATTTTTCAGTATAAATTATTGTGCTTATTTTTGAAACACATTTATTCTCTATTATTCATTGTTAATACTGTAAATTTAAAAAATAGTAATTTTTTAAGCAGAAGATTTATAAAAAGATGACAAAGCTACTTTATAATCATGAACAAATAAATTTTGAATTTTATAGAACAGTAAGGTAACAATTTAAAAAAGGCCCCAATTCTAATTGCACAAAGAATTTCAATTACAAAAATTCAAAAAATTTGTGTGTTGTTCTAAAAAATATTTTATTTTTGTAACTAGAAGACTAAATAATTTTGCCATTTGAAATATTTCAAATGGCAAAATTATTTCTCACTTAATCAGTATAAATTTTAAGCATGACTTGAATGCATGACTAAAGATGTAAGTCTTATATGAAATCAGTCTTGCAAAATTGATTTTTCACCATTCCAATCTTTGAATACTTAACTCGAAAAAAATATTTGTCACAAAAATTCTAATTCTCAAAAGAAAGGAACAGAATGAAATGGATTTATATCCATTTTAAATTGTTAGGAATAGTAAAACTGAAGAAAATTTATATTTGCATAAATCTGTTTTAATTGTACATATTTAGGAATTAAGTAGGTATATATAATTTTAAAAGCCAGGTATTAAATTTTCTATTAAATAAACATTAATCATATTTTAGGAATAGAATTCTACAATACAATAAATAAATGATTGTAATCAACATCAATAAATATTACAAATAATTGATACTCACCATCTGATGTACAAGGCAATGTAGAATCTTGAGATGAATTACACAAATTACTAACATCATTTATTCTTTTAGGAATTAAAGGTGATGTTACAGATGTGTACAGAGTAGGTGAATTGAAAGTAGTCCCACTTAGTGAAGAAAGAGTATTGTAGCAGGAATTTGCATAGCTAGATCTAATTGCTGAATAGCGAGTAGACACAATTCCTGGAGTTGTAAAAAGAATATTTTTTTAAATGAACTCATGTTAGTTAGGTTAGTTACTTATTGGAACACTTATTATAATAAAGATTATACATATAACAATGTAATTAAAATAAAGAATGCTAAATTTCAAATTTTATAAAAATATAGACTTGTGTTATATGTTTAACTTCCTTCCAAAAAATAATTTTTCAAAATAAAACAAGATAAAGGTTTTTTTAGAAATAACTATAAACAATATTTGTTTAAAACACCAACCATGATTAGATAAAATTTAATGTGTATTAAAATTAATGTTATGAAATTCAATACTTCTTGTTTATAACATATATAAATAAAAATAAAATAGAAATATAAATAACAAAATGAAAAAGCTTCCATTAAAACTACTGAATTAATAATAATATATATGCTTAAATTCATGAAACATATGACTATCTTACACTGTTTTTATTTTTCTTAAGAAAATATATATTTTTTCTTTTTACATTTGTGGTTATTCTCAAGGAGAATTTGTAAAAATAGTGATTAAATTTTTGAAATTAAAATTAGAAATAAAATTACTTTGATGAAGATTTTAATACCTCTTTTTGCATTCATTTCAGGTATTGCTCTTAATGACAGCTGACTAAAGGGTAAAACTTCCAACTTAACTGTTTCCCCAGCAGATGATCTTAATAGCTGCATAGCTTCTGCTGAAGTCATTAAATCTACTTTGATATCATCTATAGCCAGAATATGATCACCCACATGTAGAGCCCCACATCTAAAAAGTAATAACTTGTGTAACAGATAAGTACAAATAAAATTATTAAATAAATATCCAATATATTTGAAGAGGAATTTGCAAGTCAATCTCAGAAAATATTATCAAGTAATGCCAATCAAGAGTCAAAATTTCATTTTATCAATAAGTGATGTTCATAATAGAAAATTTGTAACTACGATAAAAGTTCGACAAAAACCAAGTGAATTATGATAAAATAATAAAAACGTCTAAGATAATAAAGTAAAAATTTTGATGTTAAGCTTCTTTCCAGATAAAAATTTCATAATGTACCTATTGATCGACAGCGACTGATAATAAAATGATTACTGCATGAATAATGACAATGCATTTATTTTAAATTACAGTAAAATAATAGAGAAGAACCAGATCAAAATATAATAGATATGCTAAATCATAACTGATGTGCTGATCATATAAATAACTTATTTTTAAGGTATGAACATCTTATAGGGGCATCAATAAATTAAAACATTTCGATCTTGTGACAAATATTGATTAGTTTAAATCTTCATTACAGTTACACATCAAATTATTAAACAAATTACACAAACCTATAAAATAAATCAATTTTAATAGCTCATTATATGGTTCATTAGACAATTACTGTACCATTATACTGCCATGAAAATATTTTATTGAATTTGCTAAAATATTAAAGTTTTCTCGTCTATTTGATGCTCAGTCAAAATGTAAATTTTTTCCACAGGATTTTGGGAATTATTTACATATTTGTCATTTCAATTATTAATTCCATAACTTTAATGCTATCATAGCAGATAATGTAGCATTTCCCCACATTTTTTCAAATCAATGATTTCAAATGCTAGTTTCAAGCTCAGTTAGTTCCTGAACAATTTTATGAGACTTAAAGAATGGCTTTAATAAAACACTTCTAAATAACACCATAAACTGTAAAAATGAAGATATCAATTTCATACTTTAGACTTTATCATCGCTCATCAAACTTTTATTAAAATATTAGGAGATCCATTACAATTATTTTAGGTTCTATTATTCTAATTTCTATTTTCTGATTTTTCTATTGTGAAAAAAGATATGACTCCAGTTGATATAGGCTGAAATATAATCAGACAAATTTATCCTTTTTTAATGCATATATGCACACATGTATAATACAAATGTCTCAAAATTTAGAAAAAGTTGAAAAACGGTATAATATTGGCATTTAATTATGTAGTTTCAGTCATTTTAAAAGTAGTTATTTAAAATTCTAAATAATTAAAAAAAATCCAATATTGGAAAATCCCAAAATATATTTAATATATAATTTATAGAATAATACATATTACAAATCATTTATTTAATAATTATTTTAATGATGTATGAAATAATTTTTATAAGAAATGAAGAATTCTTATACGTTTCCAATACAGTAGAAATAAGGTGACCAATCGTCCTGCTTTGGTTGGTTCTGTCTTTCCTCCAGAAGTGTCCTCCCAACTGTTTTCCTTTTCAATATTTTAAAGCTAATCCACTAATCTTGTATTATTAAAAGATGTTGCGTTGAAATGTTAATCGTTAATCGTCATGTGATGGTGCAGTTCGAAAAAACATGATTATAAAAACCATACACAGCACATTCAGGGCATATAAAAATTACCTGCAGCCACACTTGTCTCGGATCCTCACATTTTTGTGCACTTTACTTTCTTTATATTAATATGATTTTAATATTATAGTTTGCATTTACATCTGACGCAAATACAAATTTCTTTCTTTCACTGTATAATATAATTATTATACTCAGGAAAGTGCCTTACTAAGTAGAATTCACATTTTATTTGTTCCTGAATATAATTTTAATATACAAATCGGTTTTCAGCACTAGTATAAAATAATTTAAATATAGATTTAGAAAAGTTAATATGTTTTTGTTATTAAAAATGTAGCTTTATTTATTTATAATGTACTTTCATAATTTGTGTAGCTCCATGCTTTATTTTTAATTTTATTTAAAAGATGAAAAAATCAAAGAAGAGGAAGTGCCATTTCAACGATCAGTTGAAGAAAGAATTTTCATTTTTTGTGTCAAAGAAAGACACCATTGATTTCTGCAATATTTACAGAGGAGAATTTGAATTACAGTTGGAGGCAAAGCAGATATAATTAAGCACTTCAACACTAACAAACATAATCAATTATTAGATGCATCTGGTTCCAGTAGTAAAGTAACATTTTTTAAAAACTTTTAAATACTTCAAAGAGGAAAAACAGCTGTAATGAAGGAAGCATTTTCATTTCCGACAATAATTCATAATCAAAGATTTTGTTGTATGGATTATACAACTAAATTCTTGAAAAATTTTCACAATCCTAAATTTTCATTAGCCAGAACGAAATGTGAGGCTATTATTAAATCAGTATTAAAAAATTACTGCGCAAAAAAAAATGCTAATATACTTACAGACAACTTGAAAAATATATTTGTAATGACTTTTCATTATGATCTGATGCATCAAATCATAATGATACAAAATTGTATCAAATATTACTAACATATTATAATGTTAATAAGGGCATTCATATAAAAATGTTACATTTAGAGTCCATTGAGGTTGAAACTGTTGAAATTTTGGCAAATCACTTATACATAATAAATGAAAACAATTTGAAATATAAAGTTGTTACACTAACAGTGGATAATACACAAATTTTGGTGGACAAAGACGCAAAGGAGTAAATAATGTCTATGTAAAATTACAAGATTTACTCCAAAAGAAAATATTAGGCATAGCATGTACTACACATATTTTGTCAAAGGCAATAAACACAGCATCATCTATTATACCAATTGATGTAGAAGCAATAATAACAATTTATTTTATCTTGATTAGGGCTTACCAAGTGCGACCTGATTGGTGATCCCCTTCTGGTGCTTGACTTTTTTAGGGTGAATGGACTCATGGACCTGATCTAACTTTGCTGATTGGAAACAACAACACAATTTATTTGTATTTTAGTCGTTTCATGGTTCATGATTGCTTTAAAACATTTTTGTGAAGACAAATGATGAATACAAGAAATCTTTAGGATATTCAAAATGAAGATGGTTTGCTTTAACACCTGATATACAATGTTTTACAGTTATTTTAGAAACTACATTCATATTTTTTAAATCATAGATAAATGTCCAAAAATTTTAGTATTATTTTTCAATAATGAATTATTGGAGGTATTAACGCATTTTGTCCATAGTCAAGCATCTGTTTTCCACAAACGATCAAAAGACTGGATTTGAACGTAATTCAGAAAAAGAAGTTTGTCTTCTTTTGAATGATTTTACAAAGGAATTATAATCTCACAAGTGTCTACATGTTATTTTATTGTGCAGAAGAAAAAATTATTAGATACATTTAGTTTTCTATAGCAAAATGTAGCAAATTATTGAGAAAAATTGATGAAATATTTAAAATACAAATATAAAGCAGTAGCACTTTAAACTTACACAAGCTACAAATATTCGTATATCGATGTAGAATTTATTTACCTATATGATAAATTGTGCACAGAAAATTTCTTGGCAAAATAAAGAAAGGAGAAACTTTTAAATTCATTATATGTAGACCTAACACATGTCCATTAATAATAACTTATTTTATCATTTATAATCACTTTAAATTGGTTCCAAAAGATTTTAAACAGGGTAAGATATTTTTAGTTTCAAAAGTTAATCTTTTTACACTTGATAAGACTTTTAAAAAATAAAATTAAAATATTTACTTCAGAATAACATATTTAAAATACATATCATAAAAATGCTTTTATACAGAAATATAAATAAAATTGGAAATCTAAGACACATTTTTTATAGAAATTTAAAATTGAAAATCATAAAATACAAGTAATTTTCATTTCAAACACAAAATATAATTCCTAAATCTATAGTGACACACCATTAATATACAAGTTAAACAATAAGTGTATTTAAATTATATAAAAATTAAACAAAAAGTTTAATATACTATTACCAAATTATAACTTTGTTATCTGTGTATAACATTAAAATAATTTACTGCTCTAAGAAGTGTTATTGAATGGCTCTTTGAAGAAATATGAATGATTATATAACTAAATTACATTAAGCTATCCAACAATATTGGAAGTAAAAGAAATTTTTAGCTATCAATAAAATATATTCAAAACTTAAGATACTATACTGTTTCCACGAAATAATCAACTTGAAAGAAGTTATAAATATCCACCCTCCAAATGTACTTTGACAAGGAATTATAAACTTTGAAATTGTTCAATAAAACAAGCAATCATTGTTTAAAATCAGTTATAATCATTTTAATGTTGAAATGTAATAGCTTTAATGCAATTAATTATTGGTAAAATGTTTCTATAAGTAACATAAAAAAGTATCTTTATCAAAAAGAACTCATAATTATAATACTTAATGAAAGCAGCTTTTATTGTTACTTAGAATTTTATTTGATAACATATCCTGTATTATTTAGTGATAAGATAGGATTGTTTCACAATTTAAAAAATAGGTAGATAAAAACGTAAATTATTACTTACAACTTAGCAGAACATTACTCGAGTAATTATATATTGCACTTATTATATATGAGTATTTAAACATGTTTAAAATTCACATATATAATTATACTTCATAATAATCAAACACGCAGGAATTAGTTTGTATAAACTGGTCAATATTAAGTATAAGCACAAAAAATTATAAAGTGGAAGTCAAGAATATAATGTAAATAACATTTATGAATCTTACAAACATTTCAAAAACACAATCAAACATTTAAAAACACACTTTACTTTTGAATATTAGTATGTTCAAATACAAAATGTATTATAGCCATATTTTTCATTTATGTTAAAGAAGAGATGTGACACTCATAAATTTTCTTCAAAAAGAATATTCACTAAATATTCTGCAGTCACTGCATCAAAATATTCTGAAAACTTTTGAATCATACAAGACTTACATATAAATGGAAATAAGATACAATTCTTAAATTCAGCAATTTTCAAGCTAAAGTACGATTTAGTGGTGAATGCAAAAGAAATGTAAGATTGTAATAAATTAACATAATATACTACAAAAAATTTAATACTAGAAAGGATATGCAAGTTTTAATGAAACTAGATGTTACATGTTTAATTAAAGACAAATTTATTTTAATTATACTCAGTTTTTTAGAATTTCATACAAAATATATCACTGTATTTATTAGTTTTTGCCAATTTTAAAGGCTTCAAATAAAAATTTTATCATTAAAATAAAAAATATTATTTAAGATATATTTAGAATTAATTTTAATACATATTCACTCTTTTAATATTACATTAACGTAAGACAGATTTTTAAATTTGATTTCATACCTTTCTGCAACACTGGCCTGACGAATGCTTTCAATCACAATCGCATGTTCAGGTACTGATAGACGTGACAAATTAATTCCTAATAAGCAGCCAGGGGATTTATCTATTTCTATTAACAAAGGACCAGTAGCATTTTTCACTGCATCTAAAATTATTATTAAATAAGAATATAACCCTATTATAAATCTATTTTTAAACATTATTAATTTGATTTAAAAGAAACATTTAAAAATGTAGCCAACCAATGTATGAGACGTCATATTCAATTGTAAACAATGCAGTTTGCTTTAATTGTTTCATAACTTGCAAAGCATCTTGAAGATTTGCAGATGAAAGATTTATACCATCCACAGCTAAAAGTCTATCTCCTGCTTTAATGACTTCAGCTCTGCAACAATAAATAGAAAATATAAAGTTTTAAATTTCAAACTTATGCATGTGTGTGCTATTTATATTTCTATCATAGAAACACAAAATATTCATAATTTTTTTTTCCAATGGCGGGCACAAAATATTCATAAATGTAAAGAAAATAATGAGAAATCAACAATCTCTTTTACAAGCAATAAATAAATGCAAATATAATATACAATATGGAAATACCTTAAATAAAAAACAGTTTAACTATAATAAGTAATCTGTTTCTTTACATAAGTAAACGAAGTCTTCCTTTTTAATGAACATTTGAGAGAAACAGAATATTAACAAAAGCACTATCATATTAAAATAAATATAAAACCATAAACTAGGATATTTTACATCAATCAAAATTTAAAACAAATTCCTAAGTACTTTAAAATAACATGATCATTGAAACAACAAAATATCATATGATTAACAATTACAATTATTCAACTGTAATTGAAATGTCATTCACTTTCAATCAAAATTAAGTAAGCTCATGCTTGGTCTTTATATGCATTTTTTAATAAAAGCATAAGAAATTTCTTTATCAATTACTTTCTAACAGATATTATGAATATAATTAAAAGATAAACTTTTAGTAAGCAACTTTTATGGAATACATATAGTTTAGAAAGCATAATTCTGAGAAATAAGAAGTGGAAAATTGATTTCAACTAGCTAATAAATATTTCAAACCTATTTTTTAAATTTAATAAAAATTAAGCTGAAAAACTTAAAAACTTTAATAAAATTAACTGTGAATATATATAACATACATAATATGTCATTAATTCTACAATAATAAAAATTGTACTGCAATAACATATGCAAATATTTTCACAGCTACTTATTTAGCTCAGTAATCTTTTAACAAAAATTAATGTGTGTGTGTGAGGAGATCTACTCAAAAATAACTTACCATCACGATGCTATTGTGTCTTTAGAAAATAAATAGGCAAAATAGTTCCAATAAATAAAAATATATGTTCACTTAATAAACAAAAATTCCTGCAACAAATTTCAGTAACAGTAAATTTTCTCAAAAAATTGATTAAAAGTGCAATCAAAATGTTAAGCATAGCACATATTGCAGAAGCAGAGTGATAGAAGGTGATCATCTATCTTGTATGAAAATATTTGTGCTCAGTGCATACTGGACTTGATATTCTGAAATTATGCTATTCTGTAAAAATGCTGGTTAGCACTCACTAATGGCAAAAATTGTTCTGCTGACTGAACTCTCCCTTTAACTTCCTTCTAAAAAAATGATGAATTAAAAATCAGCTGTGAACCTTAACTAGATAGTCCATTTAAACTGACGCTTGGATAATTCAATAATATGTATATGAACTGTCTGGACAACACACACAAGATTTAAATACATTAAAGCGGCCAAACAATTTGAAATACAGTACATCTGTTCAAAACATACTATTTGGAGAGTTTCTCATATCAGTAAATAGTGAAATTGTGCAGTAAATAATTAAAATAGTAATTTTTGAAATTGTGATAAAAGATAAAGGTCACAAACTTTCAGTATATTTATTTGGTTGATGTCCTATGCTCACTTTTTGCACACAAGGCTTTATTAGACCACAATCTATAGTTTAAACTGGATTTTAAACCACTATGAGAATTTACATAAAAGGTGAGATTTGAATTGATTTTTACTGGTGCAAGAATGAAATAAGCTGTTCTGAAAATCAAGATATCTTTGAAGAAATTGAGTGCTTGACTAAATCCTTAAATAAAATCAAAGTGAAAATGGTAAAATTAATGACCCAGAAGAATAAAAATAGTAAAACAGCAAATTCATAAAAATCAGAAGGATAAGAGAACTATTCGACTATTTTAGACAACTATTTGACTATTACAACTATTTTAAAGGCATGAGTTTCAGGCATTTTTTTGTAACTTGCTTCAGCCAATTCCAAAGCCTGTCTCTTCAATCTTGTCACCTTACCTCTCTCTGGAACCAGTTTTCCACAAGTCCTGCACTAGGGCAGTTTAGATGAAGGGACATGTGAAAGAGGAAATGGAGAATAAATCAGGAAACAATCTTATGGGAGAATGATATACAAAAAGGGACTTTCAGCCACGGTAAAAGGGTGTAATTTAATTAATTTACAAAAAGCATCCAGTCAGTGAATACAACAATATGAAATTTGATAACGGAAGGAAGTTGAGTTTAAGATATACAATATTGAAATTTAACAAAACTAAATTATCCTAATTATTATGACTTAAAAAGTATTACAAAAATGCAAAATGAATGCAATGGTACATTTAAGTAGTTTTAGAAAATGTATTTCCTAAACTCAATCAAATCTTTAAATTCTACACATATCCTCCAAACTAATGAGGATTCATGTCTCTATGGAAATTCACACAACTACTGGTACTATATTTACTACATATAAAAAAAATATAACAACAAAAGCAGTGAAGCAATATCAAAAGATATGGGAAAACCTTTTTTTATGTTAAAAATAAATCTAATTTAGAGAATTAGGAAACTAACTAAAATATTTCTAACAAAACCTATTCTAAATTTTAAAAAATGAATCATGACATGAAAAGTTAATACCTGTCAGCTGGACCTCCAAATCTAACATGAGTGATAGTTAAAGGTCTTGATTTTCCTTTGTCAGAGCAAACACCACCTCGTAATGTAAATCCAAAACTATCTTTCTCTTTTTCAAGTTTTACCTGAATCACTTTTGCAGTTGAAGGATTTGTGCAATCAACTGGAAAAATTTATTCATCAAATAAACAATGAAAAAAGTATCTAAAAATTAAATTCATAAGAAAACTGATAACTAACTCATCTTTCCTGATTCTATTAAGGTATCTACTGGTTTTTAGAAAAAAAAAGAAAACTTAAAAAATTCATCATAGCAATACCTATTAGGACATAACATTAAGAAAAAATGCCAATCTGACATGAAAATGTTTACATTTTTAATACTTTTCTTTGCATTATAATAAAATTCAAAAAAAGGTAAATATTCAATAAAAACTAAGAAAAATTTAAGATGAATAAAATTTATTTTCTGAAATTGTATTACATAGCAAAATCAGTAAGCACTGACACAACTGATGAATTAAAAATTAAAAATAACAACTTCGACTGGTTTCACCTGTTCTCAAGTTATCTAGGTCTGAAGACCCTACCCTCATCTGGATCTGTTACATGAGTGAGAAAATATAGCTGAAACTGAGCTGGCATATCATTGGTTAATACTTAAGGAATATGTGAATTAAGACTTAGAATTTCATAGTTACTTTAAGAGCCTAATTATATTAGGAATTAAATAAAGATTAAAAATATACAATGCATACAATTTATTTTAAATTGTATAATTTAAAATGGTAAAAATTTTGCATGCAGTACAAAAATTAGATTAGAATACTAGTGTGATGACATTAAATAACATTAAATAATTCTTAAAATCATGAAAAAGTCTTTCAGGCTCTGCAAACACAGTCAGCCCATTGATTAAATGATTTTCCTTCTAGAGAAGTTCAAACTATTATTTGAGTATCATCTGATCTCAAATAGTAGTTTGAACTACTATTTGAGATCAGATGATACTAAACTACTAAATAGTAGTAGTAATATCAAATAGTAGTATCTCATAAAATAGTAGTAACTCAAATAGTAGTATCTCATAAAAGAAATTATAAAACTTATCAATGAATGCAGAGAAATTAAGTATACTTTATCTTTTTATTTATTTATTTTTGATTGATATGAAATAATACATATGGAATATATTTTTCAATTATTGAGTTAAACACTCGTAGTTCATTCATATTTTTTTATTTTAAACTATTTATTGCACTTAATTAAAATTGAATCACATGTATTAGCAATAGTCACCTGAGAAGGTAGGCAAAATTTAAGCAATAAGTGGGGCAATGTCTATTAAATGACTCACATGCCTCAAAAAAATGTGAAAGATCAGAAATAGTTGCATAATTAATTAGATAAAATATTTTATATGGGTTCAGCACATAGCCCTTCCAATGACAGAATAATATATTAATCTGCTTCATACAAATCAATAATTTTTCTGTGCATTCTGGAAATAGCTTGTTATTTTGAACAATTTGTCCACAAGAGAAATAAGTTGTTTCGGTTTATTTAACATAACCTTGATGGGAATTTCAACAAAAAATTGATTGAACTTCATTGATTAGTTGAATGAACTCAGAGATTCAGATGGAAGGCTTGATGAGGCATTGTTACTGGTTGTATCAGAAGGTTGAATGGGAGGGGATGTGGAGTGCAGCATTTGCCTGTGTGATTCTGAGTCTGACATAATTATTCTGATATTTATTTTTAACATTTTGAGGGACATATTTATGCTTAGGTTTGGGGAACTTGGTGCAACCTTTATAACAGGCTGGGTATTGCCCTGGTAGTTGTACCACTTAGGTTGCACAATTTTATCATGGGAGATTTCCTTAGTATGCCTTTCAGTATATTTGACACATTTTAGTGCCATGCAGCACATTTCAGAATTGTGATTGAATCATTGGCAGTTTTAGTGGTGCATCCTCACTTTGGGTAATCTGTAGTATCCAAATATTATAACAGAGATGAAGCACAGCAAGCTGATGATACAAACATGTGGCACTAAAATAAGGACATAGGATTCCCCTTTTAAAAAATAAAAATTATAGTTTTGTAAATGCATACATATACATTTTTTGTGTGAAATTTAAAAACTGACACTTATCAATCATCAATTTTTCTCAATTAGTCTCAACTTTACCTACAGTTATTATGTAATTTTATTTATACAGCTTAAGAGTTTGGCAACTTTTATAACTGGACTACCACAAAATAATATTTTGATTGGTTCTGTAACAGTATTAATTTCATTTAATTGTGTAACAAATATATTTAAATGTAGCAAAAATTCACTTTATTCTAAATAAATTTAAATTTTCAATTAAGTTTTTATAGAATAAAGTGAAAAAGATGCAATTTTATACCTAACAAATAAAGAGATAACTTACCCATAGGTGGTATTTCATATTCTATCTCTAAAGTAACTTTGTTACCAGCATTTTTAAGTAAATTCACAATTTCCTCATGTCTTAACTTGTAAGTTCGTATGCCATTCACCGAAATAATATAATCTCCGACAGCAAGTGCATCACTTCTAAATTTAAATATTGAAATATAATTAATGAAATGAAACAATCTTATTTTTAATAAAGTAATTAAAAGTTAAAAAATTTTTATTGATATTTTATTCATGAAATTTAAAATTACTTTTAAAAAAGAACAATAAAGAGTAGCAAAATACACAAGACAAAGATGCCAGAGCCTAAATGATAGTAGCTAAATACCAATTTTTCATGAAAGAAATACAAATAATTCTTTGGGAAATGGAAGCAATCAAAGGAATCATCTTTTCTAGGAAAAATAAAAAAAAAATATTTTCATAAAAATAAAAACATTAAGTTTGAATGTTTCTTTTAAAATAGACGTAAATATGTTTGATTGTTTTATTTATTTATTGCTCTAGTCTCATTTCTGCATGTAGACTAAAATTAGTCTTATTCTAATTATGTATATGTATGCATCTACCAGAATCTTAATTTTAAAATGTGCTCTGAGTCACTACAAATATATATGCACTAGGTGGGAAACAAATTCAGGAACTAGATTGAAAAATTGAAGACTAGATTGCTAACCATTCAACATATAGCCTAGTAATATGTATTAAAGAAGCATTATTTCTGATTCCAGTAAAACTTCATATGGTTTGGTTGTGGTTTGTATCACTCAACAGTAATTTTTGCACATGATTAGCTCTAATTAGAAAAGGATCTACAGTTTAAAGTGAATTCCATACTACTACAACACCTTAGCTCAAAATTGTAATCGAACCCACAAATTATTGAATGGAAGGCCAGATCGCTAGTCATTCAACTGCCAGCTCAGCTAAAACATTTTTACACTTTTAGAACAGTTAAAATGATATGCCAAGAAGGGATTTTGAACAGCTTGTATTTTTCTGAAACAAGTTCCATCTTTTTTCCAAATATTCTCCAACAATTTATGATCAAAAATGATTTCTACACTATAAAATTTGTAACACTGTAAAAAATGTGATACGTTTTTAAATAATTATCAGCACGAGAGTAATACAATTAATCTTCAACAAAGAAATTTTAACTGTTCAGTGATTTAACAAATGATAACAAAAACAAAACACTGATAAACCAAAGAGCTTATAGCACAGCATGTCAGACAAGAAATCATTGAATAACTAAAAAGTTTGAAGGAAATTTGGTGTCATTTGAATAAAAATTGCTTTTAACAAGAAAATTAAAAAATTAGAGATTCATTTTCATTTAGTAACATTTTCTTCAAATTAAATAGGTGTCAAATCTTACTTATAATGATGAAACAAGAAATAAAAGCAACAATAAATTGAAATCAAATTTCCAAATGACAGCATAAGAAAAGGAATAAGATAAGGAATATAATATAGAAGTGTAATTCTAAAAGTTACCATATTATTTCAGTTATAAGTTACACTATGGTTAGGCAAACGTTTATACTAGATGGACCAAAGTACACTATAAAATTTTAAAATAATGATCAATAACTACTTTTGCAAACATAACAATGAAATATCACTTTAAAAACAGTGAAAAGATTGTATATAAAATGAGGGCAAACTTTTAATGATTAAAAAAAATCTAGATTTTATATTATAAACTATTTTTTTATTTTTCAAAATAAATCATGAAATTTTCTTACTTATTTTCAAAAATTAATAAAAATTAAATAAATTATTTTCTGATTTATTTCAGCATTTTAAAAATTGTCCAAAGTTTCGCATAGTTTGCAATAATTAATGATATGCATCAAGAAAGTATCAAGGAAGAACATTTTTTCTAAAACTGTGCACTAACTTTGCTTTGTTCATACATAAAATGCAGATAAAAAAATCATTATGTCAATCTTCATTTCTTCATCTAGTAACTTCATTTAGTCCAATATCTTAAGAGTTTGAGAGTAGTTTAAAGTCCAGATAGATTGCCTAAATTACTGTGGAACAACATGTCTTACAATAAAGCAGAACAGGGTTAGCAAAATTATTTACTCAGAACAAAATTTTTTTGATCAAGTATTCACTATTATTAAATCAGAAATTGATTGAAAATCATTCTTTGATAACTCTATTTTGACAGAACATAACTGATAATTCTGATCTTTGAGACTATTTTGAAATAAAATATATAACAATACTGAAAAGAATTTCAATTAGCGAACTCAACACATATCCAAAAAATTTAACTGCTAATAGTAAATTTGACAAAATTATCTGCTGCAAATAAACAATTTTAAAAAATATTAATAAACAATACAAAAATGTACAGATATATTCTAATAAGAATTATAACTTTCGAAGACAGTTAAGAGGTGATGAAATATTTTACTATGCTTGTCTAACACACTCAATGTTACATATGAAAATTTAAAAAATTGAATACCTATTGAATTGCAACACTGGTACAATTAAGAATAAAATATTTTAAAAAATATTGTTTGTTACATAATTAGCATAAGGTATAAATAATTTTCCCAAAAGAAAAGCACATATAAATAATATATTCTTTGCATACTTTGATTTTATTTTGCTCATATATCATGATTATTAGATCTTAGAAATAGTATTGATTTAAATTTAAAATAAATGAATGTTTTAATTTTAAATTTAATCCAATACTATTTATAAAACCACATAACAATCATTTTAATGAATTTTCAATGAGCTTCACACATTTACAGTCATTTCTGGTCACTTCATGCATTTCACAACTGACATTTTTTGGGTCAATATTAAATTAAGACAACTAATATTGTGATCTTCCTAAAATTATAGTCAAATATTTTTATAAAGACCTTTAGAAGACTAAAGTTAACCTCTATTGGATACAGGTTTTGTATCTCTATGCAACATAAATAATAAATGAATTAATCACTAAAGAAATACACAATTAATAACATTTAATTAATGCTAGAAATACGAGTTTACACTTTTTTTAAGAGCATAATAAATATTTCAGTAAAAATCTTATTAAATGTACAACTATTCAACCAATAAACCTTTCTCAGATGTTACAAATTAATCAATAATTTAAAAAATTTATCAGATATACTTTCTCAGGGATATCAGAACTCAGATAATCGTTAGTAATTAGATGGAACAATTTGTAACATAAAACAAAGCTACAGAAACTAGATATTAAGTTGCATTAAATAATTTGTTTACACTAAATTTTTCAGAAGTTTTAGCTCAACATTAGCTTTTTCATGTTTAGAGCTTTTAATATTTGCTGGTCTGAGTAAATTGCAGCACTTGGCCATGAATCTTTTCCCCTCCGTTTTAGGAAATTACACTTTTTTCACCTCTTTCTTCTACTTGCAGCTCTTGTTCATCATGCTGATAGCTGCTCATCTAGATTTAGTATGTTTCCAGATACAACTAACTTTCTTCAAAATTTAATTATGAGGTATCTATTATGAGGGACATGACTCAGAAGAAACTGTGGAATGTGTTTATTCTTGATTAACTTCATCTCAGAGTTAAAAATGATTATTCTTTCCTCTAGTCTGTATTTAATGCCTGGGTAAAAATATTCTTTTAAATATTTTTTCCTCTGTTCAATAACTGCATTAATGTGTAAGGCCAAATTTGAACCTGTAATGCGCACTCCTCAAAAGATGGTCCTCTCTTCATATGACAAAATAATCTCTATTTCTTATTAATGCTAAAAATTGTTCAATTAATTAAATTTCTATATACATAACTATTTATTTTGCATATGTTTCATAAATGTCAGTTTAATTTATCATGAAATATCTATTTTTTGTATATATTGTTGACTATAACCCAGCCAATTTTCAGGAAAACTCTATGTCCTTATATTCTCATATGAGTTCAAAATTCCTATATGTATACAAAATTCAAACTTAATTACATATCAAACCAGACTATTTCAGACATCATAAATTAAAGCAATTGAAGCCATTATATAATCAAATAAATAAATGTCCCTATATTATTAAATTTAATTCATAAATATAATTTGCATTCAAATCAATTTAGATGCCCATCATAAAATATTTCAGCACAAATTAAAAAAATGAAATCATAACCTACAAAATTCAAACCCTTTGAAATGAAGATTTTATAATGTTAAAGAAATCTGTTATTACCTATGAGCAATACTGCCAGGTCTCAAATTTGCCACTTTTGGTCTAGAATTTTTATCAATTCCCCCTAAAATAAAAAAGTATATTTTTCTAAAAAACATGTAACAAGTTTTAATTTATTATGATAATATGATACAAATATTTAAAAATATTTGCTTCTATATTATATCATGCACAATTACCTCATTTAAGCAATAGAAACTCTCACTTCAAATTTCTGATAATACTAAAATTTAAGGACAAAACATTAACTATGAAATATAATTTTGCTATGCTATTATAACACTGTATTTAAGTGACAATTCAAAATCAAATATTTCCTCTCTTATGAGAATTGAAAATTAACTTTTACATGAAATACTCTCGATATTACATATTTTACTGAATTTTTATAGAATTGAAAGAAAATTTAATTTTAAAATCTTTCAAAATTATAAAAATTTTAATCTTATGCTTTATATATGAAAACACAACAAGAATCAAAGCAATTTTTATGGTCAAAAGTTTTTATTGTAAAATGAAATCAGAAGACATTTTTCATGAAAATTACATTTGACAATTTTTTTAGAAATAAGTCCAAGCATGTAAGCATGATAAGAAATAAAATGGAATAATTTAATTGCAAACATTTCATGTAACATGGCTTAATTCTTGGGTTATTCATTTATAAAAGTAAAGCAAACAAGATACCACAAGAAAACTAGTCTTAAGAAAGCATACTACCACAAATCACTGGAGATTACTCTTTTCTTCAAGATATCATACAGAAACAGAATATCACTTACACGAGGAAAATAGTTAAAGCATAAGACAAACAAATTTAATAAATAAAAAATGCTATCAAAATAAATTATAAAGAAAAATGCAGATTTTTCTTAAATTAAATAATTTACATTTCATTTTCATTTATTAAATTTGCTACACATATATTTATTTATACAAAAGCCAGACATTTGAGCACTAAGCCATTAGGCTTAAACGTGATTTCCAGTTCTTAAGAACACAACATACCTGTCAACCTTGGAGAAATAAAAATCAGTAGATTCTACTGATTTTGAGAGAAAAAATCAGGAGACACTACCAGCAACGTTTTTGCTTGAAACAGAATGCTTAAAATGGTAGTACCGTAAAAAGAAAATTTTACTCTTTAGATTATACATTCTGAGAATGATTTATGTTAAACATATTTTGTGTCAATTTTTTAATATTTTCATAAAATATTCATCAACCTCATAAAGGAGCTATGAGGAATAATGTATGTAAAAATATACTATATGTAAAAATACATAAAATACTATATGTAAAAATAAACACATTGACATTTATGTCTCAGTATTTATTTTATAAGGCAACTTTTATTACACATGTGCAATTTATAAATATTAAATTTATAAAATTATTTCCTAACATAAACACATAAAATACTTAGAAGTATTTCTCACTGAATTAAACTAAGTAAAATTATATCAGTGAGAAACACTTCTGTATATAAGAAAATAAAAATTTTCAAATACTTTGTCCATAAAAAACATAACACATTTCAAATTTGAATAACTCATGGCAATTTATTATTTTTTTCATGCGTTGCTGACTTAGCATTTATTAGAAATGAATTGGTGAACTGCTGTTCAAAACATTTTTTCTCATTTTGAGAATATTTAGCAATAATTAAACTTACTAAATTTTCAGAAGAAAGAGAAGACCTGAATTAATTTTTTATTTTTTTATATGACTGAACACTCGTTCACTTTCAGCATTAGAATGTGGAATAGTTAAAATTGTAAGCATAAACTGGGAAATATTGGAAAACATTTTTTGTTCAAATTCATTTTTCAGATTTCCAACAAGATGCCATTGTAAATCTGCTCTTGGTTCATCCAGTGTTTCTTTTGTGAGGACAGTACTTCGTAGTTCTCAGAACTCAGATTGGAGAATGACCAATCCTTTATTCAGTTCTGTATTAAGCAGTAAAGTAGGAAATCTGTCAATAAAGAGTTTTACACTTAAAAATGAGGCATGTTCAATAGTCTGCAAATAGCATAACATCTGCATATTTTAGAATCTCATCATGAAAGGGAAACTTTTTTAAGCATGTAAATGTAATTACACAGAGTCACATAAAATTAAACTCAATAGATTCATTTTTCGGCAAAATTTCGGCAGTTTTTAAGTTTTTCACTGAAATTGACAAAAATCAGTAGATTTTCATACATTATCGGGAATTCGGAAGAAAGGGTAAAAAATCAGGAGTTTCCCGAAAGAATCAGTAGAGTTGGCAGCTATGACACAATAATATAATACTGCAGAGCATTCATTAATATGCTTCTAATTAATGGACTGTCCAGAGTTATGGAGAGTGCAGAGATAAGTCTTTAAGTTGAATTTTAAAAAGAGCAGCATTCAGACAATTTCGCATTGTCAAAAGTCAAAATAATCCCACAGCTATAGGATGAGAAAAATCTTGCTTTGAACCATTGACTCTCCCAAGTCTTTCCCTTAGCTACATTTGATAGGTAAGAACAAACCTCTTCTTAAATTCTCATTTAATTAAGAATTTTTCAGAATCAAAAGCAGTTTGTACAATAGTTGTTCTTTTCTATGCCAGAAAATCAGCTTTTATTTCCATCGAAGCCACAATGAGCATAAATCCATGGTAGCTCAGTCAACAGAGCATTGAAAATCTTTCGAAATTCATGAATTTACTTGGAAGTTAAAAATGTATTGTTGGAGATACTCAGCAATATAGTTTGCTATTAGACAAGATAACAGCTCAAAGAAAATTACTTTTCTGATCGTTTAATTGATTCAGAGTAACAAATACAGCTTCAACTTCACTATCAAAACAAGTTGTATTTCTTTCCATTATTTTATAAAATCTAAAGCGAGTACAATGGATCATTGGCTCAGTTCCAGTACCTCGCTGAATCATGTCTTCATCAGTCTATGATTATTAAAATTATAATTCCTTCAATATTCCTTATTTTGGAGCCAGAAAAGTTTTTGGAACAAAATTACAGCCTTTTTTCAAACGTCATGCAACACAAACGAAACACTGATTAATGCTTCAATAATACTTAATTTCACCTGTTGTAAAGCAAAGGGATTAGTTTATTACTCTTACCAAAACGTTGCTATATGGATTGAAGCCGTCACCAAAACCTCATTACTGTGATAAAGTTATGTTTAAATACCTTTTATATGAAAAGTTTCTCTGTTATAGCCCACAAGCTATTTCAAGATAAGGAAAATCTTTTCTGTATTATAACAGAAACATGTT
Source organism: Latrodectus hesperus (assembly GCA_037975125.1). Lineage (NCBI taxonomy): Eukaryota > Metazoa > Arthropoda > Arachnida > Araneae > Theridiidae > Latrodectus > Latrodectus hesperus. Next base: position 16,088,543 of record CM075854.1, read on the forward strand.
ACTTCTAATTCAGAAGTATTTAGTTTTCAATTCAAATAGGTAACATTATCACTAACAAAGATTGCTTCCTCGCAATAAAGATAAGATCAAAAGTGCTATCTACTCATGGTAAATAAAACTGCAATTAGTTTTGTCAAGATTTAAAAACATGTTACTATTACTAAATCAATGATCCAATTTCTCTTAAGCATTATTAAGGCTTACATTCAGGCTTTGATATAAATTCTCTTTGGAACACTACGCAAGTCAACAAATAGTCTTGATATTTTTTTTACTTCCTGTTTTCAAGTAAGGAAAAAGTCAAAATATATCAAATTTAAAAGTTTTCTCCATCTTCTTTAGATTTCAAAGAGTTTTCTCTATCTTCTTTAAATTATTCATATTAGCATTTTTCAAAACTTCATTTATGTAAAAGAAACATAGACAAAATAGTGAAAATAATGAAAAATTATGTCAAAAAAAGCATTTTCAGGGATAAGCTGATTATATTTTGTGCTATGTAGAAAAAATTGTAATAAATCGATTACACATATTAATTCGGTTTTCTGAATTTATATCCAAGCTCGCTATGCTTTTGCAATATCCATTTTGTTGTTGCAACTTCTAATACTTGGATAAGCCAAGCTCGCTATGCCATTAGCGAGGAAAATCCATGATAAATTGGAAAAGACTTAAACTAATTCATAAATGATTTTTGTACAGCATTCAATCATACAAATAAAAGATGAATACTCTCTAAGATAAAAGGTTTAAATTTTGATATTGTAACTATTCCATCTTCATAAAAATTATTTATCAATGAATAAAGCTTCCAAATTGAGTAATCCTTTTATAATTACAAAGATGAGAAGATTTACTTTTTACAAGTTTGATGCACTGAATATTAATATCTTGCAATAGGAGAAAATCACATTAAGTACAACTTTTTTTAATTGAAAAAGCACATAAAATATATAACATAAAGTACATACTATGACACAAATGAATGAGAAACATGACCTGAAATATACTAAGTGTTAATTAAAATAATTGATGGCACCAAATGACACTTAATCCCATTTCATGAACAAAAGACTAAGATTCATAAAATTATGATCACCAAAAATCTTAGTGTGTTTTTCTAAATTAATCACTAATATGAATGAGCATTCATAATATTTCAATATATTACATAGGGGAAAATGAAATTTTCTCAAATCAAAACTACTCTTTAAAGCATTTCAAAATCCCACTTATTCAATCTTGAATTAACCATTAAGCATTACATATGTTTAAGATAACAAATAAAAATGTTTCATCAAAAGATTATTTGAACTTCAAGTTGATGAATAAGAGCATAATAGAGAACCATATTCTGTAGAATAATACAGAAGATGGTAGTCATTACGATCCTCTAATTTATAATCACTCACAATTTGATGAACTAGTGATGGGTCGTAAACATTATTACATAAGATTCAATAACTTAAATTCATACTTAGAAATTAAAATTTTGGAAAATCTCCTTACGAATTCATGTTAACCTCTTTCACTTGCACATTTATTGTAAAAAAAAAAAAAAATTTGATATTTTATTTTATGATTGAAAAAAGTGGACCAATATTTTCCTGGAAGATTTTTTATATTTTCATTTGAACTGAGATGATAACTAAGTACACATCTGACAGTGAAATATCTCTCTCTCTCTCTCTGTATATATATATATATATATATATATATATATATATATATATATATATATATATATATATATATATATATATATATATATATATATATATATTTATATATACACATATATATATTTATATGTATGTATGTATGTATATACAGAGATTCAATTAAAAGTGATCAAACATGTATTTACAGTAATCAACAATAAATATCATACAGTAAGGTAACTAAGCACATAAGTTAAAATAATCAAGCATGTATTAATAAAGCTTTTTTAAGTTGGTATTCTAATTTAATTTACATTTAAATTTCAAATGTAGGCACTAAAAATAAGGTTTGAAACAGGTCTTTTGATTTAGAAATAATCTTGATTCTAAATAAAAACTGATGTAAAAATTTGAACTCAAATATCTTTGTAAAAATAGTAAGCAAACATATCATACATTTGTTAGAAAATGTTCAAAATTTTCTAATGCATAAAGGAAATTGCAATTATTTATTTTGAAAACTGTAAATTTTTTAATTTAAAAATGACATGTTGTGTAAATCAATAAGCTTATTTGCAATTAGAAATATGCATTGCAATCAATGGTGATGAAAATAAAGTTCTAATAAGATATTTCAGCTGAAATTACACACAAACATGGGGTTAATTTAATTTCAAAATACAATCCTGTCAATAAATTAAGGATAATTCAGAATCACACATAAATTGAAATCTAAAATAAAAAATTCACATGTAGAATTATCAAACACATCCTGAAGAATAATATGCAAATTACAAGATACCACCAGATGGCGCCGATAGTGTGTCACAATGACAAGAGTGCAAGAAAGGGGTATATAAGGAATGGTTGCAAAGAAATAAAATTGTTCACAAGCACTTCAAAAGTCTTTCAGTGAAATAACCGCATCGTTATGGCACAAAGGAAGCATTTGGAGGCTGTTTCATGTTGTAGAATTATCGGCCGTCTGGAGCGTGGACATACCCAACTGGAAGTATCCGAGGAACTTGGAATCTTCCAGAGTGTCATCTCCAAGCTTTGGCAAAGGTTCGAACATGATGATAATCTGAGTAGACGTTACAGCATAGGTCGCCCCCGAGTTACAATGCCGAATGAGGAACAGTATTTGGTAGTTACTGTTAAAAGAAACAGGTGGAGCACAGCATCAGACCTGTCTCGCCAGCTCTCTTCAGTTACCGATACAACAGTTTCAAGGCAGACCATGTAAAGACGCTTAGGGTACATTTGTCTATATGCTTGTAGACCTGACAGATGTGTTCCACTTACCGCAACTTACTGTTGCCTGCGGTTAGCCTGGTGTAGAGAGCATGCATTGTGGACACCACAACAATGGTCTTGTGTGATGTTTTCTGACAAGTCAGATTTAGCTTTCAGTCTGATTCTCGCCGGACTTTCATGGAGATGGCCAGGTACCCGTTACTACCAAGAGAACACCATTGAACCAGCACTGTTACAGTGGTGCAGGATTGCTGGTTTGGGGAAGAATTATTCTGGGTTCCAGAACTAACTTGCATATTCAGAATGTAACCATGACAGACCACATCTATCGGGATGTCATTCTGGAACAACATCTATGCTTGTTTTGGGGCGCCATGGGTGTAAAATTTCTGTTATGGATTACAACGCCTGTCCTCACTGTGCAAACATTGTAGATTAATGCCTTAAATTGGAGAATGTCACCCGTATGGACTGGCCAGCATACTCACTGGACTTGAATAAAATACAGCATGTGTGGGACATACTTGGCTGACGAATTAGATCTGTCAACCCCCTCCCCATGTCCACTGCAACTTCGGAGAGCATTGCTTGATGAGTGGTGTAATATTCCCCAAGATCAGATCAATAATTTGATACTCAGTATGCCTAGGCACTGTACGGCTTCTAGTGCATTGTCTGGGGGTATACTATGTATTAACCATCATATCAACCATGTTATATTAGTTTTTGTAAATAGTTCCTTTTTTGAAATTTGCTCCTGGGAGTAAAAATCGCAATTTTTATTAATGATGTCAAACATATAGCATCTTTTTTGCTCTTGGCCTTTTGATTAATAAATAGACTTCACAAATAAGTCACATTTGCTTTGCTTCAGTCTCTTTCTTTGCTTGAACTTGCATCATCCTTAATTTATGGACACAAGTGTATATAAATCAAAAATCATTGTAAATCCAAAATTCACTATAAATTTAGAATATTAAATATAATTCTAAATTCTTTTGCTAAAACTATTTGCTAAAAACTTGTAATCAGAAACATTCTTTTTTAGTATATATAAGAAAATTTTTTATAGTATTTTATCTACAATATTTTAAGTTTTAAATTTTTAGAAAACTGTAAGATTAATCATTCAATAAAAGTTTAGATACTTACTCTCACAAAAGACAATTAAGTTTAAAAACTTTTCCAGAAATAAACAGAAAGAAATGAAAAGAAACCCATTAAGTATACATGGATGGCATTTTATTTTATTTTAAGACAAAAATTATATTTTTATTTTAAAAGATAAGATGGTGATTCCAAATCGTTTCAAGATAATATGATTCACTCAAGCATGAAAAAATATTCTAAAAGTATTTAAATATGTCATTATTTTAAAAGTTCCAATATAATTTTCTTTACATTGTGACTAAATTAAATTTTACTGAAGATCAAAAAAAATCCACACTTTAAATTTTTGACAACGCATGCAATATTAATAACCATTTTTTTTCACACTTTTTTTAGCTATTTCCAACATTGTTTTTCATAACAGTGTCAAAAAAGGGTTAAATACAATAATTTCTTAAAATTGAAAGTGTCTTCCTTATAAGCATAATCCTTGATTTATGAATGGAAAATCAAAGAATGCCATGTATGTTTACATAATGAAATTTAATAATATTAAAAAATTATACTTTGAAAAAAATTGCATTAAAAAATTTTCAAAATTTTATTTCTAAAATTTTCAAAAGCTCAATCCATTTTTAGAACAAAAAAGAGACACAAATTAGGTGTATGCTATGTGGAACTGAGTATGTGAGAGTGACCAATGTGGATGTCATTATACAGTCACTTTTTGCACACATGGGCTAATTGGAGCCTACAGTTTAAAGAGAATTCTGAACTATATTCATCTTCGAGGTTAAATAAAAATAAAAAATGCATGTAATTACTGCATGCATAAATAAATTTAAAACATAGAGAAAGCTTACAAAGTTACACAACTAAAAGTGAATGAAATATCTGATTTATTCTGAAAAATGCATTCAATTAAGTAAATATTTGAATTTATCCATACTTTTTATTATCAATAATTTAAATTAAAATTTGTTGTAAAATGTTAAGGAATAAAATATGAAGTAAAGTAATATATTTACTTAAAAGTCATAAACTTTACACAACATACCTGAAATAATTAATCCTAGTGTCATTCCATCTTTTTTCTCGATTTCAACAATTGATGTTCCTTTTTTATCTTCTAAAAGGAGATAATATTCATTTTAATCACATAATTCATTACTATTATATAAAGTAAACACATAGAAAATCATGAAAAGTTGAATAAAATTCTGCTAAAAAATAAAAATGAGTATGAGAAAATGTTTTAGTTATAATTTTCATAGAAATATGGAAATAAATTTTATGCAAGTAAGAAAGCTGAAATGTGTCATCAATCATGCATCAATTTTATGGGAGTAAGAAAGTTTAAATTCAATATTATATCAATATTATAGATGAAAGAACATGTTGCAAATTCCTTTATATCTTAACTTCCAGCAAGAGGGAGAGATAATTACTATCAGCAACATTATTCAGGGTGGAAATCAAAACCATGAACTACAAAACTGAATAGTAATGTTCCTAATTATTCTGTTTCCATTTTACTCCTTAAAAATTGACAAAATTATGCAATATAGAGCATTATAATTTCAATTTATATTTAAAATAATTTTGCATTATTTTTACTTACAGATGAAATGCATAAAAATATAAAACAGAGCTAGAACTTTATAGCAATAAAATTTCTAAATGAGAGAGAAAACATGAATGATTTATTTATAACAATAATGAAAAATATTACAATCATCTTTTCATAATTAGCCAAAATATAGGCAAAAAAATTAACTCTTCAATGGTTAGAGTAATTATTAAAAAAACTATTTTTGAATAAGTCTTTTTTAGCACTTATTTTATAAAAACATTTAAAATATTAACAATAAACTTAATATTTTCCCCATTAGTTTCATACCAAAAAATCATAAAAATAAAAAATTTTTTCAAAAATAATGAAAATTTATGAAAATTGTGCAGTAAAATAGTAAAAGGAACTTCAATGACGATTGGTGCCATTTTACCACCTTACCTACTAAAACAAATTTATATATATATATATATATATATATATATATATATATATATATATATATATATATATATATATATAGCTTAACTATAGCAAAGTAAATCTTTTCGATTTACTTTGTTATAGTTAATTTTTTTAATTTTCAACAAATTTCCAAGTAATCAAATGTCTGTCATACTCAACTCTTTTCTTTTTTATATTTAATATACTTCTTGAAAATTTCTCAAACTCATAATGAATTTAAAACAAAGTCATCTTTCACTCATAAATTAAAAACTTTTCCAATAGCCATAAGATCTCTTTTAAAAATAAAAGATTACAAATTGTTCCAATGAAATTTTTTTAGTTGTGACCATATTTGATTTTATTAAGCATAAAAAGAATCCTGTCTTAAAATTTTTGGCATGACAGAGTGTATGGAAAACCAGTCTTCTTTATTTTAGTTATCCCTAACACCATTCAGTCTTTACAATTTTATGAAATAATAATAAATATATAAAATATTTATTATTATTTCATAAAACTGATACTACATTTCCTTTATAAGTTTAATATTGATTCCAGATTTATACAGCAATGAAACCTCAAACATATACTCTTCCAATTTCAATCGATTTTTTGGAAAGATGCTTGGAAAGATGTCAAGACAATATTCTGTAAACATCACATTCACATTAGCTATTTATTATGATATATTAATGATTAGCAGTCTGACATATATGTACATAAAATTCTATGAAATGAAATCTGTATTACATATAAAATATAAATATGCATATCAGCTTTTCTTTTTGTAAATTGCAATTGATAGTTGGTTGTTTATTTAAGTATGCCTCATATAAGATGGAAAAGCTCCAAAAAGATATATTACATTTTAACTGTAAAAGTATTATGAGCAATTAGAATAACAGTTTATCATTTTAAAACAATGATGCTCATATTAATCACAACAACATAACAAATCATGAGCGACTTGTTATTGATGGATTTAGGAGAGCCATATTATATGGAACTCTCAGCTGTTTTGCATATACTGGGTCAGAAATCTGCCTCATGTATAAAATATAAAGTGTCAATATAGGCATTGTGAAACTAACTGGATATAGCTGAAAAATCACTTAATGTCGACAAGGTGAGTAGTAATGAAGTTTCATTTATTGTTACAGGAAAAAATGAGTTTACTGGTGTGATGAGTTATGATATTGGTGCTATGTTTATTTCCTAACACTTACAACACATCTGATATACTGAAATATTATGAAAAACCTTTTAAGACACCTTACCTATAGCTGAATTAAGAATAAAATAATTTTTAAGTGTATGTAATAAAAAAGCTTATAGTCAAATAAAATCAAAACCAAAGAAAAGATTATTAAATCTAATGAATAAATCTGTGAAACAATGTTTCATTTTTGACAGAAAAGTCATGACTTTTCCAAAAGTATTTTCTTCAAATTAAAATAAGTTCATAATATGCATTTTGTAAATTCATCCTAAGCCAGAACAAATGTTATCCTGCATATGCTGGTACTTCTGAATTTTCAGGAAAATTAAAATATTTTTGTTCAACACAGAAATTAAAAATTTTGAAGCAATATTTTAATGATATTTTAACATTAGTTCTTTCTACATTCTTTGTTATACTTATCCTACCTTACTATTTGCAAATGAGTATAAAAAGCTAACACTCATAAAATTAATAATAATTGATAAAATAAATAAAGTAAGAACTATTTAATAAATATTAAAATTACTTTTTTATCTATAAAATACAAGTGAAAAACAGAAACAATTAAGTAATAAATTACCACTAATAAAACTGGATCGATTATCTTCATCGAGAGTTGCATCAAAATTTCGCTTGCTATAAAAACTGTCACCTGAAATAAAAATTGAGATTAAACTAATTGTCCTACTTACTAAAAATTCTATCTGGTAATAAAAACAAAAATAAATTGTGTTAAAGAGATAAAAATTTAGAAAAAAATTTTGTTTTTATTTGAAATACAAAATTTGTGTGTATGTAGGTGCACATTTGCAAAATTTTAAAACTGATCACAATTGACATCATTTCTTTTTTCATGTCTAAAATGCTTACTTCAGAGAGTTCATCTATATCTATTTTACTCTGATAACTCCATTTGTTAATTTATACTTCGAAAAATTGCAAAATATTTTACATAATAAATTTAATTTTTAGATTTATTTTTTTAAACTCTGAAATATATAAATTTTGATAAACTACCCCATCCTAATATTGAAAAACATATTAATTGCTAACTTACACTCAAGGTCTCAAAAGTATCTTTTAATGATATTTTTATATAACATGCACTGGTTGACTAACCATTCGCCACAACAAAGACGGAAACTGCTACTCATTTATAGTTACACGGTGGGCACCTGTCAACCAAGTCACAGAGACGAGTAGCATTACTCACGCCATACCATCACAAACCCATTTATAGAGTGGGCCACATACATTCATCATCTCAGAAGAAAGGACAAAGAAACACAGAGAGAAAGAAACATCCATGATCGAACCGAGATTCGAGCCCGGGTTCAACAACCTAGGAGTCGGGAAAGCTAAGCACTCAGCCATCAGCCGGCCTTTTAATAACATAGCATAGAGGCTGACCCAACAATTAGTTTCATGAAAAAATTTATCAAATGTCTTGAATATTAAGTTCCTTTGATCTAAATTAATAATTGTTTATAAATTACACCTTAAATTAACAGAAGTTGAATATTTGTGTACCAAAATTAGATTTAAATTGTTATACCAGTTAACTAAAGCCACACACATACAAAATAAGTTTTAAATGACATAATGTATTTAATTTTCCATTTTTTATGCAACATAAAACAAGGCAAATTTCAAGGAAAAGAAAATATACAATTAGCTTAAAGCTAATGAGCTACAATTAGCTTAAAGCTAATTAACAGGCTTATTGGATCTTAAACTTAAGTGATGTGGAAAAAATATTATAGGATTTGTATGTCTTGATATAGTATTAAAAATTACTTGCCATGAGATGGTAACTAGAGGTTTGATTTGTTTGTACCTTTGTGGCCATTGTTTGCTCACAAGGCTAAAGTTTGAAAAGACTGATAGAAAAATGGAATTGAGACCAGATATCTAAATACTTTAGCCTATCGAGCATACTCATTCTTTAAATTACAATGACTAAAACCTAGCATACAGAAGGAAAGGTCCTTCCCAATTTTCCACGTTTTTGGAATTTAAGAAAAACTCGTTTTTTTTAATAGTTTTGAGATTTTTTAAAGAATTTTAATCTTTTCTGATGACAAATTTTTATTCGTCTTTTTGAAAGTTTCAAATGATACCTCTGCTGGTTAGCTAATCATACCATGACAGTTTTGAATTGTGTTCACAATGTTCTTTCAGAATTCGTCACAGAGCCCTCTGGCACAATATGCAAGGAGAACGGATCCTCTCGGTTTTTAATTTTAGTTTGTTCCAAGGACATATAAAGGCGGTTGACCATTCACCTGCCTGGAAAATTATTTTACTTTAGAGAGGATTCGTATAAACTCCTAGTTGAAGAGACATGGAACTAAGGAGGGGAATCGAAAATTAAGCAATTGCCTCATTTTTAATTCAAAGCAAAAAATGCATTCTTTTGTTTTGATTTAAAATTATACGTCTTTATCGAGAATTTTTAAATGTCGAGAGAAAAGAATTACGAAATATAGGGATTGCAGTAGATTTAAAGAGCAATGGGTCTATCATTATGTCGTAACTGAGTAAAATAATAATGCAAAGTGCGTAATTTGCAATGAAACACTATTAGTCCTCAAGCTCGTCTCAGACGTGAGACGAGTTATTCTCAGAATGAATCGAAATTTGCAGACAGTCTACGGTTAAAAAAAATATGAATCTTTGAAACAAGTGTTGAAATTTCAAAAATTATTTGTTCAAATTATTGATAGAGCTTTAACTTTTGAGCTAGTTTATCTATAGTTTCAATAGCAAATCAATAACGTATTATAGAAAATCATTCACAGGATTATTCAAGGATTGCCTCATTACAGGAGCAAAAAGAACGTGGAAAAAAAATCTGTCGAGAAAAAGTTAATTTATTTAAAAATATAAGTTTTAGCAATATATGATATTGTAAAAAATATATTAACTCTATTATCTAAAAAAAATAACACGCAGAGTAGTTCGCTTCGGCTGTGGATGAGTCAGCAGCTGTTTTCAATACAGCTAATATATTTTTATATTTGAGCAAGATAATTTTATTCAAGATAAAGATAAAAATATGAAATGTATGAAGAATTTATAGATGTTTAGCATGATTGCATAGCACACGACTACTGAACACGAAATTCTTTAGAAAGTAAAAAATGTGTCAACCAGAAAAACAATCCAAAATGGAAAAAAAAAATTATGATGTATCTCAAGTGATGGTGGATAAAATAAAGATAAATAAGAACACGAAACAATCATTATAAGAATGAAGAACATAAATCAAAATTTTAAGAATTCCATTATTTCAAGAATATACTTTTTTATTCTCAAATGAAACCTGATAAAAAAAGTAAATTTGAAGAAGTAAAAGATATTGATAAAGATTATATAAAAGAGGAAGAAAATGTATCCACTGAAAATTAAAAAGGAAAGGTATCTTCAATCCCATGAGAAAAGTAAGGACTAGAATATACAAATTTACATAAATATTCAAGGAAGATAAGAAAAAAGCAGTTGTTGGAAACAAAAAGGTAAGGGAATTCAGAAACAAAGATAAATAAATGCAAAATAGAAACGGAAGAAATAGATCGAGTTTTATCGTAAAATTTCAAAGTACAACAATATGTGTTAAATCAAACCTTTTTTATTCCATTATACACTAAGACTTAAAAAATATATGGAAAAAAAATGCCTATAATTTACTGTAAAAGAGGGGAAAAAACACAATATTATTTGTTCCATTTATTACAATAATTTCAGATGTTGCATGGATATATATTTAAAGTATACGAAAGTGTTTAAAGAATAGTTAAGAGTAGGAAATTTGCTCCAAAATGTAGCCCAGAAACTGTAAGAACTGAAATAAAAAGGAATGTGAACAAAATAAAATAATAAATATTTCAATCCAGGGAATTTTAGTCTCTACGGTCACTTTTTGAATAATTGGTCCGATAACGGTTTCTTTTTGCGTACGAGGGCTAATGAAATCAAGATATACGGGGTAAAGTGAATTCTGAAAAACTGTGAACATAGATGCCAGAGGTGGGAATCGAAATCGTGAACTGTTGAAACGAAGACCACAGAAAGCTAACCATTCAGTTGAATGCTTAGTCCCTACCTGAAAAATAGAGGATTGGTTGGTTATGGGTGTGTGTGTGGGTTTCACGGCACAAGGTCAAAAAAGACAATCTGCGTCAAACTTAATTTATAAAAAATAAGAATCTTTTTTTTCAAAAGCAACCAACATTTAAAATTTTATCAAAAACATAAGTATCAAGATAAAACTAAAAAATAGACGGGGTAAATATTGAGAACGTAAAACAACAAAAAGGAAAAACAATGGGAGTGATATGTACAACTAAGCCAGCTGGCAAAATACGCAGAACATTGTTACTAAAGTAACATCAAATTATAATTACGAGTAATTCGACATGAGGATAAACAAAGTAATCTGTTTTAAAGCTGTATGACAAGAAATAGATGTGGTTTGGTTATCGTTCTGCGATAACTTTTTTGCACAAAAAAGTGAGCGAAATCTTACAGTTAAAGTTCATACGTTATAAGCAAAATAGTATTCGTATAAATAGTAAAATAGCAAAATTTTATTCGTGGTAAGCATTTAAATTCGTGGTGAGAATCGAATTCATAAAATGTTGAACTGCAAATCAGAACAATTCACAAAACATAAGAAACTCGCATCAAGACAAATGGAAACAGATTGTTTAGTGTTTGAATAGTTACGAAAGGAAGAGTTTTTTTTAATTGAGACATTTATCGCAAGTTGGCAAAATTAAAATATATTTGAATTGAAATACAAAGTTTATCTTCTGCAAGCAATGCCTTTTAATTTTGTATTGTGTATCTTGATTATATATATATATATATATATATATATATATATATATATATATATATATATATATATATATATATATAATACACCAAATTTGTTTGTCGCTCAACGATCATTTTCGCCCACAAGAACCGACAACTCGAGTTTAAAGTGAATTCTGAACCACTATAAACATCCAAGCTTGAAATGAGATTTGAACCCACGAACTGTTAAAATGAAAGCCAGAATGCTAACCATTCACTTGGCAGCTCGACTTTGTGAACCTCGAAAAATAAGATTTTTTTTTCTTTCGGCCCTTATACATATTTGAATATCTCATGAAAATTATTTGCATACAAAATTCAGCACTGCAGAACGCACATTTTTTTTACAACAGAAAAAATATATCTAGAAAATAAATTCATAAATATATAATACATATTTAGTAACTCATAATATTTAATTTGAATATACATTTTCTACAATGATTTTAATGGCATTGTTATATAATGTTAACATCACACTAAATATAAAATTAATCACAAGAATATCAAAATTATCGCTTAAAAACGTACAATAATCTTGTACATGCCAGTTGAATACTTTTCATCCTGTTTGAATTTGTATACTGGGATGCAACTGAGCCTGCCTGATTTATTAACAGGGGCCTGGCATTCTCTTGAGTAATTGCGACCATATCTTATACTGAATGCCGATTTTTGTGTTCATTCATTACAATAAATATTTAATCACATTACAATTTAAATTAATAATTTTCTAAATATTCTCCATGTGTACTTTTTCTAGTACCTAAGCGCGTCAACACATACTGAAAAATTTTTTTTCAATCCGTATTTCAGAGTATATTAAACGCATTATTATGAATATTAGAAATAAAACTTTAGTATTCTTCATTTTCTAATGTGAATGAAAATGTTTTTTGAAAAGAATTGTATTGCATTTTTTAGACGTTAAAAACATTTTTATCTTTTCTGTAATAAATCTTTTCTGCAAGATCTTCACTAATTTCGGACTAATCAGTTTAATGAAATAAGTTAACATGAAATGAGAATAAAAACTGATTTACCAAATTAAAATTAATTCGATAATTCTTCTTCTTCTTAGAATTGGGTTTGTATGTCATTGGGCACCTCTGCTTTTATCAGCATTTTGTACCATTAACTCAAAACCCAATGTTTCCTAGTTCCAGTTGCTCGGGTCACCCACTTTATTAATAAAGTCCGATAACCCTTTAATGGAGTCTAGGTGTAACTCTCTAGTACGGATGATGTCTAAAGAAGTTAATCTAGGGAGGGCAAGAGCCTCACATTCGTAAATGATATGCTCTGCCGTTTCCTCTTGCGTATGACATTTCCAGCAGATAGGGTCTTGCTGAAACAGTCCCATCTGGTCAGAAAGTCAGTCATGCTAGGAATAGCTTCCTGACTTTCACCAGAAGAAGAAGGTTTGGAGGTCATTTCTACCTCAAGGGAAGGATTCATTGCTGCCCCTTTACAAGATTGCCTCTGAGTTCCCTTGTCTTTTTCAGCTAGGTCTACTTCAGAGGCTTCACCTGCAAATGCAGAAAGGTTTGTTATTACTTGTGTCTTTTCAGCCACAAGATAACAATTAAAAAGCTCAGGTAATATAAGTCCACCCAGCATTGCCAATTCGATAATTAATAACCTTATATGTTTCGGTCTCTTTTTTTCCCAAGAAAATATATATATGGCTTATTATAAAGAGAGTGTAAATGAAAACATATAAATGGAAATACTGAAAGGATGATTTTATAATAGGAAGTAGCTAGAAATGCTCTACAGACATTAAAAGCTCAAAGCGAATATAAGAAGCAAAATCACCCCTTAATTTTTTTCATGTAGAAAACATACAAAATAAGTAAAATAAGAATGTCTTTTGAAAAAGAAACGGTAGCTATATTTTTTTATACTTCTTTTTTTCCGACTCAAGAGAGAAAAAGAAGTTGCTTCCAAATCTTCTTTCCGCTTTGACACGCACTGATTGCGAGATAAAATTTTATTTTAAGACATTAAAAAGTGAAAAAGCCCTTTCTTCAGAACCAAATATTCAACAGAAAAAGTAATCATATAATTCTTCACCGTATACGTTAATGTTTATGAATTTTTAATTTAAATATAGATTCAAATATTTTACATTTATTCAACAATGTATTGTCTTAACCCAGCAACAAAATTACGCTTCCCCCAACTGTAGCAACTTTTGAGATTCATACATACACATTTAGGATCCCTTAAAAGCAAATAAGTAGAAAGAAAACTATAAATTGGAAGAATCACAAAATACTAATAAAGTAAATAACAGCATTTACTTAATTAATATGATAGAAAAGGTAACAAAATTTTTTTATTATTGTTACTTATGTCGCGTCATTTTACTATTTTTACCTTACCAAGAAAAAATAGTAAAATGACGCGACATACAGCATTACATAAATAAATTTAAAGGAAAAGTACAATGATCCGCGATATTATATTAGCAACTACTTTAAGATAATAGATGAAGTTAAAAGTAGAAAATTATTTTCATAATAAAAATATTTGTTCATAAATAAGCAGGAATGTCTATTTTTTCTTTATTTACATGAAACTACGACAGCTACATGGACAATATTGTTGTATTCTAGGTTAAAATCCTAAAAAATACTATTGTGAATACTATTTACTAATGTAATATAAAAACATTTAATATTCATTTCGTATTCAATGGCACTCGAAGGATCTTAAAATGTTAAATCGAATAAATTCTAAAACAGGAAATAACTTGAGAAATTTTTAATACAGGAAAAGTTTATTATACTAACAGAAAATGTGGAAAGGATTAAACAAACATTTATCATTAAAATATTCTATAAAAATATGTAAAATAACACAAAAACATTTCACAAATATTGTGAAATAAAATTTTCAGTAAAAGAATTTGGTACATTTTGAAATACGTCAAAAATAAAAATAAAAATTATCATATTAAAATTTTTTTCCCTTAGAACAATTCTATTATTTTTTAAGCATACAGACAAATTTCAGGAAAATAAAATGCTATGATTTTTTTTTATTTAACTTTCTTAGTTTACTTACCACTCACTTTTAAAATGTATATGAAACCGATACAAAAACTAAATATATTTATTAGGGGTAATCGATATAAAAATCAAGTCTTTTTCAGTAGAATGGTGAGACTAACGCAATTTTAGATACTGGTTTGCCTCAGATGAAAATGCCATGAATGTTTACTGTTTTATCTAAAAATACTTAAAAAGGTTTTAACGTTCATTCGTCCTTTATTTCTATTATATGAACATTAATGTTACACCACAGTTGGAGAATGCGCTATCAAGGATGATCTAGGATTGCAATTCTGGAGCCTAAGAGAAAATACTTAAGAAAAATCGGAAACTATCGAATGCAACAAATCAAATTACTGAGAACACCTGTTTTGAAGATATCGATGATCTTAAGTTACATTAAGTACAGCTATAAATACAATTGCAAAAAATATATAAAATAGCTGCTAAAATTTTTGAATTAAGAAATGGCGAAGCTCTGAAAGCACTGAATGCCAAGAAAAATAAAATTGAGTATCTAAGAAGTCTATCACTGAAAAAGTAATTCAAGATTACTGCATAAGTGCAATTAGAGAGGTTGACCAAAAAAATCTTCTCAAAGAAGACATCGGTTATATTTTTTCTTTCACTGAACAGAAAACAACCAATTAGGAGTGTACATTAAGGCAATCGGAGAAGCTTTTAGTGTCATTTTTTCAGTTTTATATCAAGTTGAAAAAAATGAGGGTAAGTGGGCGGTTATTAGTCGAAGAGACTCTGAGACAAAGCCCGATCTCCAACATGAGCTAATTTATCTTTTGACCTCTGACTCATAATTTTGAACAAGTCATATTCTTTTCTCTTAAGACCAGTATGCCCTAATTTATTTAGAGGCTTTTTCTTGCAATGCATATATATTCAAATGACTCATTTATTGATAGAAATAGTTGGGGGAATCTGAAAAATGTAGAAATTTATAAAACTAAAAATATCAAAAAATACCAATTTAAATTCATATTGTCATGAACATTGGATGTGTGGCAAACATTTTCTCATAAAGCCACTTTTTATCAATTCGTATAAATTGTTAAATGATTTTAGTTTTGTATATAAAATTTGTCACATGATGCAGTGTCTAGACACAGTGGCTTGCGTGATCTATTAATAATAATGATATGGAACTATGCAGCTACGATATAAATAAAAAATTAGAAGTTTTAAACAGCAATGTAATTTTGGCACAAAATATAATAAGACCACACATATATAATTATGAAGCATATTTGAAAATGTCTTTTTATAACATCAAAAGGCACTAATTTTGTGATATAATATTGTCCACATATAATTCGTGTTAACCAATAACAATAAATAAAACTGATTAATTTGCAGCCTAACAGTTATTTCTTGCACACGAGGGCAAATTAGAAAGACATCAACAGTTGAAACTAGATTTTGAACTACAAATAACTAAGTCCAAATTGGGAATCGAACCAACAAATCGTTGATCCGAAGGCCAGACAGCTCACCATATAGCTGTCAATTGGACTCAAATGTTGTTTGTCACTCAAAGGCCAATTTTACTCACAAGGACAAATTAGACCGGGACCAACAGTTTATTCCGAATCAAAATAAAACATGCAAACCCCAGGTGGTATTCGAACCCACGAACTACTGAACCAAAGACAACAGCTTTAACCGTGTAGCTTCACATTATGTATAAATAATGCGGTGTGCAACTTGTAATCAATGGCTTCATCACAGATTCACTTGATTTACCATTCAACAATGGCATTGAGAATGAAAGTACTCATAAATAAAGTCACGTGTTTTTCTTCTTTTTTTAATTGTGTAGGCAAAATCATAGCAGAAATACTTTTTATTACTTAACTTCTTGTACACAACTGAGTTTTTAGTACATACAAACCAAAATAAAACTGGCAGAAACTTTTTTCGGTAAATATATAAAAAATTAAGCAACAAAGCGATTATTAAAAATTTAAGGAAAAGCAAACTTGGGTTTGGCTCAATTCGTCGCGCGCGTTCCACGATCATTATTGCACAAGGGAGTTAATTTCATAAGGATCTAAAATTTAAAGATTCCAAATATCGCTGTATTGACACTAAATACCAAATTGAAAAATTGGAACCTATACGAAAATTTTTCTCGGCTGTAGCTATGTACAAATCTTTTAAACAGCTAAAAAGAACAATAAACGCGTCTCCTCACCAAGACAGCATTTTGCATGTTCACAACAGTCTAGGAAAAAATAGGATGACAATATCAATTCTAAAAGTACTCGACAATCGATTCATTACTGTGATAAGGCAGTTCAATCATAACAACTAAGGCAAAATCAATAGTACTATCACAAAATGAAACAATATATGCAATGTATTTTACTTTAATTAATAGAAATATACAGAAAAAATACATACACCACATTTAATCACTTACCACGTTCTAAAGTCTTCCATAAAGATAATTTATTTTCTGCAATATAAATGAATTTTTCCATTTTTTTTTTTCAAATCCATCATAACGTTTCCAATCCATTTTTGTGTCTGATTTAATAGCGATATTAATTCGAATCAGATATTCGAAAGCAACATTATTTACACTGCATTTTTTTATTATTTCAAGCTATTAAATGAAATTAATGATTAAGAAATCCACTGTGATGCAGTAAATCCATAACAACTAATTGCATTGCATAAACCTGTCAGTTAGCGCTTTACGAATCAACCAATGTTTAGTTAAAAAAAAAGCACATATTTTTTATTTAAAGAACTAAAAAATATGAGAAGAAAATTTTGGATTTGGATCCCGTATTTTATAAATGTATTTGTCTTCTCTTATTCATACGATAAGGGTTCTCATTCGCCTACAATATCATTATTTTAGACATTTTTAATGCACATTCGATTGCAAATTTGGGTGGTTAAAAATTAATTTTTTGTAAGATTTGTTGTACTTATTTATGACACTTGGATTAGCCAAGATCGCTAGCCGACGGTTATGCGAAATTAAGTCAGAAGGGTGCGTCATTCGTTTAACCAGAGAACCACGAAGGTACGCCTTTGCTCTAGACTAATCCGATAGATGTCACCACCAGAGGATACATTCCCTCAATTTTCACTTTGATCTAGAGGGGGGAGGAAATTTTACCCACACATTACACCCATGGTAAATGCTCACGGACTGACCACAGGATTTTCGATTACACAGATTTAACGAGCACGTATATCGCATGTACTCGGTGGGTCTTTGGCAGCATTGGGAATCGAACCCAGCCCTTCCGGAAAAAAAGCCGATGCCCTAACCGTTAGACTACCACGGCCTTTGTATATAAGGACCGCGGTAACCTGGTTGGTTATGGCCTCGTTCTCATTATCAGAAGGTGGTGAGTTCGAATCTAGGCTTAACCAAGGATCCGTCGTGTTCGCTAAAGGCGACTGAGACACATTAAAACTGGGAGTGGTCACAATGGTCTTCAAGTGAAATGATACCTAGGCCAAGTATTGGGGGTCTTTAGATTAGTCCCTGCTTCAAAATCACGAAGACGCCACCCGGCTGCTTCTATCTAATTGGCAGAACCCAATTCAGGGCAAGGAACAGGGAAGTATGCTGGAGCAACAACAACCCTTTGTATGATTTAAATACACCAAGACCATTTTTCATATCACACAAATCCCAACGTATTTAATTTGACCGGGAACTACAGTTTAAAATGAATTCGGGTCACTACGAATGTAGACACAGTGCTTATTGCACCCTGCAGTTATGACAAACTCTCTTTAGAAAGAAAGATATCGGGTTCAATCCCTGACACTGTTGAACAACCAGGTTTGGTTTGGTTTGTTTGTCGCTCAACGGTCATTTTTTGCACACGAGGGCTAATTAGACCGGGACTTACGGCTTAAAGTGGATTCCGAACCACTACAAACATCCATGCCCAAGGTGGGATTCGAACCCACGAACTGTTGAACCGAAGGCAAGAGCGCTAACCATTCGGCTGCCAGCTCGGCTGTTGAACAACCAGAGATAGCGCGCTTCTGCATGCATATCTGCCACGTAGGTACATGAAAATTTCAGAGCATTCTCCTTTTTAATAGTTGAATACTGCCTACTCTCTACGAAGTCCTACCGTTAACAGTCAAGGAATTTACGCGTTAGATATTAATATGCCTTGCAATAGCCTTAGATCGTTACGCTACACACTATGCGGTGTCAAAACATTCTCTCGAATAATTAAAAAATAGAATGATATCCATTTAGCTTTGAGTTAGGCACATTTACGAAGAAAAAACAGTAATTTAAATTAGTTTTAAAAAAATTGAAATCAATAGTAATAGATTTTTGTGGAAAATAAGATTTATATTCAAGGATATTTATCAATTAAAGGATAATTCCACAATAAAGATGGAAAAAAATGCTTTTTTAGTTTTTATATTGTGCATGTAACTTTAATACATTTAACAAAGATGAACCTATATATGTTAATTATAAAACTGATCAAGAAATATAAGTTTTTAGCATTCAACATTCAATAATAAACTATGCTTCTAATAAAGTTAAGATAACTGTATAAGATAGGACTTCATTTTTAAATAAAGGAGAGTTCAAAAATTTTCAATCATCATTTCAAAAAATGTAGATATTTGTAGGTCAAAGAGGAGGGTTATGCGAAGGGAAGTTAAAGTAACATGATAAACCGTTTTCATTCTTTTTAATTTGCCGCTAAAATTAATTGATAAACATCTTTCAAGAACGTGTTGACTACTAAGTTCATTTTGCATAAATCAAAGAAGGGAGTATGGTTTCTTTTTTTTTTTTTTAAATAAATTAAAAGATAAGAAAATAACTCAATATTCTCTTTTTTTAATTCATTAATAATGTACATTCAAGATTTTTATTCTCAATTGAATAAACTTCCTGCGTCACAGTGGTTTTAAAAATTAATGTATAAATTAGAATAACTTTAATGTTTACCTTTCAGGTTTGGTTTGTTTCTCATTCAAAGGTCATTTTTTGCACACGAGGACCAATTAGACCGGGACCTACGGTTTAAAGTGGATTCTAAACTACTACAAACATCCAAACTCAGGGTGGGATTCGAACTCATGAACTGTTGAACCGAAGGCAAGAGCGCTAACCCTTCGGCTGATAACCTCCTAGAAACATAATAAGTATAATCAAGTTATACAGTATATCCATTTAAGTCTTTTGCCACACCCTTAACTTGCAACAGCTGCTGCTATATTCATAAAAGCGGTGTCTAGGCATACCACAGTAGCCAAGCGTTACTGAATAAAACTATTTAGGGTTACACTCGGATGAAAAACTGCGGGATTAGCATTTCAATCTCTAAAACGAAAAGAGATAGGGAGAAAAAGTGATTGACAAGGTTGTATGCCATATACATTTACTACTAAAATACGAAAACAATACTGAGAAGAATAGAGTGGTTAAAATATTTATTTGTTTGTTCATAAACTTTTAATCTGTAACGCCAGAAAATTGAACGGAAGTAAAATAATTATCTTTCAGGCAAAACACGACATTGCAATAGAACAGCAGTATCACTTGCGATTCTTAAAGACCAGGGTTCAAACACCGAGGGTTGGATCAATATATTGATTGTCTTTATAAATAAAGTAGACAACAAGTAGATCATATAAAAGTGTCGCATTAACTCAGCTTGAGCTAGGTGTTCACATTGCTTGCAGTTTGGAAATACCCAAGGAATATCTTCTGTTCACCTGAGACAACTATAAAAGACAAATTCCTATGGTTGCAGTATAGTGATGCTCATGGGCATGATTCCCCAAAACTAAGAACTGTAACATAGCTTCTCTGTAAAGTGAATGCGAACGTAACGCAAGATCGACAGTAAAACTGTACCAGCAACGTTTCCTTGCAGGCACGCATCCTTTTCATCAAATCACCCTAACTGTTGTAAAACGTATAAGGGAGACAGGCTGCGTGATAAGTCGAGCTCTATTTGGTAAACCAGTGAAGGTAAGATGGCAAGTTCAAAACCGGATGAGATATTAGCATACGCCTTCGTGTATTTTTGAAATGTAGCACAAGAGAGATCAGTCAACATCGTGGCCATGGTTAGATGTTCCTTCATATTGACGAACACCTCAACTGATTTTATTTGTCGGGGATGATTCGTCGGCCAAGGATGTCTCACACGTAATCTATGGGGACACGTAATCTAGTCTGTTGAGAGGGAAGGTCATTCCATACGGGTGATATTTTGCGACGGAAGACAGTCATTGACGATGTGAGGATGGGCATCGTCATCCATAAACACAAACCCACGGCACACCTAAGCAAACGGATATGTTGCTTCAGAATGATGTCCCGATAAATTTGGCCTGTCATGGTTCCGATTTGAACATGCAGATATGTTAAGACATCAATCATCTCTTCTTTATAATACTGAACTCAAATTCTTTTACGAGAAAGAACTTTAAATTACACGAAAGTCAGTACCATTTGGAAAATTAAAAATCTTTGACAAAACTTTCACTATAGATGGTTGTCACCTTTACCAAAAATATTGCTTTACCAAAAATAATACATATTATGCATGTATTTGATTGGTAAGTATTAAAAACACTGATATCTTATCAAAAATTCTGAAGGTTAATTCTAGTAAAAACCTTAAGATTTATAATTTATTTGACACACCTGAAGCACCCCATCACGACAATGAGAATTATTTAATATATCGAATTCAGTGTTACAGTGATATTACTATCAATTTATATTACTTTTGTCATGTAACTGGAAAATAATGTATAAATAATTAAATGTCATTTTACGTGTTTTTCGCTTTGCATTTAAAAACATTTGAATTTTCGGTAATTGTTACTTGGGATATTTATTGAAGAAATCTTATTTCTAAATTTTTCTACTCTTTTTTAAATTGCAAGCAGTTTTTAGTGTTTAGTAAATCTTAAGTTGCGGGGAACAAAAATTCATAAGTTACATCTACAAAAAATTCATTATTTTAAGAAAGTCACTTCCACCATTCGAACTTTTCAAAAATGCAATTTGTAACTGATCCCTAGCAGAAGATTATTTTAAGAGCGCAATGAGAAGAGTGCCACCAATGTTTTTATGCATTTCAAGGCAGATGGCAAAACTTCGCGGCTTGATGCTTGGTTGTCCCTGCTCCTGTTTGTTATTTTTTTGCTTCCTTTTATTTTCTTAAGAGACGAAAGCGGATGCAGATATCTTCTTACGAATATTAGCCACAGAGTACAGCAGTGTGTTTGACATCCAACGCAAGGAGGCAATTTAAAAGTAAAAAAATATGGCCCATAAAATGCAATAACGGCCGTTGAAATAAAGATAAGCAGCTTCTTCCTTTTAGTGAAATATTCTAAAGTAGCAGCTAAGCATTTTCTGTTTGAGAGAGGGATAGGGAGCTCATAATGCTAAAGATAGTATACACTGAAAACAATAAATCATCAAGGGTTAAAGAATATCAACCATAACTGTGATCATAAGTCACACATCTTCAGCCACAAAATATAATTTAATAAGCTAAAAATAAATTAAATAGAATTCCGATTAGAAACAATATCCAGTTCTTGCGTTAAATTCGTAAATTTTGCAATCAAAAATATTAAGAATTGTGGATTCATTATTTTTTTTAAAGAATAACTACAAGACACTCATTTCACATTAAAAGAAATTTAAATTTTCCAAAAATATTTTCCTCCAAATGCTGTTTTTAAGGAGCATAAGTGTGGTTTTCTTCTATTGTGTAACTAAAGTACTTACATTTTAAATTGTCAAATTTTAAAGTAAAATAATATTCGAAAAATCTTAACATGAATTACGATTATTTAAAATCAGAAAAATATTAGAACTCATTTGAAATAACAGTATTGCCTGTAATAATGTAAAAATATTTCATCATTAGTAAAGGAAATAATTAGTATTAAATGATCAGATGCACGCAGAAAACAATACACATGACAATATTCAGCCCATGATGGCGAGAGACAAGTTTAAGTCTTCTCTGAACATAAATAGTTCCCACTGAAAACTAAAATCAATTTTATTTCGCATTTTCTCTTATTTTTTTCTTAAATTGACTGAAAAACTAATTTTTGATCAAATAAATTAATGTAATTTTTTACGTTTAGATAAGTTTTAAAGTTATACAATAAATATGTAAGTGAGATACATTAAGAGTATTTTATCCCCTTTTTACACTACACCATTATTTTCATTCTAAAATTATTTTGCGATGATCCACTGGAGTATGCATTTATAATATCAAAATGCTATTCTTAGCAATCAACTTGTCCATAATTATTGGGAACAGTTTTAACTAATTTTAAATTTTTTCTAATAATTTGATCAAAAGTATTTATTGTTTGCAATTTTTATTCATAAACTTAAAATACATAACTTTATAATTAAATTCCTGGAATATTTATTTTGTGTAATTTCTTTTCTTTAATATTTTCAATAATTTATGCATATTTTACATGATAGCATTTAAGTATGTTTATAACGTATGTGCTCTTTATAATTAAATAAAATTTAAATTTGCATATTTAAATGCCACAATGTGATTCGTTATGATATGCAAAACTCATTTTACGTCTAAGCTGACTACACTGATCTCATATGCCTATCATTAATAAGCATCATACATACATTACTCAACAATGCTTCTACGCAAGATTCTGAAAATGTCAAAAATAAATGAAATTTTAAGCTAAAAATAAATTAAATAGAAACTTCAGATTCCCATTTACATTGAGATCAAAATCCAAAATTTCCTCAATATCTTAAAAAATGGCCAATAGATATAGAAATAAATGGTTCAATTTTATAGTAAATAATATTTCTAGACTAACTGTGGTATTCATTTTATTATAAAAAGTATAATTTAGGAGAAAAGTGAGTTTTTGTATGGTGCGCTCAATTGTCTGAAGTGATATCTTATGTATTTCAGCAAAAAACAACTCAATCTCCCACAAAAACGAATATAAGTATTTACATAAAATTCTGCAATTAGCATTACCTTATTACACTTAATCTTTATATGGTTTTTCATAAGTTTCCTATGGCCAGAATTTTCACACAGACAAGCTCAAGTGACACAAGTGACTTCAGATTCCCAATTACATTGAGATCAAAATCCAAAATTTCCTCAATATCTTAAAAAATGGCCAATAGATATAGAAATAAATGGTTCCAGTAAATAAACTTAACACATGCTGAATTTTACTAAGAAACAGAAAAGTACTGATGAAACTGAACCAAAGCTGAACCAGGATTTCAAGCGGCATTTGTATGGAAATTTAAATTCAAGGAAATATCTGGATGCTTCGTGAAAGAATTTTCATAATGGCTAGGCAATTGATGTTTGATCATTATGATCTACCATATGTACTATCATCATGATCTTTTGCTTATATTGATTTTTATGAAACTTTTAGGAATCAGTTAATGTCACACATGACGCTTAATATTGTCAATTAAATAACAATCAGTATAACCAATTAATTACACTAATTGAAAAATTTACAAAACGCAATAATTAAGGTGATTCCTCTGAAAATAAAACTCCTATTTACAAATCAATTTTTTTTTGTTGTTATTTTTGGTTTTGTGGTAATTTGAGAGAGATGTAAAGTGGATTCGAAGCACAATGATGATATGGAAATAAAATCCACGAACTGTTGAAATGAAAAGGCCAAAGTGAAGAACTATGGTACCATGAGCTCAGAGTGAGTTAAATCGCATACAATCCAATCAAGGAAAATTAGAGATAAGAAAAAAAAATTCAATTATATACAGTTATCCAAAATGAGTACGAAATTCTTGTGATAAACTGACAGTATCATATCTTAACAACTATAATCAACAACTGCAGTAAAAAAATTCCATAGAAATACCTAAGTCACTATTTCAGAAAAATAATTCTACATTTGAAGTTTTACATAGCGAATATGCATGTTCCGACTAAATAATATTAAATATATCCTCGTAGGGAAAAATGTTATTTGCCTCTATTCACGTCATTAAAAAAAAGGAAAAAATTCATTTTTGGTAGAGTTAATTAAATATTAAATCAGTATCGCTCTCTAATATTTTATAACGTTCACAAAAATCTCATTCATGCAGATTCATACAAATAATATTCATATAACCTGTGAGCCAGTGCATTGGAATTGCCAAAAAAATATTACAACAGAAAACTTTCATTTGATGAGACCACAATATATCCAAATATTCAGTACATACGCATGTATTAAAACATTTTATTACGACACATTGTCGTACTGTTAATAATAAGAGTATATATCAATAATAAAGAATAAATTTGTCACAATTTAATATATAAATTTCTGTTTCGATTTCGATGAATATAGTGAGTTTAATTAGCCTACAAGTATATATATATATATATATATATATATATATATATATACGCACACACACACTGGGAAGTTTTAAACTGAGGCAAACATCAAAGTTTCAATAAAATTTAATGCGAGAAAAAAATTACTAAAATAATAATTTTCTGAAGAAGAATCAAATTAAAATGAAGCTACACCCTTCGGGGCACCAATATAAACTTGATCAGAAAGACAAATTAATAACATTTTACAGTGTATATACAACTCATTTCAATTTCGAAAACAGGTTATGAATTTGAGATCCACAAATATGTTTCCCAGTAAAAAAAGAAACCCGGAGCACAGCTGGTAATAATGCAGGATATTAATAACAAAAGTGCAATTTTTTCCCAAGGATGTCTCATTTAGACATAAATAATAAAATACAAGACGCATCTTCTATCACAAAGTAGGAATTACATTTTCATTATCATTAATGACAAAACCTCAAACCTCAAAAGTGATGACAAACGCCAAACTTTCAATAAATTTAATATACGTTGTTGTAGTTGGTTTGTCACTCAACGATCTTTTTCTGCACACGAGGGCAAATTAGACTGGAACCTACGGCTGAAAGTGGATTCTGAACCACTACATCCAAGGTGGGATTCGAACCGAAGAACTGTTGAACCGAAGGTAAGAGAAATATACGCTGTTGACGAGTTCAATTATATAAACCTTGTAATACATGTTTCACTGGTAATTAAGATTTTTATATTTAACCCGACTTTTATTGTGCTCAGCGATTAATAACATAAAACTGGCACTTTGTTTCTTCAACAACTCAGTCACATATTTTCCCATATAGTTACATTACGTATTGACACTAAATGTATAAAAATATTTATGAGAATATCAGCTACACAAATAATAAAAGGAAGTATTTATATAAAAACTATAGTATTACGTATGAAGAGAAACTTTATACAACAGATACAATGATCATTTTGTCTATCAGTATTTCCATTAACATAGTAAAGATTTCTGAGCGCAACGGGAAAAATCCATTTAGAAATGTTTATTTCAAACCCCGTTTTGGTTTACAGTAAACGGCGTGCTTATTTTTTTAAAAAAAATTCCTAGTTTAATTGACAAATACGTTATATATAACCTTTTATATAAATAAAGAAAAAAACATTTATCTTACCACCAACAGGATAATCCCAAAACGTGCTCATTTGCGCAGAATTTTTATAACTCAGAAGTCAATCCACAAACAGCACAAGATTATTCTTAATTACTGAAAATGCAAACAGAAGTATGAAGATACTCTTTCTGCCATATGTCTCTTGATTACAGACCTCCTTCGACAAAATTACAATGCATGCTCATATGAAATGCTTGGTTTTAAGAAATGTGCATCGTTGGTAAAATATTGATTTGTTTATCAACAGAATAAATCAGGAAACGGCCCCGGCCAATCCATGGGAAGCAGCGTATGTAAATATCCACAAAAGTGCTCCAAGCATCCCGGGCAGAAATCCCGTTGAAAAATGTGCAGTCAGTACATTGCCGCTGAGACATAGGGGACTAAGGGGCATCTGATGGGAGGTAGCAACGTGGAATGAGTACCCGCCCACAAAACCGCAAGGAAGGGTGAAGGTAAACTAAGAAAAATAGACGTAAATTCTATTTTTACACGCCGAGAAACACTTTCATTTAGAAAGATGGGAAAAGAGGAGTGGGAATTGCATGGTACTAGATGGACTGGTGACTTGAAACATACAAATTTGTTGAATCAGACAGAAATGTAATTTTTACATCATTTATAAGCATTGATCCTCATTCCGAAAATTTAAAAATCCTATAAAGTAACTGATGATAAAAGCTTGAATTACAGGATATGAATATAGCGAAACGTAATTTTCGTAATTCAAATTTTTAATAAAAAAAGATAAAGAAATTCACACATTTATTCTATTTGTATTCCATTTTATCCACCTTTTAGAACCCCTTTGTCACTCTAAAATTTTAGAACTTAAAAAGACAAGTTAATTGTAATACATGAATAATGTGTTGTTGTTGATGACACTTGGACAAGCCAAGCTCGCTATGCCTTTGGCTGGGCGAATTAAGTCAAAGAGAGCGTCTTTCGTTTGGATCAGGGCACCACGAAGGTGCTACGAAGTACGACTTTGCTCTTTTTAAGGTGCCGCGTAATTTTGAACCACGGTCAGGTGACGAGGCCACACCTGAGCTGGCACCCTCCTCTCCACAACCACGCCACACCAGCGGAAGGACTTTGGACGTCACATATTAACGTGGACACGCCCCAACCACGAAGGTTTGGATCAGAGCACCACGAAGTACGACTTTTTAAGGTGCCGCGTAATTTTGAACCACGGTCAGGTGACGAGGCCACACCTGAGCTGGCACCCTCCTCTCTACATCCACGCCACACCAGCGGAAGGACTTTGGATGTCACATATTAACGTGGACACGTCCCAACCCACGGAGTTCCAGCAACCCAGTGAAGGAGAGTACACCGTGGTCACCCTCCCAATCACTGCCCGCGGCAAATGATGCTTCACTTTGCTGAGCTTACGGGAAGCGGCGTGAAGCTACTGAGCCACTGGAGCTCATGAATAATGTTGAATGGTTAAATGTCTTCTAAACAGAAATGAAATCATATACAATTATTCATAAATTATCAGTGATACCGCATATTTTTTTAAGTAAACGACGGGCAAAAGGAGGCTTCCTAACAGATTGATTTGTTTGTCACCACCGGTCATTTTTTGCATGCGAATGCTAATTAGATCGGAACCTAAAGTTTGAAGTGGATTCTGAATCACTACAAACATCCAAACCCGATATGAGATTCGAATCCAGGAATTGTTGATCCGAAGGCAAGAGTACTAACCATTCGACTGCCCCCCAGCTCGGTACTCCCTAAGTGAATTTGACCGGTCAGGAAACCATGCATGTATGTTTGTATGTAAATGTGTGAGTATGTTTATCCGTCAGTCTGTATGTATGTGTGAGTATGTATCTGTCAGTCTGTATCTATGCGTGAGTATGTGTAACTGTCAGTCTGTATGTATGTGTGTGTGAGAGTCTGTCTATCTGTATGTATATGTGAGTTTATCTGTATGTGTGTATGTACGTGGTTGTGTATATATGTATGCATGCATACATGCGTATATGCAATTTATTTACAAAAATAATAGCATAACAATACTATTATAACGCTCAAATAACTAATTTTCAATAAAGTAATTTAATTTAATATTTTAAAATTATTTAACAGTTTTTATAAGTGTTCGTTTTAAATGCTGATAATTTATGTTGATTATGAATTAAATTTCATAAATGCATCTGAGTAATTTAGAGGCTTGAATTTAAACTTTTAACAGCTATATTTTTATTTTACAATTTAAATCGTAAAAATAATGCACACATAAGTAATAAACAGTACCACATAAGTAATTTTGAAATTATAAAGATATAAGATTCGTTGGTATAACTAAAAGTGAAACAAAAATACAGTATTATTTCGCCAAAACATTCTATTTTTTTAATGTTATTCTATATTTTTTAAAAGGTATGTAAACAAATAAAAATACTCAGTATATTTCTGACAATATTCTTACTGTAGTAATTAATACTATAATAGTGGTTTGAATATATTTCTTCTCATTATTATAATGAAACCTTTATATATCAACAGAAAAATACATTTATTTTTTCAAGGTAAAGATTAACATACTTTGACGTAATAGTGAGAAGAGACAATCCTATGTTTTACAATATATTATATATAAAATCTAGCTCTCAATTTATTTCAGAAATTTCATTTGGTACATGAAATAATCCTGGTTGGTTGGGTTTTATGGTGCAAAGGGGCAGAAAAAAGGACAAACTTCGCCAAAATTTAAATTTTAAGAGAATAATCTTTTTTTAAGAGAATCGAAAACAAAAAATATTTTTGTAAATACGTAAACTAATAACTAAATATAAAATTAATGAAATTATATACTGATCATAAAGACAATAAACGATGACGGTAAAATAACGACACTGTTCAAAATGAAACGCAGCATAATGAAACAATGGCACATAAGAATATTTCAATTATATTCAAAGAAAGGTAATGCATGTGTAATAAGATAAGACATAGCAAAAAATAATGGATTGGAAATGTTTACAATAATTATGGAGATGTCTTTCGTGTACATAGGGTAGAGTGGTTGATATATCGCTCAACGTCATTTCTTGGCATACGAAAGCTAACTAACGGGACCAACAGTTTAAAGTGAATTTCGAACCATTACAAACATTCATGCCCGGGTTGGGAAATGAACCCTGGGCATGAATGTTTGTAATGGTTCGGAATCCATGAACTGTTCTTGCACACTGGGGTGCAACTAATAAACAAAAAATATTTTATTATGAATTACATTGTTAATAAAATAAGAATGGCCTTTATTTTTGTTTCAATAATAATACAAGCAAAAATAGTGCTAGAAATATAGTTCTAGATACTAAAAGCATTAGCAGAAATTTTAACAGTACATGTATCAATTAATTTAAAGACGCATCTTTACTTAAAAAATGACAAAGTGTTAATTGTAAATTTCTAACTATCGTCGAACGAGTCAGCGAGATAAGAATTACTTTAAAAATGGCTCAACACTTTTCTATCAAAAACATATATATTCATTACAAATTCAAAAAAACTAATATCAGAAACATAAATATTTACATATGAAATAAATAATATACATGTGTATAGTACATTATTCTTAATATGAAATAAACACTATGAAACGTCTTCCCGAGTGGCATTAATACACGATAGGTATTAAAAAGTCTTCGACCCTTATAAGCTGCCCACTATAGACGGTGTAAAATATCTCTATATTTCATTCATCCATAAACATTTTACATACATCTTTGTATTCATTGAAGTGTAAATTTAAAGTAATGATTACGACAAAATTTAAAATTTTTAAAGAAGATTTCTCAAAATATGTTATTTTTTTAAAGTACTTAATGCACGATGTTAAAAATTGATCATTGTTAAACATTTTTACATTTAAAACATTGCATTTGATTTTTCAAATTTCTGGTTACTTTTTGTGAATAATAGTTTTAAATAATATTAGAATAGGTATCGCACTTAATAAGACCCTAATACTTGTGACGGCAAATAAATACAACATAATCAAAGCAATCCGAAACAAAAATTCTTCCAGACTAAATTGTTAATATCACTGCATGACTTTCAAATACAAATTTTCCAAACAAAATTTGCTTGTTTTCTTTGTTGCCTATGGTCATTTTTACAGCGAAATTTCAGCAAATTCGTCAAGATTTACAGTTGAAAGTGGACTTCAAAGCAATTCAAACATTCACAATTAAGGTGGAAAACAAATCTACAAGCTATTAAATGGGATAACTAAAGGCTAACCATCTGGATGTCAACTCAACAAAGCCTTTGTTTGGCATTGTTATTGCTATACGGTAACTTTCTGCACAGAACGGCCAATTCGACCGATACCTAAAAAAATTATATTAAATTCCGAATCCCTACAAATATGAGAGAACAGCCATAGTGGAAAAATAATCCGCAGATAGAAGAACAGAAAGACAAATCGCTTTTCCTTCAACTGCCAGCTAGTCAACAGAAATGAAAGTAAAAATGAATATCTAAGTTTGATTATGATGAGACCAAAAAAAAAGACTGCTATATAAACAGAAGAAGCTCTCTCTAACAAATTACCTTTCTAAAACTTTCCCACAGTAAAACCGACGGCAAATTAGAAAGGAAATTTATATTATACATATATATTCGTATCCTTTAATGTGTGCCTTTTTATTGTATATATGGCCTCTTAACAAATGTATGAGTTACACCATTCCTGTTGTGGAATTTCAAAAAGTTTACATTACCAAATATGGTTAAGGAATTTTGGACTGACCGATGATGTCATCTTGCACCACTATTCTCAACGAATGAGTGACCAGTGTGATGTACCCTTCTGAGGGGGTTAAGTTTTTTCGAAGCTTTTTTTTTTTGATTGATTGAGCTCTCCTATCGAGCAGACGTGCTACAGATGTCATGGTTGGTCTTCACACAAAAAATGCTTCTTGTAATAATAAAACTTATTCCCGAAAATGTACCTCTTCCATAATGCTTCTTAACAATTTCACCAAGACAAGGAGGTAACAATACGTAACACATTATATATATATATATATATATATATATATATATATATATATATATATATATATATATATATATATACATACACTACTGGCCATTAAAATTGCTACACCAGGAAAGCGGCACGCCACACACATGAAATTTGCATGACAGGTAGAACTTGCTGTGATATGCAAATGATTAGATTTTCAGCGCAGTCATACAAAGAAGGCGACTGTAGCGACATCTACAATGTGTATAAAACCAGAGATTTGACAGCAGTTTTCTCATACTCAATTTCCGTTTCAACGTTGTTTTCGGCAAAGAAAGTTGTTGTAATGCCTCGTGTAAGAAGAAGGATTATGGCCTACAGGAATTGCGGTTTATCGTACCACAATATTGCTGCTCGCGTCGGTCGAGACCCCATGACTGTGAGCAGAATATGGAATCGATGGATTCAGGACAATCATACGGAACGTCATGCAGGATCTCAGCGACCCCCATTACTAACAGCAGAGAATACAGACATCTTATCCGCATGGTCACAAGGGATCGTACAG